>OX940981.1:50311383-50772306 GCA_954871275.1 Leptopterna dolabrata
CTTATTTGAAGGAGTGAGCCTCCTAAAATTCCTCTCATACATTCCGCCGCATTGATAATGCTGACTTCCGTTGCATATCGAACAGCATAGAGCATCCTCGGACTGCAGGGGCTCCCGGCACTTAACGCAATTCATGCCTGTTCGCTACTGAGTGACAGGTAAACTTAGTAGTGAAGAAATCCGGTAGTAAACAGTGGGGAGCCTGGGCAGTGGGTAGTCGGGCAGTGGGGAGCCTGTGTTGCGGTGGGGGCTCTGATAACACGTCGAGACACTCTTGCGCGACAGATAAGGGGCCCCTACCAGAAACGTGGGTCTCTCAGGGCAAAACACAGCAAAATTTATTATGTGAAAAAGGCGACTTACACTGCAGGCAATGGTATCAAAGTCCGGGAAACAGTCAAAAACAATAAGATCACGAGGCACACAAAAACTCGAGCAAATAGACGAAGATGAACTGTGATAAACAGTGAATTAATTAGGAGGCGAAGTGAATGTGAGCACGGCGAACTGACAACTACAGGTATGCTTATAAACAGAATATATGAATATATATAATAAATAATGAATAAAGAATGCATATAATTATAATGAATATACAGGTATGCTTTCTCTATTGATTTATAAACTACTCTAATCCGTAACCACGTACTTCACATAACCTGAGTTGACCAAAGCTGTTATAAATTAATAGCATCGTTATATTTATTGGACCTGTTGAAATATTACTAGTTATTTGGCCGTTTGAAATGATCATTTCAAAAATAATTGTATCCCTATCTCTTCAATGAGCTGCGCGCCTCTGTATATGATATACAAACTCTATACGCCACACTCCTGTTCATTCAACATCGATAATTTTCAGATCACATGCCTACTCCAAAAACCGAAATTTTTACCCTGTTTTCAAAATTTTTGGTCGTATCAGTCGTTTTGTTGTTGTCCGTTGTGTTGCTCATATCCTCATCATTTCCTGATTTTACCATTAATGGTTTCCCCTTCCCCTTTAAGACTTCAAGTAGGTATTATCCATTTTTCCTCCGGGTTTGCCTTTAACATGGGAAGGGAGAACGACATCCATCACAAACGCCCGTCAATGAGCCAGCTTTTAGCGTTTCTCTGGTTTCAGAATCTATGATATCTTCATCTTTATTGTTAAACTTCGCTGTTAATCCCTTTGATAACTGCTTTCTGATAGAGAAGAGATTTTTCACCAATTCAGGTGAATACAGTACTCCTCTGAGTACACCAAACGTCCGTTTGTCAGTGTTACAGTAAATTATGTCCCCAATTTTCCTAATGCCTCCTTGATACAATTGGCACATGAAATTCGTATACTTGTGACACCAAATCCGTTAAATTAATGAACACCTGAGAGGAAGAACGGCCGATCTGATTTTTCCACCCATTTCTAGACTTCGGACCGCTGTTATTAATTCCCATTTTGAGTTTTAACACTTGTTTTTTTGTAAAAATCTATATGCTACAAGAATCTAAAAAAAATTTCTCAGTTTGGATTACCTCAAAAATTAATAAAAATAAAAATGCGAAAGAAAGTCCACATTGGCCCTTTGAGACGGAAATCTTGGGAGAATGTCTGAGAGGATGAAAGGCAGATCTGCTTCGTTCGGCGAGATTGGCCCTTTTTACTCCCGCGCTTCCAAACACTGACGGGAGTAAAAAGGGCCAATCTATACACATTTCATTTTATTCACAGGTTTCCACATGTTATATTTTTCAAATAGATGGTAATAACTAAGTACTGATCGTGATTTCATCTTTCAAAAAGGTGATCTGCCTTGTAACATAAGAAACACGCTAACTTATAACCCAATCATTTAATTTTAGGCCCTTCATTATAACTTAGTACTGATCGTGATTTCATCTTTCAAGAAGGGAGATCTGCCTAGTAACTAAGAAACACACTAACCTATAACCCAATCATTTAAGTTTAGGCCCTTCATTATAACTTAGTACTGATCGCGATTTCATCTTTCAAGAAGGGAGATCTGCCTAGTAACTAAGAAACACGCTAACTTATAACCCAATCATTCAAGTTTAGGCCCTTCATTATAACTTAGTACTGATCGTGATTTCATCTTTCAAGAAGGGAGATCTGCCTAGTAACTAAGAAACACGCTAACTTATAACCCAATCATTCAAGTTTAGGCCCTTCATTATAACTTAGTACTGATCGTGATTTCATCTTTCAAGAAGGGAGATCTGCCTAGTAGGTAACTAAGAAACACGCTAACTATAGTAGTAGTAACTATAGTCATTTCAGTTTAGGCACTTCATTATAACTTAGTACTGATAGTGGTTTCCCATGTGATTTCATCCTCTTTCATGTAGGGAGTTAGTTATCAATCTGTTGACTTTGGTTGCAGGCCCCATCTGAGCGGAATGTCTGCAGTTATGGCAGAACTTACGCCCACCACCTGGGATTTGGTTACGGACGAACAGAAGGGGCTCAGGACAATGATGGACATCTGCAACCACAACGTGACCGAGTGGTTCCGAGACGACTGGGGTCTGACGGTCAACGCCGTCGCCGTGGACTTCATCAGGTCCACTGGCATCGTCTCGGCAGCCATCAAGTGGAACAAGGAAAAAGCCAGAAAAGCTGAAATAAAACTGCCCATCGAGGCAGTGGGCGTCTGCAACGTCACCAACTGGGCCGCGGTGTCTGTAAACTGATCTGGGAAGCACCTGAGCAAATAGAGGGAACACCGTCAGCAGCCATCGTCATCTACAAAACAAACAGTCCTTGAAAAACCGAGGAAACTGGTCAATAGAATGGAATCGTCTGAACAAATTTCACAGAATTTTCAACAACAAAAAAACTGAAGCTATTGCAATGGGTTGTTGCAACAGCTATTGCAATTTTCAGAACATGCATTGTTGAAAAAGTTTTATCGGAAATCCGTTTCAGAGCATCCTGAATTCATCCCGATTCTGACAAAAATGTATACGTTATGTGTATATTTATAATATATTATGTAATATGAATTTTCGTGGCAGGTGGTAGAAAATTAAACATAACGTACAAAAAAAACTCACAATAGTTTTAGAGGGGATATTTCGCCTGCAGCGTCTTCGACCCAATCTGTGTTTTATATAAACTGGTTCTCCTCTTATTCCGGACTTATTCCTCACTCTATTTAAAAAAACTAAAAACGCCTACCCCCACTAAATCGATAATTCTCTATCGATCTAGCGCTAGCCTATCGCCGAATGTCCAAAAGTGTCCAAACGGGTGCTAACCTAGTTATTTCAAAGGGAACCCCCATTTGTTGCAGATTCGGATTCTACGGAAAATTTCATGAATGATATACCTGCAACGGTAACAATATTATTTTAAATTTCGAGTGCATTTGAGGTTTTAAATTCCAGCGAGAAAATATGTAGCGTTTTCAGGGGGTCAGGTTTGAGTTTTTAGGGGTCAAAAATCGGTAAAAACTGCTAAAATCGCGAACAAGGTATTTTTTAAAAAAATAACTGAAAGTAGTATGGAAGGGTGAGTAAAGACAGAAAAAGACCATTTCAGTTGCTTTTCACACAGAATGGGGGTCAAATTTGGATTTTTGGGGTTCAGAAATTTGGGGCTAAATTAATATAAGTTCACCTTAGGTTGTGTGGAATGGTGATTCACGGCAGAAAGAGGTACTACTTCAGTGATAAAATATTTTTCTCAAAAAAGATTGCGTCATATTGACCTTATTAGAGTTCAAAAATCGGTACAAATTGCTAAAATCGTGGAAGAAAATTATATATAATTTTGCGAAATCATCTCTTTTTACACAACGCACTCATATTTTTACACAATAGCACAAATAATTCTTTGAAAATTCGCTCTTATACCATGCTGCATGACTGAAACTTCTATCATCTTACTAAACGTTCTATTGAGCTTGAATTTTAACTTTTTCCGACAAGAAATGTGTGTAAACTGCAAAATTCGAAATAACTCAAATATTCTGTTGATCAGATTTGGTAACCCGAAGCAGGAACAAAATCAAAAATTTTGTACTGAACGACTGACTGATTCTTTAGTATGACAATTTGTGTGAAGTGGAACACCGTACCAACACCTTAGACGGAAGTAGAGAAACGGTTTATACGACTTAGTAATCATAAATATGAATTTACATGTACCGACTTAGAATGCCGAAGTTCAAGCATTCGACACCTTATCTTGAAGTCGAGAGTCTAAAATATACCATTCAAATACCAATTTAGGTTACGACACTGAGAGAATAATTATTCACATTTGAATTCTAAGCTAGGCAAACAAAGCTAATTAACGTCGAAAATATTGAAAGAGCTATTACCTTCGTACTAGCTATAAATATAGCACTTTTGAATTGAGTCTCGGCATATTTGCATCATATTAAAATGTTATTGTTCGGCCCCAACAAATAAAACGCTGCGAATCCCTGCACAACGGTTCATTATTTTGTACAGAATACCCTTCTGTTACAGATCCGCACTCCGTATAGATAACTCTTCTATAATAAAACATTTATACTATTCTATAGGTACATATTAAATGTAGATCGCAGACCCTCATTAGGTTAGTATACCTAACTCCGTACTCGATACTAGGTACCTACCTAAATCTCGAGTTAAATGTTGCTAAAATAATTCTGTCGATGACAAACAGCAACTAAAATGGCAACTAAAAGAAACGCCAATAATAAAGTTCTGAAGGAAAATTGTTGATGTGGATTGAAATAGATGCCCCTTCTGCGTAGATCACTGTTTTCTGTGGTCAATACCTACCCTCGTGGTCAAGTATAATGAACCGTTGTGTAAAAACTTGCCCATCAATAATACTTCGACGGTTGTTGAAGTTGCAAAAGTACCGATCAACAAAATCCAGCCCCTTCTTGGTAGATGAACCGTTGTGTAATAATTTACCGTTCTGTAATAATTTACCGTTGTGTAATAATTTACCGTTGTGTAATAATTTACCATTGTGTAATAATTTACCCATCAATAATACTTCAACGTTTGTTCAAGTTTCAGAAGTACCTACCTACCAACAAAATTCAATAGTCCATCACTTATCAAATGAAATAATATCGCACAACAACCAACTCGACTTAATAGTTCATACAGCCATCCTTGATTATCTTCAGGTGCTCCCTAGTGATGATATCCGGGCCGGATTTATGCCGTTTGATTCACGATCGTGTTGACGAAGCTTTTTGGTGCGCACGAACGGCTGGACGTACAATGCTCCGGGTGGTCTCAAAAAATTGTTTAGCTCAAGGCTAATTGAATAACCTTAAAAAAACCATACCCATCCATCGAAAGTTTTCGAGCTACGGCGTTCTGAAAATGTCAACCCCTATTTTGAACCCTATTATGAGATGACAGACAGTAACGCCGAGCTTCGAGGACCAACTAGACCCCGAACGGAACCTATAACCGGAATTTCATCAATTTTGTTTCATGGTAACTAAGAAAAGTGGCCAGTACGGCGTATGGCGTACGGCGGACAGACAGAAATTTTGGTTTATCATTTTCAATGATGAACCATTGGAATCGAGCATGAAAACAAATTCTAACCCCCCTCAAAATTTGATGGTTTACGTTTCAAGGTATGTAGAATCCGAAAATGCAATTTAAAAAAATACTGGCCACGTTTCTTAGTTACCAGGAAACAAAATTGATGAAATTCGGGGTCTAGTTGGTCCTCAAAGCTCGGCGTTACTGTCAGTCATCTCTAAGGGGTCCAAAATAAGGGTTGACATTTTCAGAACGCCGTACCTAGAAAACTTTCGATAGAAGGGTATGGTTTTTTTTACGTTATTAAATTTGTCTTGAGCTAAACAATTTTTTGATACCACCCCGAGCATTGTATGTCCAGCCGTTCGTGTGCACCAAAAAGCTTCATCAACACGATCGTGAATCAAACGGTATAAATCCGGCCCGGATAATCATCACTTGGGAGCACCTGATTAAAATCAAGGATGGCTGTATGAAGTCGAGTTGGTTGTTCTGCGATATTATTTCATTTGATAAGTGATGGACTATTGGATTTTGTTGGTACTTCTGAAACTTGAACAAACGTTGAGGTATTTATTGATGGGTAAATTATTACACAGTGGTAAATTATTACAGAACGGTAAATTATTACACATCGGTTCATCTACTTAGAAGGGGCTGGATTTTGTTGATCGGTACTTTTGCAACTTGAACATTATTGATGGGCAAGTTATTACTCAACGGTTCTTTATACTTGACCACGAGGGTAGGTAATGACCACAGAAAACCGTTATCTACGCAGAAGGGGCATCTACGAGTATTTCACTCCACATCAACAATTTTCCTTCAGAACTTCATTATTTATGTTTCTTTTTGCCATTTTAGTTGCTGTTTGTCATCGACAGAATAGTTTTAGCAACATTTAACTCGTGATTTATGTAGGTAACTAGTAACGAGTATTTCAACAGAAGGATGAATGAATTCGAATTGTATTCATTCAACCCAAATGTCATCACCAGGGAAGCCCTAACAATTGGGAATTGGCCCGAGATGAAATAATTGCTAGGGATCACCTGATTTTATTCACAGAGTATGAAGTCGAGTTGGTTGTTCTGTGATATTATTTCATTTGGAAAATGATGGCTCGTTTGGTGTTTGTTGGTAGGTAGTGAAACTTGAACAAACGCTGAAGTATTATTGATGGGTAAATTATTACATAATGATAAATTATTACACAACGGCAAATTATTACACAACAGTTCATTATACCATCTACGTAGAAGGGGCTGGAATTTGTTGGTAGGTACGTTTGCAACTTTTTTCACTCCGCATCAACAATTTCACTTCAGAACTTCATTATTTGCGTTTCTTTTTTCCATTTTAGGTACCGTTTGACATCGACAGAAGTATTTTAGCAACATTTAATTCGTGATTTAGGTAGGTACCTAGTAACCAGTACGGGGTTAGGTACTAACCTACGAAGGTTCTGTGACCTACATAATACCTATGTATAGAATAGTACATATTGTATTATATAGACGGGTTATCTATACAGAGAGCTGTGATCTGTAACAGAAGGGTATTCCGTACAAAATAATGTACCGTTGTGCAGGGATTTGCAGCGTTTTTGATATTGCTATGAACTGAGAAAATTCTCAGTGGCCTACTGTAGCTAGAGTGGAAATCGGCAATAATATTGTTAGGATCCATGGAAGAAAGGAGAGGTAGGTCCACTCAATGTAAAATTGCGTGAATGTGGTTTCTAGTCAACACTATAGTATCCAGGGATAAACGATAGTAGTGCGCTCTACGCAGCAGTCTAGTGAACTAGATATTTTTATAGGTTTTTCACCAGTAAACCCAGATGGCGTTCACCAGGCAAACAAGAACCACCCAAATTTTATAAATTACGAACTTTTAATTTAGTTATGTACCAAACATTCATTCCACCGTCTCTATTCCCTAAAATGTTCCAAATTACGAAACATGATCAACATGATAAATAGGTACCATCAAAAGGATATTTATTGGAGGTAGGTACCTATTTCTATCTTTTACTGGTTGGTGAACCTTTCTAGTCGATAATGGGCTGCATTTTCGACAAAGGATAAAACTTACATGAACCTGAAAAAGAACAGCTCTACCTACCTGGAGTACCCACACCCACACTGATTATTTCCAATAATTTTCAGGACATGAGGAAAAGATAAAACTTGGAATTCGAATCATTATTGTACACTTTATTTTAAAAACGTACCAACTTCGTGTTAGGTTTATTAATTTAAAAAAACAAGATACATTATTGATGTTCATGAAATTCTTTTCAACTGGACATAATCTGACGTGATCTCTAATGTATTTAGCACTTCTATCGTTTAGGACTGGAATATCGATGAACAGCAGCTAGCGTTTCCGTCTGAAAAGGAATAAACCCAATGGTAATTCATGTAGGCACTTGGATTATTTCCATGTTTCCTGTATGCATAGAATGATAGAATATATCGTACTGGCATTTCGACGTCAGAATCGGCTTTAGCACCGTCCAAGACCTATACGGGCAACTTCCACGTAGGAAATCAAGAGGAAGTACCTCTCTATATCACGTTTTACAAGGGAAACGTGAAAACGCCTATAATTCTAGCGCTTAGCTTTCTCGCATGGACCCATTGCATAATTATTGTACAGATGTGAATATTATGATAAGTAACACGTTATGTAAACGTTGACCACAGTGCTTTCACGACGTCAGTTGACAGAATCAAAATACTAAAAGGTAAAACTAAGGTGCGAGACATCTGTTGTGTCTCTGTCCCCTCCGGCAGAAGAGTGAGATCCCACGAGAGAAATGGCAATGGAAATCAGACTGATGACACCGCCCAGTTTGTTCTTTCCTTTCTTCAAATTTATTACAAAATACATACTCGTCTGGTTTTTCATTGACCTGGAGGGTTTCAGTCAACACCCACATTACTACCCAACTCACGTAGAAACGCTAAGTCGATAGGTGCCTACAGTAGAGGATGAGACACGATATTATGATTGAATAAAAACTGCTACTTTTACACCCATTTTTCTCCCATAACACCCCTGGGAGTATGGCGATAGGGCTGCCGTGTTTCGGAGCACAACTAGGACCCAAATGTGTTCCCAAATGGGGACCCAAACTGCGTGCGGAAGAACGACGATTTTAGACCAAAATTTAACGTAAATTTAAGGCTGAAACTTCATTACAACCTCAATTTTCCACTCATTGGTCGAAATCGACTTCATATTCGGTCTTCTCGTCCCAAAAACATGGAAATCGGTAGGTACCTCAAAAGCTCATGTTACTAACATGTTACTAAAACACAAAAAGTACCTGTTTTTATATCTATTTCCACTCTAACACCCCTGTGTATATTCCGGTCTGGCTGCAAAGTTTCGGGACAACTAGGGCCCAAATGGAGCCTATGTGCGAAAGAACTTATTTTTTAGACCGAAAATGAAGCCTGTACACGTGATACGGTGGACCTCGAACGGCGGTCGGACATTTTTGAATCTACGCACCTTGAACGTAAAAGAAAATATTTTGAGGGCGTGTAATAAAAATTTTCTGCTAAGCGATTACATAGGTGTATCAATCACAGAATAATAAACCAAAATATCACCTATTTCTTATCATCTGTGCGATAGAACAAATTTTTTAGACCGAAAATGAAGCCGGTATACGTGATACGGTGGACCTCGAACGGCGGTCGGACATTATTGGAATCTACGCACCTTGAAATGTAAAAGAAAAAATCTTGAGGGGGTATTATAAATTTTTTGCTGAGTGAATACATAGGTGTATTATTCACGGAATAAACCAAAATGGGGGACCCTTTGCCCTTTCGCCTTCAGATGAGGCTCGACAATGATAAAGTGAATCTTAACACTTGATACCAGAGACAGCGTGGCTTAGTCGGCGTATCAACACAATGAAGTGGGTTCTTGTTCTCATTCTCAGAGACCTTCTGTCCCAGTTCTCTTTTCCTTATTTTCTGGAGGAATATAATCACCTGAGTTACCCAACTGACGTTGTGGAAAGATGATAAGCAATAAGGTTTAACCCAATTTAAAAGGGATTCCCTCGCGATTAGCTACCAACATACCGCTATTCAGGGACTTCAGCAACATGAGTGGCCCTTCTAATCAAGTTTTGGAGTCGACCGCAGGTTCTGGAAGGCACAATCGGACATTTTTTCGGCTCTTGTGTGAATTCAATGCTTCCCAACCTTTGGTAAGGAGGAAGCAACATCATAAATGCGAAGTAACGATACATAATTTTGGTGCCACACTTCACAAATACACAACAGTAACTTAAGTAAGTACTTAGAGTAGAGAAGACCTACGTGATTTTGGTTTATTATACTGTGAATAATACACATATGTAATCACTCAGCAAAAAATTTGTATGACACCCCCTCAACATTTTTTTTCTTTTACGTTTCAAGGTGCGTAGATTCCAAAAATCCGCCGTACGCCGTCCACCGAATCACGCGTAACTGCTTCAATTTGGGTCTAAAAAATTCGTTCTTTCGCACACAGGCTCCATTTGGACCCTAGTTGTATCCCGAAACTTTGCAGCCCGATCGGAATGTACCCAGGGGTGTGTTATGTGAGAAAAATGGGTACAAAATAGGTATTTTTTGTGTTTTTTGTGTTTGAGTAGCATGAGCTTTTGAGGTGTCGTTTTCCATGTTTACTAGGACGAGAAGACCCAATCTGAAGTCGATTTTGACCAAAGAGTGGAAAATTGAGGTTCTAACGAAGTTCCAGCCATAAATTTACGTTAAATTTTGGTCTAAAATCGTCGTTCTTCCGGACACCGTTTGGGTCCCCATTTGGGAATACATCTGGATCCCAGTTGTGCTCCAAAGCTCGGCAGCCCGATCGGAATACACCCAGGGGCGCTATGGGAGAAAAATGGGTGTAAAAATAGGGATTTTCGAGGTTTTTTGAGGTTTTAGTGAACACGAGCTTGTGAGGTAGGTATCGTTTTCCTGTTTTTTAGGGCGAGAAGACCGAATATGAACTTGATTTTGGCAAAAGAGTGAAGAATTAAGGTGTAACGAAGGTTAAGCTCCCGAAATTCATTTTTTATTAGTGATGGAATTGTCTGAAATCACCATAAATTGGCTTAATAACGCTAGAAGTCGTATCAACAGGTGAACCAAGACAATTAAATGGCACTATCAATGATAATCTGATTAAAAAATGAAAAAACGCTGCAAATCCCTGCACAACGGTTTATTATTTTGTATAGAATACCCTCCTGTTACAGATCACAGCTCTATGTATAGATAACCCTTCTATATAATATGATATGTACTATTCTATTATATACATATTATGTAGATCGCAGACCCTCCGTAGGTTAGTACCTAACCCCGTACTCGTTACTAGGTACCTACCTAAATCACGAGTTAAATGTTGCTAAAATAATTCTGCCGATGACAAACAGTACCTAACAAAAAGAAACGCACATAATGAAGTTCTGAAAAGAAATTGTTGATGAGGGGTGAAAAAAGTTGCAAAAGTACCTACCAACAAACTCCAGCCCCTTCTACGTAGATGGTATAATGAACCGTTGTGTAATAATTTACCGTTGAGTAATGATTTACCGTAGTAATAATTTACCCATCAATAATACTTCAACGTTTGTTCAAGTTTCACTACCTACCAACAAACTCCAAAAGAGCCATCATTTTTCAAGCGAAATAATATCACAGAACAACCAACTCGACTTCATACTCCGCCAATATAATCAGGTGATCCCTACCAATGATTGGCCGTATTCACAAATTCCTATTGTGGGCGCGTCTCTGGTTACGAGATTTGGTTTGAATTGTATACAATTTCATTCACACTGGAGTCGAAAATGCCTGTCGGTGCAAACTTCGGGGCCTTACTGTGAACGAACGGCTGGACGTACGATGCTGCGGATGGTCTTAAAAAACTTGCAAGTTCAAGAACTATTTAAAACCGTAAAAATATTTACGTAAAAAAATAGTATAGGCGTTTTGAAAATTTCAACCCCTATTTTGAACCCCTTAGAGATGACTCACAGTAACGTCGAGCTTCGAGGACCAACTAGACGCCGAACGGAACCTATAACCCGAATTTCATCAATTTTTTTTCATGGTAACTAAGAAAAGTGGCCCGTACGGCGTACGGCGTACGGCGTACGGCGGACAGACAGAAATATTTTTATTGCAGTTTTGGATTCTACATACCTTGAAACGTAAACCATCAAATTTTGAGGGGGGGTAAGAATTTTTTTTTTCATGCTCGATTCCAATGGTTCATTATTGAAAATAATAAACCAAAAAGGAGCCGAGGTCGTGTTTTTGGGAGCCAAAATTGGTGGGAACCATCTGAAATGTCTATTTCAATAATTGCGCATGAAAGAAACAATAAATGAACAACCAACATTTCTGTAGGTATGTCCGATAGAGTAATAAACCTAACTGACAAGGACTTGGCAGCGTTTTTTATATATTTCTGGAAATATAGATAGATAGATATACCTATTCTTGGAATATTCCTCAAAACCTTTCTTGAAAGATTTCTTAAGCTATACCCTTGGAATATTGCAAGATAATCTGCAGTTATTTCACTGAGATCCTACGTTGTCGAGGAATGGGGGGGGGGAGGGGGGATCCATTTAAATGCAGTTGTTGATGCCCGACATCGGACTACGAGATGATGGATATTGGCCTTCGGAAAATGAGCAGCCGTCACGAACGGGATATCAAGGCAGGTGAGTGGAAATTAAGATGGTCGGTACGAAAGAAGCAACACCAAGTAGTAATAGGGAGCTCCCAGGAGTTCATTGAGAAGGAATGGCCCTGGTGAGGGGCGTCGGTGGGGGGCGGTGGAGGCCGGTCCCGTCTCATCAGGCCCCCTCATTTCACTCGGCTCCAGTCGGTGTGATGTGGTCGGCTTCGGCGCTTATTTTGTTTACCGTCGCCTCTCTCCAGCGAGTGACAGTTGGAGGCAGCGGTTTACTGCGAGGTCAGTAGCAGTGGTTAATTTGATATTTCATGTTAATGCTATAATAGTTTGGGTGGCATTGTTCTGAGCCGATAACTGTAACTCGGATGCCCACTGAGAAAATAAAGCGATAGAAATATAGTCGGAATTGGGGAAAGCCACAGTTCAGTTTAAGGACAATTAGCTGCCGATACTTGCTATCCCTCCCCTCCCAAAACAACCCTATTGTAAAAATTTACCCGCCAAAAAACCCTCCTGAGCCGCAAAAAGGATTGATATCCATAATGCCCGCCGAAGTAGCATGCTCCTTGCT
Source organism: Leptopterna dolabrata (assembly GCA_954871275.1). Classification (NCBI taxonomy): domain Eukaryota; kingdom Metazoa; phylum Arthropoda; class Insecta; order Hemiptera; family Miridae; genus Leptopterna; species Leptopterna dolabrata. The sequence goes on from OX940981.1 coordinate 50,324,201, forward strand.
TCGTACCTCGCTCTTCGGTGTGCATAGGTATATATAAACATGTTCCTTCCCCCTCAGTTGGATGTGTGTGTAGAAACCTGCTCCTTCCCCTCAAATCTTCACATTTCTTTCAATGCTGGTTGGTTGGGGGCTTTTCGCCTTGTGTTATATATGTGTCTGTAACGTTTCAGCTCGATCCGTTATGTCTGTGAGGCTGTAGCGCTGTCAAATAAAAACGCTGCAAAGTCCTTGTCACATGGGTTTATTATTCTATTGGACATTTTGGCTGTTTAGTTATCGTTTATTTCATGTGCTATAATTATTGAAATGGCTATTTTTTATTGTTTCTACCAATTTTGGCCCCCAATAACACGAATTAGGCTCGGCTTTTTTTTACAGATTATTTTTGATCATTGAGTACAATTTAATATTGTCTCGATTCACCTGTTGATACTACTTCTAAAGTTATTATACAAATGTATGGTGATTTCAGGCAATTTCCCATGTTTTTGACGTAGAAAATTAATTTCGGGAGCTTAAGCTTCGTTACAACCTCATTTCTTCACTCTTCGGTCAAAATCAACTTCGTATTCGGTCTTCTCGCCCTAAAAAACATGGAAAACGATACCTCACAAACTCATGTTAACTAAAACCTCAAACATCCCTCGAAAACCCCTATTTTCACACCCACTTTTCTCCCATAACACCCCTGGTTGTATTCCGATCGGGCTGTCGAGTTTCGGAGCACAACTAGGACCCAAATGTGTTCCCAAATTGAGAACCATACCGTGTGCGGAAAAACGACGATTTTAGACCAAAATTTAACGTAAATTTAAGGCTGAAACTTCGTTAATTTTCCACTCTTTGATCAAAATCGACTTCATATTCGATCTTCTCGTCCCAAAAACATGGAAAACGATACCTCAAAAGCGCATGTTACTACCATGTTACTAAAACATAAAAAGTACCTATTTTTATACCACCTACCTTTTGCCACCGATGTTGGCAACTACAACAGTTTATAGTCAATTATAAGGCGTTAATTTCTTCATTTTATTTTCCCCAGATGAAACAACCTTGGCTACAAAAAATTTGATGCGAATAAACACATTGCGTTCCGACTTACAGCGAGAGTACGTTATGTTATTGTTACCGAAATACGAATAGGTAAAATACGCATTACGTACTGGCATTGGGAGGCTTACCCATTTTCACTCATAACACCCCTAGGTATATCCCGATCGGGCTGCAAAGTTTCGGGGCACAACTAGGAACCAAATGGAGTATGTGTGCAATGGAGGGTTTTTAGACCGAAAATGAAGCCGGTATACGTGATACGGCGGACGGCGTACGGCGGACGGCGTACGGCAGACGGCAGACGGCGGACGGATATTGCATTTTTGGAATCTACCCACCTTGAAACGTAAAGGAACAAATCTTGAGGGGGTTTTATACAAATTTTTCGCTGAGCGATTACATAGGTGTATTATTCACAGCATAATAAACCAGAAGAAGAACTAGAAAAACTTGAAAAATTCCTATTTTCAAACTTCCGTAACTCCGGCATCTGATGGCCCCGATGATTGAAATTGGTACACAACTCAGGGGCCACTCGATAACGGGTGGACGAAAAATCAACCCCTGAGACCCCTGGCGCAAAAAAAAAACCTATTTGATCTGTCGTGTAAACAGTGTTCCTTGTCGCTTCGAGTCCGGTTTTCTTGGCCGGCAGGACGTTCCTTACCCATAAATTAGACCATTTTATGATGTGATTATAAAAATGAGCCCACGTGCGGGACCCTCTGCAGGGCTCACCAACGTTACCCGTTCGTGTACGTCGACATTCATTCGTTATACATACGTACGTACGTTCACGTTATTCATTTTAGTTCAGGTACCTACCGACCACAAGTAAATTTAGTAAGTACCTTTTTTTTTCAGTTAACTTTGTGGCTTTTGGTTTATTATTTTCAATAATCAACCATTGGAATCGAGCATGAAAAAAAAATTCTAACCCCCCTCAAAATTTGATGGTTTACGTTTCAAGGTATGTAGAATCCGAAAAATGCAATAAAAAAACGCTGCAAATCCCTGCACAACGGTTTATTATTTTGAATGTCCGTCCGCCGTACGCCGTCCGCTGTATCACGTATACCGGCTTCATTTTTGGTCTAAAAAATTCGTTCTTTTGCACACGTGCTCCATTTGGGCCCTAGTTGTGTCCCGAAACTTTGATCGGAATATACCCAGGGGTGTTATCAGTGAAAATGGGTATAAAAATAGGTACTTTTTGTGTTTTAGTAACATATATTAGTAACATGAGCTTTTGTGGTATCGTTTCCCATGTTTTTGGGACCAGAAGACCGAATATGAAGTCGATTTTGACCAAAGAATGGAAAATTGAGGTTCTAACGACGTTTCAGCCTTGAATTTACGTTAAATTTTGATCTAAAATCGTCGTTCTTCCGCACACAGTTTGGGCACCCATTTGGGATCACATTTGGGTCCTAGTTGTGCTCCGAAACACGACAGCCCGATCAGCATACACCCAGGGGTGTTATGGGAGAAAAAGGGTGTAAAAATAGCGGTGTTTGAGGGATTTTTGAGGTTTTAGTGAACATGAGCTTGTGAGGTATCGTTTTCCATGTTTTTTATGGCGAGAAGACCGAATATTAAGTTAATTTCGTCCGAAGTGTGAAGAATTGAGGTTGTAACTAGGTTAAGCTCCTTAAATTCATTTTTTATCAGTTAAAAACATGGTGAAATTGACTGAAATCACCATACATTTGTATAATAACACTAGAAGTAGTATCAACAGGTGAATCAAGACAATTAAATGGTACTGAATGATCAAAAATAATCTGTTTAAAAAAAAGCCGAGCCCAATTCGTGTTTTTGGGGCCAAAATTTGTGGAAACCATCAAAAATAGCCATTTCAATAATTACACATGAAAGGAACAATAAATGAACAGCCAAAATTTCTGTAGGTAGGTATGTACAGTAGAATAATAAACCTATGTGACAAGGACTTTCCAGCGTTTTTATATTAGAATTTACATAATTATTTTTTGCTCAGTTCTCACTTCCCAAACGACTGATGCTTTGCACTGTTCTTCGACGGATTCATGACGGATGAAACTCGGTTCGACCTGAATCACGGTCCGTCACCGCCGGAAGTCGGCCGCTAGAACCTCGTGACGGTGACGGGCCGGTCTCGTGACGGTCTGGTGTGAAGCGACCTTTTCAAGGAAGTCGGGGAATCTTAGGTACACAACACATCCCGCCCCCTCCAACTCGCTTTTCCTAGTCGCTTGGACATTGCTCGTTCTTAATCAAATAAACGTAATATTATTTAACTGTTTATTCACCTCTGATTTACCGTTTGATCTGGTAGGTTTTTTTTTAAATTTTTTTATGATTGTTATCATTCTTGAAAACAACTTTGCGATAAAGTTTTCGATCCAATGGGGGGGGGGGAGGATGACCGCCACTACCCCCCCCCCCCCCCACCACGGGCCACTGGTCGTCATGCGCACGCAAACTCTTGAACCACAGAAGATCCGTTCCAAATTTGAGCCTCGTGCGTTGGAAAGGAAAGGAATTAGCCTCAGTGCCCACTCAGCTGATCAGGGCAGAGGCCCACTTTGTTCTCGTTACCCCGTCGTCGCACAGTTACTCTACAAAATCGTTGAAACCAAATAATCCCGTTGCGAAGGAAAACCTCGTTCACGACGGAAGGCGAAAGATTTTCACATAGCCTGTTGAGACCGCCGGTGTCCATGAGCGAGTTGAAAAAAAATTCATCACGATCCAATGAGCCCTTTGGCTTTGATTGAGTAAAACACAAGCACACGCACAAACCTTTTGCTTTGTTTTATATAAACAGGAATAGCAGGCGTTGTTCTAAATACAACGGGCTCTAGAGCGGTAGGCATCAAACAGAAGCCACGAAAAATGCACACTTGACAATGGCAGTTTCTCACATTTCTTTAATACATACGAACGTGTTTCATAATAATATGTCTCTGTCTGTGTCTAACTAATAATTATTACAAGTTCACTGGAGAAATACTTATGACAACTGTGGGGACACAATACCCTGAGCGATTGGTCTGACGATGAATCGCATCGCTGTCCAGGAACCCGTTGTGAAATCTTCAATTCAGCTTCTAACAAAGCATTTACACCAGCCACTCCATTCTCGAGATTGGACACACATTTTCACGATCTTATTATGAATCACACGGGACGGTAAGAATCACCGATCAACTACGCGATTATTTTGACGATGAAATCACAATCGTCGAATAAATCCTAAAAGGCACGTCCCACAAAAATCGTTTTAGTACGGTTGAAGCCGCCGTGAAAACGTCTTTCCGACAGCACCGCCCTTATTCTGGCTTGGAGTCGAAAGTGAACCGCGACGTGGGCTCCGGCTCTAGCAACCAAAAGCTCCAACCCGGACGCTGTCGTTAGGGACGGTTAGGAATACGAACGAAGAGAAGGTCTGGAGGATCGAGCGATAGCCTATAACATAATTATAACCTGGCCGGAACTCGCAGATCACAACGATGTGTTTGGCCCTGATGCCGTCACACACACACACACACACACACACACACACACACACAAACTAGCAAATTATATACTAGGATGATGATGATTATTTTAGTGAGATTATTTTTCGTTTCACGATTTTTTTTCCATCCACGGTATGCAGCAGGTACTAAATACCTACAACAGGCTCTAGAGCGAGTATCCTCAAAAATGCTGGAAGAACCCATAATATTATGATTGGTCAAAAAAGCGACGGACAGTACGGCGACTTTTACAGTCCCAAAAACGCTGCAAAGTCCTTGTCACATGGGTTTATTCTTCTAGTGGACACACCTACAGAAATGATGGCTGTTCATTTATTGTTTATTTCATGTGAAATAATTGAAATAGCCATTTCTGATGGTTTCCACCTTTTTTGGCTCCTAAAACACGAATTAGGTAAGCTCCTTTTTTTTTCAATTTATCTTTGATCATTGGTAGTGCGATTTAATCGTCTTGATCCACGTGTTGATACTATTTCCAGTGTTATTATACAAATTGATGGTGATTTCAGACGATTTACCAGGTTTTTCACTCATAAAAAATCAATTTTGCTGATTCGGGCAATAGCTGATCATTCGGTAGAACCTTGATTTTCCACTCTATGGTCAAAATCGACTTCATATTCGGTCTTCTCGTCCCCAAAAACATGGAAAACTATACTTCAAAAGCTCATGTTACTAACATGTTACTAAAACACAAAAAGTACCTATTTTTTTGCACATTTTCATTCATAACATCCCTGGGTATATTCCGATCGGGCTGGAAAGTTTCGGGACACAACTAGGGCCCAAATGGAGCATGTGTGCGAAAGAACGACAGTTTTAGACTAAAAATGAAGCCGGTACACGTGATACGGCGTACGGCGTACGGTGGAAGGCGGACGGACATTGCATTTTTGGAATCTACGCACCTTGAAACGGAAAAGAAAAAAGTTTGAGGGGGTGTTATAAAAATTTTTTGCTGAGCGAATACATAAGGTGTCATTCACAGAATAATAAACCAAAAGAGCGAAGACCGAAAAAGCGAGTTATAGGATTACAAAATTCTAACAAGAATGCCTTCGCTGAAAATTTATGTTTATTGCAGTAGAAATACAACCTGCCGTATAAAAAGAAAGACAAGTAGGTAGCCAAAATAGCATTGTTCAGTTCAGCTACACTGCCTGTTTCATCGTTCCCACTGTTTAATCACTCCGAAAAACGCTGCAAATCCCTGCACAACGGTTTATTATTTTGTACAGAATACCCTTCTTTTACAGATCACAACTCTCTGTAGAGATAACCCGTCTATATAATATAATATGTACTAGTCTATACATATTATATAGATCGCAACCCTCCGAAGGTTAGTACCTAACCCCGTACTCGTTACTAGGGCCTACCTAAATCACGAGTTAAATGTTGCTAAAATAATTCTGTCGATGGCAAACAGTAACTAAAATGGCGAAAAGAAACGCAAATAATGAAGTTCTGAAGGAAAATTGTTGATGTGGAGAGAAATAGATGCCCCTTCTGCGTAGATCACTGTTTTATGTGGTCAGTACCTACCCTCTGGTCAAGTATAATGAACCGTTGTGTAATAACTTGCCCATCAATAATACTTCAACGGTTGGTCATGTTGCAAAAGTACCTATCAACAAACTCCAGCCCCTTCTTGGCAGACGAACCGTTGTGTAATAATTTACCATTCTGTGATCATTTACCGTTGTGTAATAATTTACCGTTATGTAATAATTTTCAGTTGTTTAATAATTTGCCGTTGTTTAATAATTTGCCGTTGTGAAATAATTTACCGCTGTGTAATAATTTACCCATCAATAATACTTCAAAGTTTGTTCAAGCTTCACAAGTAACTACCTACCAACAAAATCCAATAGTCCATCACTCTTATCAAATGAAATAATATCGCACAACAACCAACTCGACTTCATACAGCCATCCTTGATTATAATCAGGTGCTCCTTAGTGATGAAATCCCGGCCGGATTTATACCGTATGATTCACGATCGTGTTGACGAAGCTTTTTGGTGTACACGAACGGCTGGACGTACAGTGCTCCGGGTGGTCTCAAAAAATTGTTTAGCTCAAGACAAATTTAATATCCTAAAAAAAAAACCATACCCTTCAATCGAAAGGTTTCGAGCTACGGCGTTCTGAAATGTTTAACCCCTATTTTGAACCCCTTAGAGATGACTGACAGTAACGCCGAGCTTCGAGGACCAACTAGACCCCGAACGGAACCTCTAACCCGAATTTCATCAATTTTTATTCATGGTAACTAAGAAAAGTGGCCCGTACGGCTTACGGCGTACGGCGGACAGACAGAAATATTTTTCTTGCGTTTTCGGATTCTACGTACCTTGAAACGTAAACGACCAAATTTTGAGGGGGGGTAAGAATTTTTTTTTTTTCATGCTCGATTCCAATGGTTCAATATTGAAAATAATAAACCGAAATGTAATGTGTTGCAGGTATTCGTAAGTAATGTACTTACTCGTAGAAATTCAATTTTTCCATCTTTATACTTAGCCCACAACTCCAGAAGATCGTAGTTGGGCATTCACGAAAGACCTTGTTGAGAGATTACCAGAGAATTGGGTCAAGCCACAAGGGCACGTAACAGGATGGCTGAGGATGCGAATGGGTTTAGTAATCACACGGGCAGTGTCCATGTGCATCAGAGGGTCTCCGAAAAGGTGGATATTCGCAGAAGAGCTTATAGGGTTTGGTGATGGAGCCGCTCTGCCTTTAGGGACAGGAGATCGGTCTTAAACCCTCCCCCTGATAATTATACACACAAAATGCACAAGGACCCCATGAAATCCCGAATAATTTGAGAACGACTCTGGAACCATTACTCTAGAAGTCATGAAATATTCTATTTTAGTGATGATGATCGCAGTTCTTTTAGTTTATTGTTCTGTGAATAATACACCTATGTGATCGCTCAGCAAAAAATTTTTATAACACCCCCTCAAAATTTTGTCTTTTACGTTTCAACGTGCGTAGATTCCCAAAATACTATGTCCGTCCGCCGTACTACGTATACTTCGGTACTGGCTTCATTTTCGGTCTAAAAAATTCGTTCTTTCGCACATAAGCTCCATTTGGGCCCTAGTTTTGTCCCGAAACTTTGCAGCCCGATCGGATTATACCCACGGGTGTTATGAACGAAAATGAGTATAAAAATAGCTACTTTTTGTTTTTAGTAACATGAGCTTTTGAGGTATCGTTTTGGTTGGTTTTGGGACGAGAAGACCGATTATGAAGTAGATTTTGGCCTAAGAGTGGAAAATTGAGTTCTACCAAATATTCAGCTCCCAAAATTGATTTTTTATGAGTGAAAGACCTAGGAAATCGTCTGCAATCACCATCAATTTGTATATCAGCACTGGAAAAAGTGTCAATACGTGGATCAAGACGATTAAATGGCACTACCAATGATCAAAGATAATTTGAAAAAAAAGGGAGCCTACCTAATTCGTGTTTTGGGGGCCAAAATTGTGGAAACCATCAGAAATAGCTGTTCGAATTATTTCACGTGAAAGAAACAATAAATGAACAGCCAACATTTTTCCTTTTAACACCGAAATTTTCCAGTTTTTCGGGTGAAATTTTCGACGATTTCTAATTTGAATTTGCAATTTTTGTCTTCATCATTGGAAAGAGCCTGACAAAGTTCGGGGGGATACTTGAAACCCCCATTTTAGGAAATTTTTGAGATGAGGCATTCTGTTCTTCCTTTTGACGGCAGTATAGATGCCCCCTCTGCGCAGATCGCTGTTGTCGTTCATCAGTCTACCAGCATACCATAAAAGCAGAGTACTGGAGCCAGCCGGGTAATCACGTTTCATAAATTTGTGGTGAAATCAAGAATTCTATAACTAATTATTTGCTGTTATTCATGAAGCGTAACTTTTTTTTCAGTTTAAAAAAGTACTACCAACAGAATCCAAAAGAGCCATCATTCGTCAAATGAAATAAATTCTCAGAAAAACCAAGGACTTCATCCGTGCTCCCTAGCAATGATGTCTGAGCCGGATTCATACCTTTTCATTCATGATCATGTTGACGAAGCTTTTCGTTGCAAACGAACGGCTGGTCGTACAATGCTCCGGGTGGTCTCAAAAATTTCTTAAGCTGGAGATCAATTTAAAACTTTAAAAAACCATACCCTTCTATTGGGGTTTCGAGCTACGGCGGTCTGAGAATTTCAAACGCTATTTTTCACCACTTCGAGATGACTGACAGTAACGCCGAGCTTCGAGGAGCAACTAGACCCTAAATGGGACCTACAAACCCAATTACAAATTTCATTATATTCGTTTTATGGTAACTAAGGACAGTGCGAACGCTAGGGAGCACCTGATTATATTCACGGATGGCTGTATGAAGTCGAGTTGGTTGTTCTGTGATATTTATTTCATTTGAAAAATGATGGATCTTTTGGATTTTATTGATAATTATGTACCTGCTTTTGAACTTGAACAAACGTTGGTATTATTGATGGGTAAATTATTACACAATGGTAAATTATTGCACAACGGTTCATTATACCATCCATTATACCATTTTTGTTGGAAGGTACGTTTGCAACTTTTTTCACTCCTCATCAACAATTTCCCTTCAGAACTTCATTGTGTGCGTTTCTTTTTGCCATTTTAGGTAATTTTTGTCATCGGCAGAATTATTTTAGCAACATTTAACTCGTGATTTAGGTAGGTACCTAGTAACGGGTACGGGGTTAGGTACTAACCTACGGAGGTTCTGTGACTTTTGCAACTTGACCAACCGTTGAAGTATTATTGATGGGCAAGTTATTAGACAACGGTTCATTATACTTGACCACGAGGGTAGGTGCTGACCACAGAAAACAGTGATCTACGCAGAAGGGGCATCTATTTCACTCCACATCAACAATTTTCCTTCAGAACTTCGTTATTTGCGTTTCTTTTTGCCATTTTAGTTACTGTTTGTCATCGAAAGAATTATTTTAGCAACATGTAACTCGTGATTTAGGTAGGTACCTAGTAACGAGTACGGGGTTAGGAACTCACCTACGGAGGATCTGCGATCTACATAATATGTATAGAACAGTACATATTATATTATATAGACGGGTTATCTAAACAGAGAGCTGTGATCTGTAACAGAAGGGTATTCTGTACAAAATAATAAACCGATGTGCAGGGATTTGCAGCGTTTTCTATTTGACCATTATGCTTCATAAATGACATCAAATAATTAATTATAGAATTATTTATTCCACCGCATATTTACGAGTATGAAATGTGATTGCCCTGCTGGCTCCAGTACTCGATTTAGGGCTTTCCAGGGTGGAAGGACGAGGGTAGGTACTGACCACAGAAAACAGTGATCTGCGCAGATGGGGCATCTATAAAGGTAAAATTATTAAACCGTTGTGTAATAATTTGCATCGTTTTGTGATTTGTGATTCGGAACAAGGCTCTTGTCGCCCCGCTCGAGTATGCGTCTCCGGTTTAATTATTTTTAATATTTTCCGGATGGATCACAATCTTTAATGTTTTACGGAATGATGAAAGGCCAGCCAGGTTCGCTATTCATAACGGCCTTGAATCTTAAACCTACTGAACCTTAAACTTTAGTAAGTCTGATAGCCTGATTTCCTCATGGCATTCCCTGAATAAGTACCAAGTGCACTTCGTCGTAATGTTATGCGATACATGATTCTAGCTACGTCAGTCTGCGACTTAGGAAGTGCCTTTCTCACAAAACGACGATAAAAACGCTTGGTTAGAAACTGTGGAGAATCGAAAAGTAGTTTGGTCGTAGGCAAAAGTAAATCTCTCCTTCTCCGTCACTTTCACCGTAAAATCGAATAGCGCACAATCAAAAGCTATAACAGAAGCGATAATATTAGGTATATTCCATCCACCAGCATTGGGTTTCAAAAGTTTTAAAGTTTCTCTGAATGGTGGGGATGAGTTTTAGAACTGCTCAGTAGCGGTGCGTGGGCACTGAAATCGGTCGGGCGCCAGACCAGAGTACAAAGCCGACAGATTTGTCTATAAAATAAACAACATTCCCCTGTGCCTCAATCGGAGAACTGTGGAGTCTATACGGGCTCTAGAACATCGGAATCCAGAAGTCTGCCAATTTCTCTTTCTACTGCTCCCTGCAATGCATGTGGTGCCCTTCCAGAGCGACAGATTTTAGGTTTGGTGTTAATCTTCAGGTGGATCACAGCCTTGTGGTTGCGAATGGTTCCCGTTCCTTCCATAGACTCCTGATTTACTTGACTTACTACGTCCTCCATACATTTCTTGTTTTCATTGTTGGGCGTGCTTGTTTTCTTTATCTTGACTCCCTTAGGAAGGGGCAGTTGGAACGCTAAGATCCGACTCATTCCAAAATGCTGCAAATTATTACACAAAGGTTTATTATTTACCTGTATAGATGCCCCATCTGCGTAGATCACTGTTTTCTATGGTCAGTGCCCTACAGCTCCCCCCAGTAAAGCCCTAAAACGAGTACTGCAGCCAGCCCCGTTAGTTTCCTACAAATACGCGGGATTCAATAATTCAATCATTAATTATTTGTAGTTTTTCATGAATGTGCGAATGGAAATGGCCCATTCCCACATCTCAGTAATATCTTGAACGAACCCAGCGTGAGGAACCCCGTAAAAAAATATTTCCCGCTGTCCGAACCTCCTGCCAGGATCAGTAAGAAAACACGGCTGGGACCTTGAAGCCACACGCCCGTGCCCAACTTCACCATAACTATCCCCACCATCAAGAGAGGAGATAAAAACGATTGAAGGATAGGAATCGAGGCATTTTGTCCCAATAGTCATCGGGGACGAAGTCCTATCGCGCCGTGGCATGAGCACACACAGTACCAAGTGCCATGCCAGGACGATCTTCGCCGCTTGAGGAACGTGACGACCCCTCACTCTACATCCGTCACCCGGAGGAACTAGCCAGCCTCTCGGGATATTCTGCCGTCCCGTGTGAAATAGCAGTGCACTGGAGAGCATAGGGACCCTTAAAGACTAATTACAGCATAGTACCTAATAGGTATAATAATAAAAATAATATATTATAATGTGAGTTTGCACAATAATAAACCTAAGTGAATTGCGATTTCAATAGTGCCCTTTCTCCGGCACCGTTTTCCATGTTTTTTGGTACGAGAAGTAAATTTTGACCAAAGAGTGGAATGTTGAGGTTGTAACGAACTTTCAGCCTTAAATTTACGTTGAATTTTGGTCTAAAATTGTCTTCTTCCGCACACAGTTTGGGTCCACATTTGGGAACACATTTGAGTCCTAGATTCCAACTCGATTAAACCAATTTTTGCAATATGAACAGAAGTGCTACCAAGTCAGAAAACGACGACGACGATCTATAATGGTGGAGCCATAGACAATCTCAGGAACTCGAAAACGAAACGAAACAGACCCGGAACGCGGTTTGCAGCCTCTTGGTTGATTTATTACCGACAACCTTCCCACTACGTCCGTAGTCGATTTTCGTTCTACCTACATTGGTCCGTCTTCCTATAGTACGTTTTGTTGTCTACCTGAATACTAGGCAGAGGGAATTTTTCCACGGCAATCAACGCCAGCTACCCCAGTTACGTGTAAATGGCATCATGCCTTATGCTATCTCCGATTTGTCCCTCAGATAACGAATCGGTGTTGAATTCAAAGGGCGAATGGGTAACATACATTTCTCCTGTGACACGTCAGGAACGCAAATAACACTTTTTCAACGGAAATTATACTGGTAAATAAACGATTCAATGCACTTTTGTAAAAAGGAAAATGCAGAACAACTTTATTCACAAGACGTTAGAACATAAAGGTAAGGAGGCCAGTGTCAATCTAGGTAACCTGACACCGCTGTAACTTGGTGAATATCTTGACTGAATATTATGAGGCAATTCAGTCTAGAATTTAGATAAATGTCCATTGAATTTATAACGCACCAGGAGTTATCCCGGGATCTTCTGTATCATGTAAAGTAGTGATGGGCGTTGAATAACGGAACTGCTTAGATCTTAGAATAACCGGTTATTGCAAAAACCGGTTGCGAGAAAATCTATGTTATTGGGATACCGACTTCGCTTCTCCTGGCAATGGAGGTGGGTACCTTCACTATCAAATACCTATTGCTGCACACGGTAACTGTCTCCCTCTCGCACCCTTTGATGTTGGGATGGTACTGAGTAACTACCTGCCGCCGATAACACTTTACCTCACTACGGGTTACCAACTCCTGGACAGTTGTTATCCATCAGCTTAGGACCTTTCGCTTCCCTTTGACGTGAGATGGTATTGTAAACTATAGGACACAGCGTACCTATAGCTATCACTGTTTACCCTTTACTCCGTAAGTAACAGGTTACCTACCTATTTTAGGATGTTATCCCTCAGCTTAGTGCTCTTCAAAAAATTAAGGGTTATTTCTCGTTACCTCAGTTCAAGTATCTAGTAAAAATTTTGAAGGGTCTAAAAACTAATCCCTTAAGGTTTCGCATTCCAGGTTGCTGTGATGTAGGAAGTTCAAAACATATTGCCAGTAATTAATTCAAGATTTTATCTACCTATCACATTAAACTGTAGATAGGTCTACCCATAGTTTTTTTTTTGAGATTAGGAAATTCTAATATTTTTATTCCTCTATCAAAAATTTATTTCTGTTAGATTTACAGTCAGCATTTGTATGTAAGTAAGCCCCATCAGTGTAAGTGGCAGATTCACAAAATGAAGCAATAGGTAGGTATCACACGACGAACTTTTCATCATCGCTCTCATGTGAACATTCACGTTTATCCCTCTACCCCATCCCTAAACTGGTAACCGGTTATCAGAATAACCGGTTACTGACCGATAACTGTTAGCGAATAACGCGTTATCAGAAAATAACGCTTTAGCCCATCACTAATGTAAAGGGGAGGACAACGCAGTCTTGCTGGTCTTCCATCTGGCGGGTAGTGATGGGCTAAAGCGTTATTTTCTGATAACGCGTTATTCGCTAACAGTTATCGGTCATTAACCAGTTCCAATAACCGCTTACGACCGCTTGATAACCGCTTTAGCGATGATGAAAAGTTCGAGCTATGATACCTACCTATTGCTTCATTTTGTGAATCTGTTACACTAATGGGGCTTACATACGAGGGTGGATAAAATGTAAACGGGAGGTTCATTAGAAAGTGGTTGAGGAGACCTTTCATGAGTAGCAGGCGCGTAGCGTCAGGGGTACCGGGGGTACCGGCGCTACCCTACACGAAAAATGAAAAAAATTACATTCCGTAGGTAGGTAGCAATTTGAATTGTCCACTCATAACTCCATCCTCCATGACTCTCCCTCCATGAACTATCCTCCAACCTCCATGTCTGCCAGTCATGGACCAAAAACAGCCAAGTATCGATTAGTCGATTAGAATCATATGGTTTTCGGCAGGTTTCGAATATTTGAAATCTCAAGGTCGCTGGGGTACCGCTACCAGTCCTGCGGAGGCCCAGAATCCGATGTGTGTGTGTCTCTACATCGTCTGTGTGAGTGTGTTTGCGTGTGTGAGTGAGTGTCTTACACATCTTCAGGAGACTGTGTTAGTAAGTTGGGCTAGCGCAAATATCCAGCGTATCCAATCTTGGTGAGGAGGGATACTGGCCTATGGATCGATTGTAGCTATCAATTAAAAATTCGAGAAAAAAACTTTGGCAACTTCTAGTGTCACTGTCATCCATTTTGCTTTTCGGAAGCTATTCTAACGACGGCCTGTTTTCTCATAATTTTATTACTTGTAGTTTTCACAATAATTGTTCCTAATTTCAGGTTTAGTTGTTTGAATTCGAATCTTTCCTAGTGTCCTAGTCTCCTCCTAAAATGGATAGTCGTTGCGTTAATTGTTCCGTGGTTCGGCGTTCGTTTAGTTCTCGTAGTTTTAGCGAAAAGAACTACATCATGATTTCAAGAGAGTTGTGAAGGAACGTAACCGTGAGTACACTCGGCATTTCACTGTTGAAACATACAATAGGTACCAATGGTTATCAGGCTGTAGTTCGAAAAACCTTTTATTTTGTTTGCAAGGGAATGTTATGAATTATTTCTAATGAATTTGGAAGATCAATAATATCATAAAATTCCTTTGACAAACAGCTTGCTAAGAACTGCTTCACATTTACATTTTTAGAGTGTGTGAGGAAGTGTGAATGTTGGTGGGGGGGAGGGGGGGGGGGGTGGAATTCATTGCGGTACCCCCTTCACCAGAGGCACGCTACGCTCCTGATGAGTAGTGATCGCGATGTCTGAACAAAAGGTGCCCGTTTCCATTGAGCAACGAATCATCATAAAATTTCTTGCCCTTGAAAGAGTCAAACCTTGGGAAATTTTTCAAAGGTTGACCGCCCAGTTCTGGGACCAAACCCTCTCTAGGACCCGTGTGTTTTCCTGGCACAAAGAGTTTCAGGAGGGAAGAGAACGAGTAGAGAATGAGGAACACGATCGTCGTCCCCGGAGCAGCATTACGGATGAGAACATTCAAGCGGTTCGTGACATTCTTGAAGGTGATCGACGTGTGACTGTCTCTGAAATTGCTGAGCAGGTAGGGATAAGTTATGGGAGCTGCCGAACGATCTAAAGATCGTTTACAGAGCACCTAGGATTCCGTAAAGTGTGTGCCAGATGGGTTCCACGCCTGTTGACTGCTGATCAGAAGTTGTGACGTTTGGAGGTCTGTCAGAGGCTTTTTGCAAGGTTTGAGGAAGATGGGGAAGCATTTTTGGCTAGCATCGTCACCTGCGATGGAACATGGGTCCGTCATTACACACCCGAATCGAAGCAAGCCAGTATGGAGTGGCGGAGGAAGGGGGAGACAGCCCCAGTGAAAACGAAAACTCGGCTGTCTGCTGGCAAGGTCCTTGCAACTGTTTTTTCGACTATCGTAGTTTTGCTCATTGATTTTCTGCTTGAGCGAAGAACAATCAATGCTGCCTACTATTGTGAGCTGCTGACTCAGGTGAGGGCTGCATATCGCAACAAAAGACGGAATCAACCAATTCGTGACGTCATCCTCCTCCATGACAATGCAAGGCCCCATACTGCAGCTCTAACTGTTCAAAAATTGGAAGAAGTGCATTGGACTCCACTTGATCATCCTCCCTACAGCCCTGACCTGTCGCCCTGTGATTTTCACTTGTTTGGGCCGCTTAAAGAAGCGCTAGGCGTACAACAATTCGAGGATGATGGGGGGGTCGAGGGGTTCATGCGCAATTGGCTTCAGACGCAACCTTCATCGTTTTTTGATGCTGAGATTAAAAAACTTCCTAATCGCTGGGAAAAATGCGTCACGAAAGCAGGAGACTATGTAGAAAAGTGACGTATAGGTACCTGGTTTTTATTTTCTAACAAATAAAATTTTTTTAAAAGTCCCTTTTATATTTGATCCACCTTCGTACAAATGCTGACCATAAATGTAATAGAAATAAATTGTCGATAGAGGAATAAAAATATTAGAATTTCCTAATCTCAAAAAAAATCCGTCTGTCCTCCCTGGGATCCCATAAAATTTAGTTTAGTAGGTCGGTAACTATGGGTAGGTAACTATCTACAGTTTAATGTGATAGGTAGATAAAATCTTGAATTAATTATTGGCAATACGTTTTTGAACTTCCTACATCAAAAAACTGGAATGCGAAACATTATGAGACTAGTTTTTAACCCTTCAACATTTTTAACGTTATTACTCGATAACTTGAACTGAGGATGCCATTCTAAAATAGGTAGGTACCTGTTACGTACAGAGTGAAGGGTAAAGAGTGATCGCTATAGGTACCTACACTGTGTCCTATAGCGTACAATACAATCTCACGTCGAAGGGAAGCCAAAGGTCCTAAGCTGATGGATAACTGCCAGGAAGTTGGTAACCAGTTGCGAGGTAAAGCGCTATCAGCGGCAGGTAATTACTCAATACCATCCTAACATCAAAGGGTGGGAGAGCAAGACAGTTACCTGTGTGCGGATAGTGAAGGCAACCACCTCCCTTGCTAGGAGAAGCGAAGTAGGTAGTTATTCCAGTAACGTAGGTTTTCTCGTAACCTGTTATCGCAGTAACCGGTTCTTGGTCGATAACCGGTTATTCTAAGCAGTTCCGTTATTCAACGCCCATCACTACTGGCGGGAGTTGTTTGAACTAGATGACGTGTTGAACGCATGAAGGGCTATTGAAGAGCAACTACCTCGATTTCTCAACAAGAAGTACTCGGAGAAGGGTTAGAAGAGGTAACCGGATTTCGGTAGGCACCAGACCGGCTGATTGCAGAATCATAGAACTAGAAATAATTTACTGTGAGCCACCACGCCATGCTCCTACGGCGTCTAGTTTCGGTTCCCCATTTACGGCTTCTATAGTTAGTCTTATTTCATTTTTAGTCCTATGTCGCAGGATTAAAATAAGAGGACTTATACAAAGGTGTACCATCAAGTTACTTAGGTACTGGATCAACGCACCTAATTACCAACACTTCCCACTCAGCCCATTCATTTATTTAAACATAATTATTATCCCTAATTAACGTATGCCAGCTATACTTATCAATGGAACGGACGGATGAATGAACCAGTTCGTAAATACCTACATGAAATACGCGGCATCTTAGCTGGGTGACGTATTTACATGGATTTCACGAATCTATTGCAGTGCTGTATACAATAGCTGGACGACTGTTTCCACTCTCCCCGATTGTTTCCTACTGCGTCATGGGACATCTCTATTGATGTCTAACCGCTCCCATGCTAGTTGGCCGGTCAATGACTAAATACATCTGCCTCTATGGTACTGTGCATATCGGTATTAATTATTTATGGATATTCAATCAGAACCGTACATCGAACGAACGAAGCAAATGATTTCACAATCGTTAATCATTTTCCTGCACAGATCCTCTTCTGTGTAGACCGCTATTTTCTGTGGTCAATATCGACCTTCGTGCTGATCTGCAGTCAGAAAACCTGGCACGCACCAAAACGATGCGCCAAGTATTTTTGTCCCCTTGACTCCCGGCCTGTAGGCTTGATGGCATTTCACGGATGCTTTTAGATGCCTACGACCGTTCGAACTCTAAACATAATATGGTCTGGATTAACCCATCGATTTCATGAATCGGTCTCGGTGCTATGGGTGAAATAAGTTGTCTGTGTTCATACTAATGGGTAGGTAGTATTTTATTGGATATTTCCTAGGGTAGTTCGAGAGGATTTTGATTCGGGCCATTGGGTAAATTAAGAAGCGACATTCTCCCTATTAACAAGGTTTGAACAATGATCTCAATATAAATGGAACACTGGAGACTATTGGATCAGATTAGACAAAGATGGTTTATTTGAACCACCGGGTTGTGGGTTATGGTGGTTCAACGGTTTTCACGTTTGCACTTGCGCAGTCGCTTCTACTGACGAGAATGCGACGAAATTCATGTGGGACCAACGAGGACCTAACCCCAAACTACCATCTGAATTTGAGCCCATGTTGACCATTGGATCGTGAGTTATGGCGGTTCATTCGCAGAAATGCTTACACCTAACACACACACTCAACTACTTGAAGCAGCTGCACCCCCCCTTCCACCTACAACGGATTCGTGTTCAGCGTGGTGAAAAATGGGGCGAACCTCGTTTTCCTTCTCGAAATCACGAAAATGTAACAAAAACGCTGCAAATCCCTGCACAACGGTTTCCCGTGGATCCCGTGGATCGCAGATCCTCCGTAGGTTAGTACCTAACCCCGTACTCGTTACTAGGTACCGGCCTAAATCACGAGTTAAATGTTGCTAAAATAATACTGTCGATGACAAACAGTAACTAAAACAGCAGAGAAACGCAAATAATGAAGTTCTGAAGGAAAATTGTTGATGTGGAGAGAAATAGATGCCCCTTCTGCGTAGCTCACTGTATTCTTTGGTCAATACCTACCCTCGTGGTCAAGTATAATAAACCGTTGTATAATAACTTGCCCATCAATAATACTTCAACAGTTGTTCAAGTTGCAAAAGTACCGAACAACAAAATCCAGCCCCTTCTTGGTAGATGAACCGTTGTGTAATAATTTGCCGTTGTGTAATAATTTGCCGTTGTGTAATAATTTCCCATTGTGTAGGTACCTAATAATTTGTGGGTTGTGTAACCCATCGATAATACTTCAACGTTTGTTCAAGTTTCACACGCACCTACCTACAAAATCCAATAGTCCATCACTTATCAAATGAAATAATACAACAGAACAACCAACTCGACTTCATACAGCCATCCTTGATTATAATCAGGTGCTCCCTAGCGATGATATCTGGGCCGGATTTATACCGTTTGATTCACGATCAAGTTGTCGGAGCTTTTTGGTGCAAAAGAACGGCTGGTCGTACAATGCTCCTCCGGGTGGTCTCAAAAATTCTTTAGTTCAAGATCAATTGAAAAACGTTTTTAAAAAACCATACCCTTATATTGAAAGTTTTCGAGCTACGGCGTTCTGAAAATTTTAACCCCTATTTTTCACCCCTTAGAGATAAATGACAGTAACGTCGAGCTTCGAGGACCAACCAGACCCCAAACGGAACCTATTACCCGAATTTCATCAATTTTGTTTCATGGTAACTAAGAAAAGTGATTAGTACGAGGTACGGCGGACAGTCAGAAATAATTTTAATTCCCTTTTCGGATTCTACATACCTTGAAACGTAAACCATCAAATTTTGAGGGGGGGTTAGATTTTTTTTTTTCTTTTTTTTTCATGCTCGATTTCAATGGTTCATTATTGAAACTAATGAACCAAAAGTTTAAAAACTAAAACATAAGGCCTCAGCCACTTCGGAGGGGCCGAGTCTAAAAATCGGATGGAGAGCGCTGGTTTAGGATGGAACGGGCGGTGAAACATGATGGACACATTATTTATTGGCAACCTGACCGTCAGATAGAGGGATAATAGGTTGGCCTAGTCTTTCCAGATCGTTGATTTGAATTTATTCGACCATCAATGAACTGTCGAAAGAATTTCTGAATGAGAGAGATTGACGTTGAAATAACGCTGCAATGTCCTTGTCATATGGGTTTATTATTCTACTGGACAAACCTATTGCTGCTATTGCTTCGTTCATGTGCAATAATTGAAATAGCTATTTTTGATAGTTCCCCCAATTTTGGTCCCCAAAATCGCGAATTAAGTTTTTTTTAAATAAATTATCTTTGATCATTTATAGTTCCATTTACTTGTCTTGATTCACCTGCTGATACTACCTCTAGTGTTATTACACGAATTTATGGTGATTTCAGACAATTTCTCAGGTTTTTGACTCATAAAAAATTAATTTTGAGAGCTGACCTTCGTTACAACCTCAATAAATTCTTCATCTTTGTCAAAATAAACTTCATATTCTGTCTTCTTGCCCTAAAAAACGATAGCTCACAAGGCCATGTTCACTAAAACTTTTTAAAAATCAAAAACCCATATTTTTACCCCCCCCCCCCCCCCGTAACACTCCTGGGTATATTCCTATCGGGCTGCCGAGCTTCGGAACACAACTAGGATCCAAATGGGGACCCAAACTGTGTGCGGAAGAACGACGATTTTAGACCAAAATTTAACGTAAATTTAAGGCTGAAACTTTCAGAACCTCAATTCTTTGGTCGTTGGTCAAAATCGACTTCATATTCGGTCCCCTGGCCCTAAAAAACATGGAAAATGATACCTCACAAGCTCGTGTTAGTAAAACACTACAAAAAACCTATTTTTACACCCATTTTTCACCCATAACAGTCCTGGCAAATGGAGCCTGCGTGCGAAAGAAAAATTTTCAGACCGAAAATAAAGTAGATATAGATGATACGGCAGACGGCGGACGGACACTGATTGCATTTATGGAATCTACACACCTTGAAACGTAAAAGAAAAAATGTTGAGGGGAGTGTTATAAATATTTTTGCTGATCGAATACACAGGTCTATTCACAGAGAGTAAACCAGAATAAAAATTGACATAGTGAGTAGTGAAGCCCACTAGAAAATAACAGCAAACAACTTGATCCCAATCGAACGCTGCCTTTTTTTTTTTTTTTTGTGGTCACTAATAGGGAATAGAAGGTGACGAACTCATAGCAATAGTCATAAAAATAGTCTTACTACTGCTGTTTTTGAATTGTATTGCTTAGTAATCAATGCCGACACGCCAGAATCAACAAACAATAATTGTGGTTGTTACGGCGATGATTGGTACATCACTATTTCAATGAGCAATGCTTCTGAATTGGTCTTTTTCATTCACAAGTTGAGAGGGTGGTTCAAAATCGTGCATGTTGAATCTTGACAACGATTGGTGGTGATGTGGAGGCGCGGCATTGAGTTTTCTCGGGTGCCATAGTGCCATGACCAGCAAAGAACGATCCGCGGAGTCGAGAACAGGCAAAATTCGAAACAGTTCCGGGCCCGAAGCGTGGTTTGAGAGACGTTTAAAAGTGCTAACCAAGAACGAAGGCGTCGGAGGTTCCAGTCGCCTCGACGTTCCCTCGTCTCCGGTTCGATTCGATGGAGACGAACGGCTGGACATCATCAGCTCCACCTTCCCACCGACAATCGTGTCGGTTCCTTCAACTCGTCGAAACGGTAAATCATCAGATTTCAGGATGAGAATGGAAGCAGTAATATTACCTTGTTGGTCACTGTTCTTCAGTGGGAGAACGAAGATTATTAGCAAATATTCCAGCGTAATCCAACATTGCAAACTGGTTCGGATGATAAACGCAGGGATATCTGTAGGTCTATAGATGTATAATAGATACCAAAATAGGAAGATTTAGTCCGTCGTTAGACCTACCTATAGTTCTATTGGACGCATCCATCTCCCACCGTCTTGACCTCACTTGACCAGACGTTCTGAGGATGCTACTCGCACTCGCCTTGCAGGCCCAACTTTCTGAGTCACCCGGAAGTCAGTAGGGCTTTCTGTTACTACCTATTCTTGCTAGTTACTGCTTTCATTAAAGAAGCAGGTGGCATAGCTGAGTTTCATTTCTCAACTACTGAGTTCATTTGCATTTGTCACTCCTTGATGATGATTGGTGCCACAATCTATTCACAGTTCTAAATACACTAGCTAGAGCTAAAAATTCCTTCTTATTCCTCACCATCTGCACTTTTAACCCCGTTACTTTGAAGTAATTTACCCATTTTGTCCCTAAATATTAATGTGTATCTCCTACCTTGTCGCAATCAGGTACAGTTCCTTGACAAAGCCAGAACAATGTTTCTGTATAAAGTTTGCCAAGCAGAGCACCTTTAGCTTCTTTAGCTCTACTCGCTGCACTCTAAATTGAACTATTCTTGTTTCTGTCAACAGAAAATCATACTTCAAGTCCTTTTATCGAAATCACAGTCTCACCAGTCGTCACAGCCTCAGCGATCCGCATCCTCGACATTGCTTGGAGCTGCTCAAGCAACTGGAAGCCAGGAGACTGGGTGGCGCTTTACAATGTTTCGCCAAGCAACAAAAAGCAGGAATCGCTATTCAGTGCCCCAGCTCCGACGGAAAAGGGATGGGTGAGGACTGGAATCCAAGAGAATAGGATTTTCCCGGAAGTGCCGTATTTCAAGAAGAAATGCTTAGGATTTTGGGCCGTTTACTGGAGGGAGGCCGAAGATGAGCCAGGTAAATCTGGCTCCCATTTCCGAAACTCCGATGAAAAACTCGCCTGGTTTATTCCAGAAAGTTTGGGATTCATATTCATTTAATATTAACATTAATTCATATTAATTTAATTAATATTATTTTTTATATATTTTTAATTTTTCAAATGAAAGGTTGAGTTTGATCTTCTTTGACGCGGGTATCAGAGTACCTATGCCAGAATATACACGGTGTTTCAGGTTCAACTACATTACCATCAACTACGACAGTCGTAACGTCACCATTCGATTCCGTGAAAAATTACCTAACAGTCGATACCCAACTCCTCAATTCTTGGTCAGTAAAACCGTCTAATTCGCTACAACACTCGGTGTCCATGAAAATTCGAGTTTTTCACATTAAAACGGCATTTTCTCCGATAAAAATGATGATAAAAATGATAACTACTATTGTTGGAAAACAGAGAATTTGATGATGTTTTTTGCCGTTGCTGCCTACAATGTAGTGTAAAGTTACGTTGGAATCCGTTTAAAAATTTGGATCACATCAAAATTGAAGTTTGGGCTTGAAAACCCATACGTAACCCTTTATAGCCCACTTGAAGATTTTTTGGAATTTTTTCCTAAATTCTAACTTTAACCCAATGAACTACGCCTAAATAAGGTGAAGTAGGCTTTAGCAAAAAATTAATGCCTCCCAGATTGAAAATAATTGACATTAATTTTTTATGACACCTCTGACATCTTGGGCGAGCAGTGCTGTATACTCACCTGGGAAGGTGTCATGAGTGACCCCTTGGGCAAAATATCAAGGCCATAGGTGTCACTGGTACACCTTGGGTGATGAATTGAATTGGAGCGTATAATGAGGAGTACTCATGACTTCTGTTTATATTTTTGAACGAAAGTACTCTCCTACGATAAATAGTCCTTTTTCTATGATCTTTCAAAGTTTCGGTAACGAATGAAGTCACATTGGGCAAGGGGGTCCGCCACAAGGTGTAATGACGTCACTTGTTGCCGAACTTTCAAAGCTCATAGAAAAAGGACTATACATCGTAGGATAGTATACGGTCGGTCTCAAAATTCCATCTTCTATTCAAAAATGGGAATGTACCTAATATAAACGGATACGTCATGGGTACTGTTCATTGGAGAGCTGAGGAATAATAAATTTAAAAAACGTTTTTGGTAATTAAATATTTTTATTGCTTTTTACTAAAGCTCTTTGCAGTATCGTAAATTGTCATACAATCACAATTTATTATCACTAATAAAATAACCAATTCAGTTTCACAGCGTTCGTGCCTAAATAAAAGTTCTTTGGCACAAGGAAAAATGAGGTTACTATGTTGCACATAAAAATACCGAACGAGAAACAGCATCTAAAAATATGTAATATTATGAGAAAAACGTAATAATCAAAACATAAGTCTGTCCGTAACATCATTGATTACATTATAGTGAGCACCGCTGACTATAGACCACTGACTATAGGTTAACATCATTGACTATGGGCTACCTACTTGTTACTCTCTTGAAACAAATTAGCAAATTAGGATGACAATCACAGAACGGTCAGGAGGCCATACAAGTAAGAAAAAAAACGAAGTAGGCAGCTAATTGAAAACAACCGCAAATAGTATAAAGAAATAATTTACGAAGTCATTAGGTACACAGAAAGGTATATAAAATCAACTGCAAGAACTGCATCTTCAGAAACTTCGTCCCCGGAATCCAGAGCATTATTTCCTCTTCAACTGTACCTAGTTTTCTACAAAAAAAAACCATAATATTAGGTAGGTACCCATAGAAGAAATTAGAACTACAAATTTTATAGTTTCTACCTTGAATAACATTCCTGTGTAAATCAAACCCAAAATACTGATAATATAATCCCATGGTTACACCAAATTGAAACTTCCAGGTCCCCAACTGTCTTGAGATGCACAGAGTACAATCTCCCCCCATGTTATCAGTAGTGACACCAACCAAAAACCACGTTTTCCAACCTAAGTCGCTGTTTTCCCCTGTTGAAAAATATTTGAATCACAGAAGAATTATATGTTTTGCATAATTTCATCCATGAAATTAATGTCAATAATACTTGGAATATATCTGTAATATGATTGGAAACTTACATGTCGGATGTCGCATAGGCTGCTACATGCTGACTGTAGACTGTGAAATACCTAACGCAAAAAATAACCTGATATCTGGAGGTTTCGAGGGTTACACTGCCCAAGGTGTGCCAACATGAAAAGATACATCTCAACGCATCCAGAATGAATGCAGTCAGGTGATGAAGCAGAAAAAATATTTATAAAATCTATGAAAGCTGGTGTCACTGGTGACACCATGGGCTATAAAGGGTTGTAATAATCAGGTTTAGCTTTGGAAATATGTGTGAGTCCATCATACGTATCTCTATCTCTATATATTATAAAAACGAATCTCTCTGTGTGTGTGTGTGTGTGTGTCTGTCTGTCTGTCTTCCCACGGCCTAACGGCTCGACGGATATCGACCAAATTTGGCACGAATATCCAGTAGGCTCCCAAGTTGTGCAACGTCGCATTTTTAATTCCCTGACCATAGCGGAATTAAATACGCGTTTATCGCGTATTCGTAATCTACGTGAAATTCTATCTACGATCGACCCTTCGGACTACCCCCGCGGTCGACCATAGCGCATCCATGGGCCCCTCCATGGTCGAATCCCGAATTGCTCAACGGATATCGACCAAATTTGGCATGAATATCCGGTAGGCTCCCAAGTTGTGCAACGTCGCATTTTTAATTCCCTGACCATAGCGGAACTATGGTCGACCATGGTCAACTTCGTTAATTGAAATGGTAACCCCTATTTTGTATCGCGTATTCGTAATCTACGTGAAATTCTATCTACGATCGACCCTTCGGACTACCCCCGCGGTCGACCATAGCGCATCCATGGGCCCCTCCATGGTCGAATCCCGAATTGCTCAACGGATATCGACCAAATTTGGCACGAATATCCAGTAGGCTCCCAAGTTGTGCAACGTCGCATTTTTAATTCCCTGACCATAGCGGAACTATGGTCAACCATGGTCGAATCCCGAATTGCTCAACGGATATTGACCAAATTTGGCACCAATATCCGGTAGCCTCCCAAGTTGAACGTAGGCGCATTTTTAATTCCCTGACCATAGCGGAAATATGGTCGACCATGGTCAACTCCTGAATGGCTCGACGGATATCGACCAAATTTGGCACGAATATCCAGTAGGCTCCCAAGTTGTGCAACGTCGGAATTTTTCGGTCCCCTTCACCATAGCGGAAATATGGTCGACCTTGGTCAACTCCTGAATGGCTTGACGGATATCGACCAAATTTGGCACGAATATCCAGTAGGCTCCCAAGTTGTGCAACGTCGCATTTTTAATTCCCTGACCATTGCGGAACTATGGTCGACCATGGTCAACTTCGTTAATTGAAATGGTAACCCCTATTTTTTATCTCGTACTCGTAATCTACGTGAAATTCTATCTACGATCGACCCTTCGGACTACCCCCGCGGTCGACCATAGCGCATCCATGGTCCCCTCCATGGTCGAATCCCGAATTGCTAAACGGATATCGACCAAATTTGGCACCAATATCCGGTAGCCTCCCAAGTTGAACGTAGGCACATTTTTAATTCCCTGACCATAGCGGAAATATCGTCGACCATGGTCAACTCCTGAATGGCTTGACGGATTTTGATAAAATTGGGCACAAATACCCGGTAGGCTATGGGATTTTTCCGTCGTTTGTTGGTTCCACGATACTGCGTACAGCGAATCTCGGATAGCGAGCGAAGCGAGCGGTCAGGCTAGTAAGAAATAAATTCTCTTTTCAACGGGCTATTCAGGTTTCATTTTTGAGGAAATTATGAGCGTTTTACTGACAACACGTAAAAAAAACTTTATTCTCAGAATACAATACATCAGAAAAATAATTGGAATTTTGGAAAATGTGCTATGAGAATTTTTTTAGAAAATAAGTTGCCGGATCAAATCTTGAGGTTAATGTAGTTTAACCTGATACACCCTGTAGGTATAACATATTACAGATATCGTATCATGTACTGTAATTCAACTTTTTTGATGATCCTTGTGATCTTGAGGTCAAGTGGAAAAGAGCTAACGATACTTCAGCGCACAATACGTACATACGTAATTAAGTGAGATGAGGAAAACAAGGCTGAGTTATTCACAAACCCATTCTCTAGTCTTGTGTTGTCTTCTTAGGTCTGGAATATTATGTTGTAAACAAGTAAGGCTTGATTTATCGACTGCAAAACTGTTGAACTGTTGTGTAGGGATTTCGAGGTTCAGTTAGGGAAGAAAGACGCATCATTCACTGACTGAACCTCGAAACCCCTAAACTTTGTATGTTGTCAACAGTTCAGATAAATATTATGATGGTGTCCATGCTGATAACATTAATAATTATTGTGAGTTGTCCAAAAATTGTGACTTGTGTTTTTGGTTTTTGCAATTTTTTTTTCTCTCCCAGTAACGACGACTTGTCTCACGACCAATCCGACGTGGATGCAAGATAACTGGGATTTCATCAGGCACATAAAGCTCAAACAAGTATTCCTACCTGGTACACACGACGCTGGTGCGTACCAACTTGCCTACTCCCCCTTCGTGCCAAGTCTCTTCCAAAAGTACGTCTTCGCGCAGGTAATGTACATAGAATTATTGTACCGTGATGTCACGTAACGAATATCATTCTGCTTGCAGAGTATTCTTCCACATGCATAGTCACTTAGGTACCCAACTGGTTTATGTAATACCTACTGTTAATAACCACGTAGGTATTTTCCCTGAATATTCGCTAGTAGGTACCTACGCTATCTCAATAGATGGTGGAATTATGAAAATTAGGAATTGCAACTGCGTTTTGGGCGGTCATCTCCCCTCTAACTGGATTTTTATGATAGTAAATGATTTAGTAGGTTCTTGATCGATGAGTTGGAAAATTTATTTGTGACATCACTGCATGATGCATGACACTCACCCATGCTAGGTTTGTGCTGATTTGCACCATTGTGCAAAACACGCTAGATTAATTAAAATTTATGCTTTATTTACCATAGGAATCCCCCCTTGCGCATTCAAAACAAAGATATTAAGCCGAACAAAATGACACACAAAAAATTTAATGTAGAAAAACGATGGCAAGAAAGATACTATAAGGCAATGACATAATATTATGTCATCATTTTACCCAAATAGCACCTACTCGATAAGGTGACCTTCAGCCTATCCAGTGAGGTGGCGTTCAGGGACCAAACGTAGTGGGTTGAAGTGATGCGGGAGTGCAGATTTTAATAACTGAAGGCGGATACGATAAGGTGTACTTACTCCTAGGCGCTTTTGGTTTATTATTGCTTCCGAGTCTGCGAAGCAGTGGAAGCCTTGTGTTCACTTTCGTGAGCCAAAAAATTTTTGTCTTCAGAAATCAAAATTTCCACTTGCATTTTGCGTTTCAAAGCCTACTGAACAAATTTGGTTCCGTGTCTGTCGGTCTGTGAGTCTGTCTGTCCGCATTTCCTTGTTACAGCCATAACTTCCACGATTTTGAATTGATTCAGCTCAAATTTTGAGGGATGGTGCGGAGAAGGCCCCTTGAGGTCCCATAATAATTTCAACATGATTGATCCAGCGGTACGCCCTGCGCATGCGCTAACGTTAAATTCAACAAACACGCATAACTTTCACAATTTTGATTCAATTTCGCTCAAATTTTCAAGGGTTGTTTGGACAAGGCCTAGTGAGTTCCAGTATGACTTTCAGCATGATCGGACCCTCGGTGCGCTCTGCGCATGCGCTGGCGTGAAATAGATTCAATTTCCTTGTTACAGCCGTAGTAACCAAAGATTTCACCCAATTTCAATGTAATTCTCAGGGATTAAGCGGGTAGGGCCCATTGAGGTCCCATATAAATTTCAACATGATAGAGCCAGCGGTTCGCCCTGCGCATGCGCTAACGTGAAATTCTTCAAACACGCATAACTTTCGCAATTATGTATAATGGACGTAATGTATTATGGACGTAATGTTATGTAATATGTATATTTCATGTAATTTTATGTTATGTAATGTAATGTTATGTAATATGTATATTTCACGTAATGTAATGTAATGTTATGTAATATGTATATTTCACGTTATGTAATGTTATGTAATGTATAATGGGTCACTCTGATTGTGAAGAGGAAGCTCCTGTGCGATCACCTTGGCAGTGTATTTTCAACTATAGTACGTTCAGTTTAGCGTGAGAGCATAGATAAAGAAACGAAAGTGAAATCGAGCCCGCATATCACCACCCATGTAATGCGGGGTTGCCTACCATACTGATTGCTAACCTTCCCCCTGTGATGTAACATGTAAGGGTCATGAATCTACACAGATGCACGTAAATTATATTGAATAATTAACAAAAAATAAAATAATAAAAAATTTATCATGGTGTAATTCTTGTGTCTTGCATTAATCCATGTTTCGTCCAATTAGTAAGTCTGTCGGTTTTCAGTAAGGGTTGCCAACCATACTGACTGCTAACCGTCCCCCTGTGAAGTAACATGTACCTAAGGTTCATGAATCTACACGGATGCACGTAAATTATATTTAATAGTAAAGTTGTTATCGTGGTGTAATTCGTGTGTCGAGCATTAATCCACGTTTCGTCCAAATAGTAAATTTGTTGGTTTTTAGTTCTAAACTTTCTAATCGTCTCAAATAATCCCTTCTCCACAGAACAAACTCCTCCCATTCAAGCAGCACTGAATCCCTTCCACATCTGACAAACTGAAATTGCATTTCTGTCGAGAACTTGTAAAAAATGGTTCTTTTAAAATTGGGGAGGGGACCGCCCTTGTTAATATCAAAAACATTTCATTTATAGTAGGAAGTGTGTTCCGAAGGTAGAACTGATGAATTTTTGGGTGTCTAAAGAATTGACAAAACCAGCTATTTTGGGGTGGGCTCTGGTGTTCTTTGGTGAACAGAAGTAGCCGTTTTCTCTATGTTATTTTAACACTCCGTAAATTGAGACCGTTTATACACCTGTCGCGGTATCCACAGTCTGCACAACATATCGGACAGATCTGTCTCGATAAATTTCACGCATATGCTAGCACACGTTCATTACAGTGATTTTGTCGTTTTTAGTGATATAGGTGTCACCTTACGTCTCTTCTGTGGAGAAATGCCTGCTTAATATTTCACCTATCATCACTATAATATTTTGCATTCGAAAACAAAGATCTTGGAATTGAAATAAAACTAATGATTTTCAACTATGAAGATTGAAGCTGAAGCCAATATCTTGCCCATGAAGCATGTTGGCAATTAAAATCAAAGGACCCCATAAGTAAATAAGTATACTAATCCACACCACCACGGTACTTTGCTGGTTTTGCATTCTGTTTACATGCTGTTATGTCCAATACTTCATCCATTCAATGGATAAAGAGAATAGGAAGAAGGAGGCCTGTAAAACGATCCACTTGCATGGATGTAAAGATATATCACGTTCGAAACGAATGTTAACGGCTACCGCTCTACTCATTTCCCTTCTTTTTACATCTTTAAATAACTTTTACATATACATAAAAGTGGCGCAGTTCGTTAGTGAACCTTTCGTGATTTTTCCCGAAGTACTATTTTCATTTTCCAATCTCTTACACTCTACTTACTTTTCTCGATGCCTCCAACACTCGACCCGGCCTCCGGTGGCGATGCCACAATGGATCAGTTACAGAAGATGATTGCTGATCTCGTTCGAATTGTCACGGTTCAACAAACCCAGCTTACTTCAGGGAGTTCCAGTAATCGTGGGATTTCCGGAATTTCGTTTGATCGCTACAACGAGGACGAAGAGGATTTTGATACTTATCTACAACGGCTTACTGCCTTCTTTGAGGTTCAAGGTGTACCAGAAACACGCAAAGTTTCTTGTTTTGTTTCCTTGATCGGCCCCAAACTCTTTGCTCTTCTTAACAGCCTGTTATATCCGGATACTTTTACAGATAAGTCGTTCGAAGATCTCAAAGTACTTCTGCAGGGCCACCTGAATCCAACGCCGTTGGTGATACCTTCTCGCCATGCGTTTCTGAATCGCAAACAACACGAAGGTGAGTCGCTTTCTGCATACGTGGCTAACTTACGTAAATTAGCAGTACCTTGTAAATATCCAGAAGAGATGTTAAAGATTATGTTGAGAGATGTCTTCGTCAGTGGCCTACGGTCTAGGACGATTCTCGATCGTCTGTTCGAAAACGACAACATTACGTTTGAGAAAACACTCGAACTTGCTTATGCTATGGAGAAAGCTACGTCAGGGGCGAATGAAATCTTACAGAACGAGCAACCCAACAAAATACACAGCGTTGCTTCGCATTCTTACAAATCTAAACAATCTGACCATGGGAAATACCATAAGGGTCATGACAAATCTAATAGACAGGGTCAGGGAATCCGATGCCTTAGGTGTGCTCGTACAAACCACACAGCACGGACCTGTAGAGCGAAAAATCTCACATGCAATTATTGTAAAACAAAAAACCACGTTGAAGCCGTATGTTTTAAAAAGAAATTTGATCAGAATGTCAAAGAAGTTAACGATAATAATTCAAGTGATGAGTCTACTGAGCCCTTACCACTGTACACAGTTTACGATAATAAAAGGGTACCTCCTATGATAGTATCCATACAGATGAACGGGAAATCAGTACCCCTAGAAGTTGATACAGGCGCTGCTGCAACTATAATCAGTAAGAAAGTTTTTGAGACCATTCCAAGCTTAGAAAGTGGAATTTTGAGCCCCACATCCGTTTCTTTCAAGAGCTACAACCAACAGAACATTACACCGTTGGGTGAAGCTGTGATGAGGGTATCTCATAATTCAATTACCTACAAAAAATTTACGTCTTTTTGTTATCGTTGGTAATTATTCGAGTATCATGGGCCGAGAGTGGATCAACGCACTTGATATTCTACCTATACCTATCAATCAGCTCTCAAGTTACAGTACACTCGATAATTTGCTCTCAAAATATAATTCCTTGTTCGAAAAGCAAGTCAATGCTGTTCAGAATTATACCTACTCTGTCGAGTTAGTAGAAAATGCGAAGCCTATTTTCAAGAGAGCTCGTCCCGTCGCATTTACACTTATGCCTGGAGTTGAAAAGGAACTTCAACGAATGGAAGATGACGGAATAATCTCCAAAACCACTATTTCAGATTGGGCTACACCCATTGTTCCTGTCCGCAAACCAAATGGGGATATCCATATATGCGCGGATTATTCTGGAACAGTCAACTTCCAACTACAAATTCCTCATCATCCATTTCCTAGTTTTGAGGAAGTTTCTGCAAAACTAACTGGTGGACAAACATTTTCTACATGTGATGTCACTACCGCTTTTTTACATTTACCTGTCTGCCCCAAGTCGTCTGAAATACTTACAATTAACACCCACAAAGGCTTGTATAGAGTTAACCGACTTTTGTTTGGCTGCAGTTCGGCACCAGCTGTATGGCAGCGATACATCGAGGGTGTGCTCCAAGACCTTCCAGGAGTGGTGGTCGTACATGACGATATCATTGTCACAGGCGAAACAGAGAAGTTACACTTGGAACGCTTAGAAAATTTATTCAAACGCTTAGTTCACCATGGAATCAGACTCAACCCGGCTAAATGCAAGTTTTTACAAAAAGAGGTCAAGTTCCTTGGGCATATAATATGCAGTGAGGGAGTGAAGAAGACAACGGAGTGTATAGATGCGGTATTAAACTGCAAAGTACCTACCTGTATTAAAGATCTACAATCTTTCATGGGAATGGTAAACTTCTACGCAAAATTTGCCAAAAATCTGTCAACTATGGCAGCACCTTTATACAACCTTACACGATCTGACGTACAATTTCAGTGGCAAGACATCCACCAGCGAAGCTTTGAAAGAATTAAAGAAGAGATCTCCTCCGAACGAATTCTCATACACTACAACCCCAATCTACCCTTGGTCCTCTCAGTGGATGCTTCACCAGTTGGAGTTGGTGCAGTTCTCGCTCATAGAATTGGGAAGGCTGAACGTCCCATCGCCTTCGCCTCTAGAACACTCAACCCCAGTGAGCGAAATTATTCGCAAATTGATAAAGAGGCAACGGCAATTCGTTGGGGAGTTGAAAAGTTCTACAACTTCCTATTTGGAAGGAAGTTCATTTTAGTCACAGACCATAAACCCCTATACCACATTTTTGGACGCAAAGAAGGAGGTAAACTACCCGCTCATACAGTGACTAGACTTCTACATTATGCTATATACTTACAGATGTTCGATTTCAACATCGAATACAGAAGATCACAGGATAATGGAAACGCAAATTTCCTGTCAAGACTTCCTCAAAATTCAAAAGAGTTAGAACTTACTGATGACACCACTATCTTCCAGCTGGAGCAGATCAACACCTTGCCTGTAACGCCCATGGACATTAAAAAAGCTACAGTTGAAGACGAGGAAACCCGCGAAATTTATGAAGCTTTACAACGAGGCGCTACATTTGGTCCGAATTCTACCCAATTTTCACTCCAAGGAGGGTGCATTTTTAACGGAATAAGAGTGTACATTCCAAAAGCTCTCCGACCCAAAATCTTGTGCGAACTCCATGAAAGCCATCTGGGGATGGTCAAGATGAAAGCGTTGGCGCGATCAGTTGTATACTGGCCGAAAATTGATCAAGATATCGAGTAAACTTGTAAAAATGGCTCAGATTGCTGCCGTAATCAGCGTCAACCGTCAAAAGGTGAAAAACATTTTTGGGAATACCCTTCATACCCATGGGAAAGAATTCACTGTGACTTCGCTGGACCATTTATGGGCCATACATTCTTATTAGTGGTCGACGCTCATTCAAAGTGGCTGGAAACCTTCATAGTGAAATCTACATCTACCAAAGATGCAGTCACTGTTCTAGAAACACTATTTTCTTGCTACGGCTTACCTAGAACGCTGGTCTCCGATAATGGAACAACCTTTACAAGTGTCCAATTTAAGAAATTTATTCAAATCCATGGAATTAAGCATATCACCACCGCACCATTCCATCCAGCATCCAACGGGCAAGCGGAGCGTTATGTCTTCACCCTAAAACAAGCACTCAGAGCTATGAAGGACTACGACGGTGGAATAGGCATCGTCTTAATGTCTTCCTGATGGCATATAGACGATCTCCCAATATCACTACTGGAGAATCCCCGTCAAAACTCTTCCTGAAACGCGAAATACGAACCAAGATTGATATTGCTAAACTGGATCCTGTCAGAGACGTCACAGATCGACTCAGGAAACGGGATATTGCCTTTAATGACAAAGGATTCAAGGATGGAGAGACAGTGGCAGTTCGGGATTACCGTTCTCCTGATAGAAAATGGATTTTCGGAAAAATTGTTAGCCAGGATGGAAACCGTCAGTACACCGTGTCGGTTGAGGGTCAACGGTGGAGACGAAATCTAGAACAGATGAGGAGCTGCGGACCCCTAGTACGCAACCCAGAGACGCCGATAAACATTTCATCGCCGAAAATAGGTGTTCCACGATCTGATATGGGAGCCCAGGACCTGCGACCGGGAACTGTGCATCAACCCAGTGTAGTTATCAAGGAGCCTGTAGCTGACTCTGGAAACAATCAGACTGCAACATCACCGACTCCAGGGTCTCCTAGGAAATCGCTTGTTCGAAAATCCATCCCTCAAATACCTGTTAAAGAAAATCACCAACCAGAACCTCCTCGAACACCCATCGTTCCAACTCAGAACAAGAACTTGGAAAAACCTCCGGAAATACGCCGATCTACCCGAGAAAAAAGAAAACCAGTGCGATTCTAGTGAGAACTTCAGGTTGACACCGAATTCATGAAGTTTGTCAAATTCATTCAAATTTATTATCAGTGCTCGTAGGTATTAATTTCTTGTTTTGTTTACTATCACTATCAGTTGCGTAAATGATAACGTTGATAACATGAATCATTTCAAGAGGAAGATGATGTTATGTCCGATACTTCATCCATTCAATGGATAAAGAGAATAGGAAGAAGGAGGCCTGTAAAACGATCCACTTGCATGGATGTAAAGATATATCATGTTCGAAACGAATGTTAACGGCTACCGCTCTACTCATTTCCCTTCTTTTTCCATCTTTAAATAACTTTTACATATACATAAAACATGCTCTCACTGTAACTCGACACAACAGTCTGCCCCACGAAATACAACATAATATGCCAGCTGGGAACCTACCCTCCTCAACAGCCATCAGTAATCAGAAGTTTAGATCAGATTCAGCCCCCTCACCATGGTCAATGCATAAGATGCCATCTATCCCGTATCAAGCCAACCCACATCTTCACCCACGATGTGGCATCACGACCAAATGTATCTTCCTAAATGAAGCAACTTGGCAATTACATTATACCTACCTCTCAGAAAGGTACCCACAATAACTCATGATTTCCCACCTGTAGCTAGGTAACTGCCGT
This sequence comes from Leptopterna dolabrata, assembly GCA_954871275.1. Classification (NCBI taxonomy): domain Eukaryota; kingdom Metazoa; phylum Arthropoda; class Insecta; order Hemiptera; family Miridae; genus Leptopterna; species Leptopterna dolabrata. The sequence goes on from OX940981.1 coordinate 50,359,008, forward strand.
GATCAAAAACCCACATGCGAAGATATGCGTTGTTCCAAACCGATTGAACAACAAATTAAAAAATTTCTATAACTTTGGCTCGACGTTCTGCTCTATGATTACATCTTTTCTTTCTAATCGCTTCCAAGTAGTTAAGGGGAAAAATTCATTCTCGGACCCCCTACGTCTGAGTTTTGGTGTTCCCCAGGGTTCAATCCTCGGCACTCTGATTTTCAGCCTCTTTATAAATGATCTACCCAAGACAATACAATTTTCGAAATACATCTTGTTTGCAGATGACGTCCAAATATACCATCCATGCAAAATTGACGATATGACTGCTGCTTTAGCTGAAGTCAATAGAGATCTTGCCAACATCAGTCAATGGGCGTCAGTCAATGGTATTGCGCTAAACGTTTCAAAAACTAAATCTATCCTATTCTCTAGGAAATCAGTTGTTTTGGCTGCTAATCTTGCGCCCTCCCTCGATGGCACTATAATTCCATATAGCCCCTCAGTGAGAAACCTCGGCGTTATTTTTGACAGTCAGCTCAGTTGGTCGAAGCATGTTTCCATGATCTGCTCCAGAGTTCATCACGCCCTATTTTTGCTAAGACCATTTAAACATTTTATCTCAACTGCGCTCAAGCGGTCCCTTATTATCTCGTAGGTAATACCGTACTTCACATACAGCGATATAGTTTTCTCCACAGGTCTGGGCTGTGGGCTGAAAAAACGGCTTAATGTAGCTTTTAACTCTTGCGTTCGCTTTATTTGCAATGTCAGGATGAGAGAACACATCACCCCTTTTTATGGCTCTCTCTTTGGCTGCAACATTCTGAAATATCTAGAACTCAATCTACTCTGTTTCATTTTCAAACATCTTAAACGTCTCAATCCACCCTACCTGAACACTCTGTTCAGCCTCACTCAGTCGTGCCGGTCCAATAATCTCCTTATGCCAACCCACTCAAGTGCCGAGAACCACTCTATCAGTGTTGAAGGTGTCAGGCGTTGGAACGCTGTTCCCAGAGCTGTTCGCGAATGCCCCTCATACTCCGCCTTTCGGAGGCGCTGTCTGGCCTACTTGTCAGAGTCTGCACTTTACCAACAATAACTTCTTTCTTCCCCCCACTTTTCTTTCTTCTTCTTTTTTTTCAAATCTTTCTTCAGTTTTCTTTCCCTCTTTTCTTGCTTTTGATTTCTCTGTTTCCTCTCTTCTCCTATATTTGTTGTTCAGGTACCAGATATATAATGTTATAACTATTATAATTACTAATGTTATTACTCAAGAGCCATGTTCCTATATAATATGATACTATGTGGAATGTTCTAGGTGGGACCTAGGTCCTTTTACATTCTGTAATAAATATTTGATTGATTGATTGATTGATTGATTGATTGAGAACATGGACAAAAGATATAGGTCCTACTAATGATATGGGGGAGACATGCAAATACAAATTTGATACCTATCAGAAAAGAACTGTAAAGGGTTTCCCCTCAATCCAGAATTTACTATTGCCATCATCAATCTACCAACCATTCTGAGAAACACTAGAACAGCCAGAGTCAACTCCCTTACTAATCAATTCACTTCATTTCATACAAATCATAATGAACACTAAACAGGGAGAATTGAAAATAATGTCATAGAATTCATGCAGCATAGTTAACAGGAAGGCTGATCTACAGCAAGTATTAAATAACCTGAATGTTGACGTAGCTGTCATTCAAGAATCTTGGCTGAACGATCAAAAAGAAATAAAATTTCGCAATTATCAATCCTTGAGATCAGACAGTGTAAATAGACCTGGCTATAAAGGCTTGATAACATTGATAAGGAATGATATAACTACCTCTCCAAACTCCTCCTACTGCTTTGCAAGTTCACAATGATTTGGAAGTTCTGATCACCCCAATTAAATTTGTTGATCATTCCATCAACATCGCGAATGTCTAAGCTCCTCCGAAGTGTTCAGTTCGCCACCTGTATGGGAAGAACTCTTGGGGTTTTTTGATGACGAAACTACTATAATTACGGGTGATTTTAACGCCCAACATGTTACATGGGGCTCATCAGTTGCTGGGCGCAGGGGGACTCAGCTACACGGTGAAGTAACGACTCCTGGGCATTCCTAATTGTTAATATAATGATGAGCCAACCTGTCTTACAAGACCAGGTGAATTGTCTTCGGCCCCTGATTTGGCCGTTGTCATTATCTCCCTAGCCTATTGAAAAATCACAACAATAAAAAAATTATATATTGGCACCAGGAATCAGAATTATCAGAATCTCGATAAATACCAAGAAGCTGTCGTTTTTCTTCTTCTAATTCCCTGTTCCACGCGCGAATTTGTTCAGCCATAATATCATCATGATAAAATATCACTTGTACTGTAGGTATAACTGGTAGATATGGTAAACTGTGGAAGCACTTCCGAAAATAAATTGGTAACAACTCACTTGACTGACTATAGATGGGAATGGTCTCACCGTTCCTAGGATGTAGAGAGAAAGTCGCACACCCTCCCTCCCCGCTCCACAAGTGCAGGTAAAATTCTGAAATAATTACGTTGTGACAAGGGACTGTTAACATGACACATTAACTGGGCGTTGAACCCGTTAAGCCACTCTAATTCGGATTTAGGACGGAAAATGTGAATGGGGTGAGAGTTTCTCCCTCATCCTAGGGATGGCGGGTTAAACGTGTTAGAAGCTAAAGTAAAGGAGGCAAAAACGGTAATATTAACATCAAAAATGAAGCATGGAAAAATCTGATTGCAAATTTAGTTACATCTTCTGACCAAAATGACACGCCTCCAGCCTGGTACTACATGCTATCAATTTTGAATGGAACTAAATCCTATAATAACAAATTTGTTATTACTCAAACGTATCCTGAGGTGTGCAAAGAAAAGCTATCAATCATTAACTGAATAAAGCCAGATACCTCCTTCATTGTCCTAGATCCATTTGGCCAGGAAAATATTTTTACGCTTAAAGAACTAGATAACATTCTTGATGAAAGAAATAAGGAAACATGTGCAGGGCTAGGCGATGTTACATATTCGGTGATACACCTTCCTCCTGCAGCTAAAAAATTGCTGAATTTGCCCTTACTGTTATTCACATAGTTGCATTACTGATCAGTGGAAATCTGTGAAGGTATTTATTTAAAACACCCAACACTAACCAACTAAGTACGGACGGGGTTAGACCGCTCTCTTTGATATTATGCTTTGTAAAAGTACCTACTTAATAATATGGCTCTCATAAGGATGGAACAGTACAATACCATCCTCGGGGCAACATGGCTTTAGAAAAAAACATTCTACTCTGAACTGCCTGACCCAAATCGACTCAAAATATTAAGACATCAGGACAAGGGCATCTATGCTTCTTTTTGGATCTGAGTGGCGCTTTCAGTCATGTTAACATTACTACTTTAACTCGAGAAATAATGCACCTATGTGTACCACCACACCTAGCCTTCTTTAGTTCAAAAATTTACTATGATGGTACACTGCACAAGGCACCCAGGCCTTGGGTCAGAGCAGTGTCCTGAGCCCGGTGTTCTTTAATCTTTATGTCAGTGCAGTCCATAGACTACAGCTTGTGCCTGAAATATCTATATTTTTATACGCCAATGATCTTATGGTAAGAGTTTGTGGCGAAAACCCATATAACAACAAGGAAAAAATGAGAATATCCCTCATAAGATTATACCATACCATTGAAGCTTTTGAATTTACCAACAACTTTTCCAAAACTAAGATGATTTCTTTCTTGACAAGCTTCCACTTTTAAAAAAAGCTGAATATAACTATGACAATGGTACTATCAACGTAGTTGAGACACGCAAGTACTTGGGAGTTATTATTGATGAACATCGACGAGATAGAGCACACACTTCCCGTATAATCTGCAAAGGCCTCAAAAGTATAAATGAGTTGAAGGCAATGAAGGCTACATCTTGGGGCAATCATCCAGATACCCAAGATCAATTATACTGACCGGTCATTTTACAAAAAATAACACATGCTTTACATGTTACAAGGGTGGATCAAATATAAACGGGACTTTTTTTTTAATTTCACTTTTTGTCACTTTTCTACATAGTCTCCTGCTTTCGTGACGCATTTTTCCCAGCGACTAGGAAGTTTTTTAATCCCAGCATCAAAAAACGATGAAGGTTGCGTCTGAAGCCAATTGCGCATCATCCTTGAATCGTTGTCCGCCTAGTGCTTCTTTAAGCAGCCCAAACAAGTAAAAATCACAGGGTGATAGGTCAGGGCTGTAGGGAGGATGATCAAGTGGAGTCCAATGCATTTCTTCCAATTTTTGAACAGTTAGAGCTGCTGTATGGGGCCTTGCATTGTCGTGGAGGAGAATGACGTCACAAATTGGTTGATTCCGCCTTTTTTTGCGATATGCAGCCCTCACCTGAGTCAGCAGCTCACAATAGTAGGCTGCATTGATCTTCGCTCATGCAGCAAATCAATGAGCAAAACGCCTCGATAGTCGAAGTTTTCGCTTTCACTGGGGCTGTCTCCCCCCTTCCTCCACCACTCCATCCTGGCTTGCTTCGATTCAGGTGTGTAATGATGGATCCATGTTTCGTAGCAGGTGACGATGCTAGCCAAAAATGCTTCCCCTTCTTCCTCAAACCTTGCAAAAAACCTCTGACAGACCTCCAAACGTCTCAACTTCTGATCTGCCGTCAAAAGGCGAGGGACCCATCTGGCACACACTTTACGGAATCCTAGGTGCTGTGTAATGATCCTTTGGCAGCTCCTATAACTTATCCCTACCTGCTCAGCAATTTCGGAGACAGTCACACGTCTATCACCTTCAAGAATGTCACGAACCGCTTGAATGTTCTCATCCGTAATGCTGCCCCGGGGACGACGATCGTGTTCCTCATTCTCTACTCGTTCTCTTCCCTCCTGAAACTCTTTGTGCCAGGCAAACACACGGGTCCTAGAGAGGGTTTGGTCCCCGAACTGGGCAGTCAACCTTTGAAAATTTTCCATAGGTTTGACTCTTTCAAGGGCAAGAAGTTTTATGATAATTCGTTGCTCAATGGAAACGGGCACCTTTTGTTCAGACATCGTGATCACTACTCATGAATGGTCGTAAAGAGGGAGACGCCCCCCTCAACCACCTTCTAATGAACCTGTCGCTCAGAGGTCAAAGTCCTGTTTATATTTAATCCACCCTCGTATATGCATGGGGAACCAAAAAAACCTAGAGAGACTTCAAGTCTTGCAAAATTCAGCTTTGCATCAAATTGCAGGTGTGGTAAAAACCACCGCTATCCATGCACTGCATGCTGTAAATCAATCTCCATTCATACCTACTTAACATTGCCAGATTTGAATCTGATGTTTAACGAGATGATTCATATACGTCCAAGACATCAGAGAAACAACCTATCTTTATGCACATTCTACAAGCAGCCCATAATCAATTACATATACCAACGCTATCGCACTCATGTAAAGGGAACTCCTTGTCTTCTAACTAATGAAAGAGCCCATTCACTAGAAACAAAAGAATTGGCTTTTTGAGTACCCTATAGGTATAACCAAATGATTTCAGGATAACCCATTATATCTGCTATAGAACACCGAACTAAAAAATTTGAAAATGGAGCACATCACCAACAAATTCCCACCTATATTTACCTGCATAGGTATATACAACTAACTTTGTATATACCTGCTGATGGTTCAAAAAGCTGCCAAGGGATACTTCACCAGCCTATTACTGCGAGTGACACAATTTACCTTTTGGAACCAAAAACAATCCCCACCATAGTGTACACTTATCTGAACTACTGGATATCTACCTGGTACTTGCACACATAATAAAAGAACATGAAACATCAACAACTGCAGTCTTACAAGTGATTCAAAAAGCGTGCTAGAACATCTACAAAATGTGAAAATTGGAGAAAATCCTGACACCATAATGAAAATTATTATTTTAACTTAATATATTTATGACCTCCATGCCAGGACTTAAAGTGAGTCTGCAATGGATACCAGGTCATTCAGACATACATGGCAACACCCTCGTAGATTCCGTTGCCCGAACCTTTTTCTATATATTCCGATACAGTATCCTACAAGGACATTGTATGTATACTCAGAGATTCCACTCGACAGTGGAAGGACACAATCCCCACCACCCATCCACCAGCCTCTGTTCACGCGGGAGGCTGGAAGAGAGATAAGCTAAGTTCACATGGAGATGCAATTCTGGACTGCATTCCGGTACGGCAACGCGTTCGCCATAATTTTCACCACAGAGGCGTTCACATGGCAGCGGAATCATAACCGGAAATCTAACCTGCAAAATCAACCAGGAATGTCGAATTCCAATATGGCTGAGCAACTAAACCGGAGAGGTGTGCGCAGTTAACCTCTGTGCAGATACAGCAACGGATCCGACAACAGAAAATATCTGGAGATTATTAAATAGTATCCATGACATTGCGTTACGATAATCCATTTTCCGTTGACCAATAGCATTGAAGAACCGGATTGCCGTCCAGAATCGCATCTCCATGTGAACCTAGCTATAATCCCTAACCCCACCATAACACCACGGTACCGAGGAACAACAGAAAAACACTGATTTATTACCAACATAAATCGAGTGATTTCGGGTCATGACAGTTGTGCTTTATTCAAATACCTAATGAAGAAAAAGGAAAATACATACTGCGTACCTACACTGTACAGAGCAGACAGAACAGAAACTGGAGACACTGGAACCACAACTGCATACCTAACTTTCCACTGTCAACGTTCCCAACTCTTTCTACCGTAAAACACCGCCAACATACGAGATCTAATTAAAACGAACAACTCTATTATTTCCAAGAAAATAAATGACTTCATCACCAACAACAACATTCAAATATAAACAATGGAAAAAGAAGAATCAAACACCAATAGGTAGTAAAAAACGCTGCAAATCCCTGCACAACGGTTTATTATTTTGTATAGAATACCCTCCTGTTACAGATCACAGCTCTATGTATAGATAACCCTTCTATATAATATGATATGTACTATTCTATTATATATATATTATGTAGATCGCAGACCCTCCGTAGGTTAGTACCTAACCTCGTACTCGTTACTAGGTACCTACCTAAATCACGAGTTAAATGTTGCTAAAATAATAATTCTGCCGATGACAAACAGTACCTAACAAAAAGAAACACACATAATGAAGTTCTGAAAAGAAATTGTTGATGAGGAGTGAAAAAAGTTGCAAAAGTACCTACCAACAAACTCCAGCCCCTTCTACGTAGATGGTATAATGAACCCTTCTGTAATAATTTACCGTTGAGTAATGATTTACCGTAGTAATAATTTACCCATCAATAATACTTCAACGTTTGTTCAAGTTTCACTACCTACCAACAAACTCCAAAAGAGCCATCATTTTTCAAGCGAAATAATATCACAGAACAACCAACTCGACTTCATACTCCGCCAATATAATCAGGTGATCCCTACCAATGATTGGCCGTATTCACAAATTCCTATTGTGGGCGCGTCTCTGGTTACGAGATTTGGTTTGAATTGTATACAATTTCATCCACACTGGAGTCGAAAATGCCTGTCGGTGCAAACTTCGGGGCCTTACTGTGAACGAACGGCTGGACGTACGATGCTCCGGATGGTCTTAAAAAACTCGCAAGTTCAAGAACTATTTAAAACCGTAAAAATATTTACGTAAAAAATTGGTATAGGCGTTTTGAAAATTTCAACCCCTATTTTGAACCCCTTAGAGATGAATCACAGTAACGTCCAGCTTCGAGGACCAACTAGACGCCGAACGGAACCTATAACCCGAATTTCATCAATTTTTTTTCATGGTAACTAAGAAAAGTGGCCCGTACGGCGTACGGCGTACGGCGGACAGACAGAAATATTTTTATTGCAGTTTTGGATTCTACATACCTTGAAACGTAAACCATCAAATTTTGAGGGGGGGTAAGAATTTTTTTTTTTTTCATGCTCGATTCCAATGGTTCATTATTGAAAATAATAAACCAAAATAAAATTAAAACGATTATGACTGGGAGAAAATCAACAAAAACACAAACGGTGGGTACAGCTTCCGTACAAGTACGCAACCACGAGGGACATTTATCGGATTATTTCTTCAATTACCTTGTTGTTAATGGTGAGATGCTCAAAGCCACTGTGCTTGAGTTGGAAGTGGCAGGCTCCAAATGTCTGTCTCGTGCGGTCGTTTGATCTGGTTAGCTGGTAGCTGGGAAGCAGAGTTGTTGACTCGGGGACTTCAAGAAACGGTGTGTTGAGCAAGATGGCTTCCTCTCAAGAGAAGAGAGAGTCGGAGCTCCAGTGCTGCCAACCTGCAATAATATTCTCGAAAAGGTGTGAGAAGAGGCGCCAAATATGAAATTGATCATTCATAATTTCACACTCCCTCCTGATCAATGTTAGAGCGCCTCAAGTCTTCTTCAGAAGATGGGCTTGATATTAGTTCTAGTTATAAGTGACATCTATTTCACTTATTCATCAAATTTGAACTTATGGGTAGAAACTCAAAAGGAGTTTAAGTGACATCAATTACACTTATTCATCTATTTAGAGCTTAATTGAGAGAGAGAGATATACATCAAAGAGTTTACTTCAAAGGGTTAAGAGTGAATTGTAAATTTTGAAAAATTTATATGACCCTAGGGTACAAGAGAAGGACTGGAGTCTCGTCTCACACCATGCCGACCTTCTCTCTACTGCCAGACGTCTGTAGAACAAAACAAACAAAAACAAGTGTTAGTTAAAGGCTTATTTGAGGAGCTTGTCTTTCCTAAATACAAGCTCGATAATACTTCATTTGGGATAAGCCCAGTGGAGTCTTGAGTGTTCGTTTATAGAACACTCCCTTAAGATATGAATTCTTAAGTTTAATTCCAAGTTGAAGGATGGTATTCTCATCCTTCAGATTGACACAGGATGCTACAAACATCTAACACCATAACCTTCATTCCATCAGTCTTATACGACCATCATCAATAGAATACTGTTTTTCCTCGGTCCAGATGACCAGTTAGCGTCCATCAAAATTTATCAGCTAACATCTTCGAATGGTTATTATAACCAACATCAAATTCCCAAAGTTTAGGCATCCATGAATGATACCACTAACTTGTTCCGGAATTTTTCGAACAACGCGCCCGTCAATGGCTTGGTGAAAATGTCACCACATTGTTCGCTCGAGGGAATCCATCTAAGTTCAATTTTTCCCTCCCGCACTTGTTGACGAACAAAGTGCATATGTATGTTTATTACATGCTTCAACGCTTTCGACTCATCCGTTTTAGCCAGAGCTATGGCTGCTCGATTGTCCTCAAATACGGATGGAGTTAACTTAAGCGCCAGTATTTGCACATTTCCTGCAATCCTGCGAGTTCTCGACAAGCGATTGACATCGATATGTACTCACTCTCTGCTGATGACAGAGATACCTGAGTAAGCTTCTTCGATTTCCACGATATAACATCGTCCCAAAGCTTGATTACATATCCACAAGTCGAGAGTCCCTGTTTGTCATTGAGACCCAGGGAAGCATCGGGATAACACTCCAATTTGTCAGTGTTCCCTCTATAGAGCAATCCATAATCCAGAGTTCCTCTAAGATACTGTAGAACTCTCAGTGCTCTATGCCAGTCTTCGCTTGTGTAGGAAGTTTGTCTTCTACACAACATATTCACTGCATAAGTGATATGTGGTCTTGTCCCATTCTGAAGATACAAGAGAGACCCCACCAACTGCCTGTAGGGCACATTTGGCTTTCCATGTATCTCTTGCTTCTCATCTATTTTTGCTTGAACCATCGGGGTGTTTGCCACTGCTTTTGAATTTGGGTCAAACTTGTTCAGCAACTTCTCAATAAAGCTCCCTTGATGAATGCACATCTTTCTCTGAGCTCTATTCCTCAGTATCTCAATTCCCAGAAACAACTTCGGAGTACCAAGATCCTTAATTTGGAATTCCTGAGCTAAATTCTCTTTTAGCTCCTTTCCTTTCTTCGTGGAGTTTGTTGCCAGTAAAATATCATCTACATACAGTATTAAAATGGCAAACTCCTTGTCTTGTCTCCACACAAAGATGCACCTCTGGTGAGGATACACTTCATAGCCCAGTTTCTCCATGGCTTCAGAAAATCGAATATGCCATCTCTTCGGAGAAACCTTAAGACCATATATGGCCTTCTCTGGTTTACACACGTGACACTGAGATAGGTTCCTGCTTGAATTTTTATATTCAATCCACCCTTCCGGAATTTGAATATACACTTCTTTTTCAAGCACTCCATTCAGAAATGCCGTCGTCACGTCCAACTGATATAGGTTCAGATCCATCTTATTAGCAATGGACAAAATGAACCTAACGTCGTTCAGTCTCGCAACAGGTGAGTAGACCTCCGTCAAATCGTACCTGTTTTTATCTGCAAAGCCTTTTGCAACCAGTCTGCTTTTATACCTCACAGAGCCATCCGCTTCTGCTTTCCTCTTATGAACCCACTTCGTTCTAATCACTTTTGTGTTCTGAGGAAGTTCAGACTTCGGTATTAGTCTCCAAGTATCATTTTCTTCTAATGATTTAAACTCTAGGTTTATGGCTTCTTTCCATCTAGCTGAATCCTTCGAGCTCATTGCTTCTGCATATGACTCAGGCTCATTGCCTTCAGCAAAGTGTGCACATTCTTCTATAGTCTCGAGGAAGTCATATTCTTCATTTCCTCCAATGACTTCTTCAAGTTCAACATCTATTGTAGAGGATTGATCACCACCTTTTTCTTCATGATGTTCATCTATAACATTCACTGGTGGTGGTTGTTCCTCTGTCTCTACTTGTTCACTTTCAGAGTGCTGGAGCTGTTGAGGCTCCGTTATGCTTTCATCTATCTCTGAAGTGACAGTTCCTCGATTGTTTGGACCCTCGGACACCTCAGTCGTTGGACCCCAGGAGAATTCCAGCTGTTCACTTCCAAGCAGCTCCCTCCCTTCTCGATGTCCTGACTTTTCCAGGTTTGTCCCATAGGTCCTGGCTTCGATAAAGTCAACATGCTTCGACCTGATCAGCTTTTTGTTTGCTGCATCTATTATCAGATAGCCTGTTTGTTGACACTCTAAGAGATACCCCTTTTTGCTTCGTGGTTGCATTTTTCCTTTTGCAGCCACAAGGTAGTATACTTCGCACCCAAATCTTCTAACATATTTTAGATCGGGTTTTGCCCCAGTAACCATCTCATATGGTGACTTGAATTTATTCGAGGCATTTGGTACTCTATTATGGATAAACATAATATTGTTCAGCGCATATCCCCAGTACGAGTTTGGCATTCCTGCTGATATCAACATCGCTCGTATCTTCTGCTGCAGCTCCAGGTTCAACCTTTCCGAGCATGCATTATGTTGTGGGGTTGCTGGCTCACATACTGTCAGTGTGATTTTCTCGTCTGACAGTTTCTTCTTCGTCAACATTGTCTTGTACTCACTTCCTCCATCTGTCCTGATTTCCACTACTTTTCGGCTGTCGCCTGTTAGTAGTCTAATCTCCGACAGACACTTCGACAGGGCAAGATGAACTTGCGTTTTGTCTGGCATCCCATAAGCAAACGCATACCTCGTGCAGTCATCTGTGAACGTGATTATGTATCTATAACCAGAGGTCCACGCTGCTGGTTTTATGGGTCCTTGAAGATCAGAGTACAATCTCGAAAAAGGCGTCTTCGACCTTTGTCTCTCTTTATTGCATGGCTGTCGTCTAGCTTTTGCGAATTTGCAATCTTCACAGTCCAGAACATCGTCTCCAACTCGTATTTTTACATCTATCTCTTTTAGCACTTTTACGAGATAATTTTTGGAGATGTGGTTCAGCCTCTGATGCCATAGCATCCCTGGACTTGCTCTCGAGGTCTGAACTCCTTCAACTGTGCTAGTGAGGGTTGGGTTAACCCTCCGACTCAAATGTTCCTCTCCTACACTCGGTGGTGTATTAAACTCATACTCGTGATGCGAGTTTTCATCTATTGAGTTTTCATCTACTCCACTTGTACCTGGCTCGCTTATCTCACTGTTCAGTCTCCTAGCATCTGGTTCGCTATGTTGCATGCTCCTCCCTCCCAGAACAATGTCTGACACATTGGGCTGCTCCGCAACATCTCCCAGATATACTCGTTTCTTTTGAGGAGACTCATCTATACCAAGCTCTGCCACTATAGCAGATCTTTTCTTCGGCGTAGCCCCTACAAGTGGCAGTGTAAACTTCAAGCGCCAAAATCTCCCATCAAACTTACCCTCCTTAATCAACCTACCAGTCGCTGTGTCTTTTACAGACACTCCTCGACCGGTGAAGGTTGCAGCTAAGGAATTACTCAAAATTTTGCGAAGTGCAAAAAGGTTAACCGACAGAGATGGCGCAAAAAGAACATCACGCAAACGTCCTAGAATTCCATCATTCTCTATTATAATGTCTCCCATTTCCTCAACTATTAAATCGGACTCGGAATCCCCATTTGCGCACGAAATCCGCTTGGGAACATCTAACCGTCTAATGTTAGATAGCGGATCTCTAGTATTTATTATGTGGTCTGTAGCACCAGTGTCTAAAATCATTGATATGAAACCTCAAGACTTACCATCAGAATCGCTAAGCATCGCCGATCGAGAGGTACCGGCAGGCGGTGTGGTGCTGGCGTACATAGCCTCAGACTGGACAACCCACACCTGGCGGTGAGGCTCATCAAAATCCTCCTCCGGACCACATGTGACAAGAGCCTTCCCTCTCTTGTCCCTCAACTCTTTAGCCTTCGATAAGGGCATTCTATTCATCGCAGGCTTCGGGTTTGCACCCGCCTGGGCTTGCCATTTGGTTAGCCTCTCCTGTGCCTGCTGCCCTTTGCCTCTGGCCTTGCCGCCTACTGATCCACCATTTTGCCGAGGGCAATTGCGACTTTTATGGTCGCCTATGGTTTTGCACGAGTAGCAAAACCACCCCTCAGTTCTGCATTTAGAAGAAAAATGGCCCGGCTTGTTGCATTTGAAACAAACTGTCCTCTTCGACACCTTGCCGGCACTCGTCTTCCTAAATTTTGGCTTCCCGCCATGTCCAGAGCTGGACGTCCCCTGCTCTTGAGGAGCTTTCCGGGACTTGTCGCCCTGTCTGGACTGGCGCTGCCTAGTCCACAATGCTCCACCAGGAGCCGTCTCTCGACGGTTCTCTTCCTCCTGGCGTCTCCCCACTTCAACGAATTTCTCCTGAATCTTCCGGAGATCAACGTCATCCGTCTTGTCAGCCTCCGCCGCGTATAAATCGGGCATGGCTGAACGGATTGAGAAGAGAAAGTTGTAAACTTTATCTTCTTCGTTGAGAGCTGTGTACTGCCCTAACTTCTCTGCCAGGTCATTAAACCTGGCCATGAATGCCGTTGGTGTCTCAGCCTTCGGATCGTACTCCATTTGCTCCATTTTGGCACGAAGGCCAAACTTATAGTGCCTACTTTTTGGCTGGCAGAGGGCCTCCAGGCGCTTTATGAGTTGCATCGGGTCTTTCTCACCCTTCACTAGTGCGTGCAACTCATCATCTATGCACTTTACTATGAAAGCTAGCACCTTTCGTTTGGCTACTTGCACACTAGCCTCAGTAAACTCTCTCGGGATTTTTGAGTGTTCTTCCACTAGGAAGGCGCAGTTCTGGCTCTCCAGCTCAGTCACTATCCTCGCCCTCCAAGTCTCAAAGTTTGCTCCGTAAGTCAGTTGCGAATCAAGTTTCGCAAACTGAATCTTCATTGCGAAGATCATCGACTGGCTATCAGTCATCCTCTGAGAGGTCCGACTGTTCGGGACTTGTTGTGGGACACTTGAGGTGCCTACCACAATGCCTGCGATCGCTGAGATCGACTCCTGCATACGTCCCATAGCCTCCTCGAGCTTACGGAGCTTCACTCTCATCCTCTCCTCGGGACTCAATTCCCGTGGGGTTTCGGGTGCAGTAGCTTGTTGGGCCAATCCATCCCAGCTAGCTACTCCACCTTCCTCCTTTGTTGGGTTTCGCCCATCTCCTCCTCTTCTCCCAATAACGCTCTCTCCTGCTCCTCTAACTCCATCTGTTCCTCACTGGCGCTCATCTTGCTGCTCTGTGAATCCAAACCAAAAACAGACAAACAAACCCACAACAGAACTCTAGGTATTGTAACCTCATCAATAGAAAGTAAATCAAAAATTTTATTTCATCTACGTTGTGGTGTTTAATTGTCTATTCCAGGAGCACTATAAACATTCATCGGGAGATAAGCAGTCAGTTCCATCTATTGAACTGTATAAACTGCTTTACATCAAATGTTTGCCTCTAATGCAATAAAGAGAGGAGCAATCAGTTCCATCTATTGAACTGGAGCACCTACTCTACATCTAATGTTGTTGCAAAAAAAATTTGAAACTTTCCTTCTATTGCTTAACCTGACACAGTGCTTTTTAGTCGCCCATATCCGGCAACTACTCTTATTTTAAAATTCAAGAAAATTTTAAATTTCATCAATAGCCCAAATCCGGCTTTTAAAATTTTCAATCACATCAATGGGCCCAGATCCGGCCAAAAGAAAATTCACTTCTATCATCTATATTAGGCCAATGTCCGGCCAAAAAAAATTTAAAATTCGTTTGTGCTTACAGCCGGTCATCGACGTTAGCTAACACTGTAAATTGCACCATCAAACCTCGATTTTGACTTTTTATTCTGGTATATATACATCGTTGAACTCAATTTCAACAACTCTACTTAGCCACTCTTATTAATTCCATCTAATAGCACTGGTCTCTTGATAAGCTCTTCTAATTAGTTTCATCATCAAACTTCATCAAATGCAACAACCCTCTAGTACACAACCGTTACCATCATCTATTATGGTTCCCCTTTCCTCAGCTTACCAGTAGGTACGTCTATCCAATACAACAAGGTAGGTGGCTAATTTTTGGTACCAGAACCAAACATCCTTGACAGGGTATGTAAACCGCCTCAGCGAGAAAACATCCCCTATATGTCAACAAATCCACGTTGGGTCATGATTGTATTCCCTAAACATGGTTGGTGAAAAGTAAGGAAATCCCCATGGCGGACCCCTTTCCCCCCCAACATCATGTTTGCCCATTCCGTTTGCTTTCCGCCTTTTCTTCGAATGCCCACATGTGCGGATTGTGTTATTTATAACTAACACCTCTCTAAAGGATTTTTAACTTCGACATCAAATGACAGGACCATCTCTTCCTGTTTGTGCCCCTCTCTCCGGGCACTATGTTCCACATCCGAACATCTTCTGTCTGGTAAGACTCTAATTTCATCATAGGAAGTCAATAACCTATACATCTATGTACGTACATCCTCTAAATTTTCATAAACATTTCTTACGCATGCAGCCAGACAGGTATTTCTGGGAATCCGTTATAAAAACCCAGCACAGATTGTCCCCAGTACTGCATCAATAATATATTATGGACACATCTATGATTTCATCAGCAGGAATTACAAAGTGAAAGATCTGCTAGCAAACATCGATCTTTCCTCAACCCGCCCTTCAAAACATCGAGTGGGCTTCCGAGCTGTTGGACAACAAAAAGAAAACACGAAAAACGATCTCTCATCAACTCTCTTGATCGGTTTTATTTTCGTTTCATCGCGTTTGTTTCGCGTATTTATTCGTTTGTTGTCCTAATTCGCGAGGACTATACCCCACTAACCTCAACCCTAACCCCCAAGCGGTAATTACCACGCGATCTTTCGATCATTATTTATCAACAATAATTTTCGTGAAATTCCGTGGGTGAGGTCATTACTTTTATTTAAAAACGTCAGGAATTGTTAAGCTCGGAACATCAACTCGGGTCTTAGCCTTCTCGGAGTAAATCAAACATCAAAAGATTTATTCCCTGGCTGTTTACCCTAACCTCTCAACATCGCATCATATCCGAGTTCCCCAGTGCTTCGAATTTCCCCAAGCCCCTTATCATCTATATTTTATTGCTTCCAAAATATCATTTCCTGGTTGATTATACATGATATTCAACCCAGATACTTTCTAGCGAATAGATGAACTCGGATAAGATGCAGCGACCCCGGCAAGGAATACCGTAAGGTGTGGCGAATCGGGTCAGTGGGGTGAATAGGGTCAATTTTCGGGGAAATTACTAAAATCGAAAAATATCGGCAACGGACAAAGATATCGAGGCGATCCAAACGGCATTCGATTCCTTAGGTATCGATGCGTCAATTTATCGATTAGCTAACGATCTACTGTCCGCCATGGGTGCTACCCGGCTATGAAAATGGCGATGCCTAAATCAGCTGTTTTACAATAGCCCACAAACTTTGTTCACCCCGCCAACTGTGTGAAGGTAGGCAGCCTGTCCTTGTGATAACACAACCCTGAACTTGTTTAGATAATTCCCTCCGAATTTGACAGCAGTGGCATTAACCTTTCAATTTTTTTTTATTTTTTTTTCGCCAGGAGGCAGTTTTGGGGCGAAAGTGGGGCGAATCGGGTCAGCAACTTTTTGTTTGTCTGAGGAGTGATTATAAGGTTGAAGAAGCTTCAACGAGGACACGACCACTTCATGGTTGATGCCACTCATTTGGAGTGATTTGGAGCTTCCCAATTGTGATGCATTGAGTCTCAATCAAGTTTTAACTTGATTCTTCATTGTGATTTTTAATTGATTCAATCATTCTTGATTCTTCATTGTGATTTTTTTAAACTTGATTCTTCATTGTGATTTTTAATTCTAGTGCCTTCAGTCAGTTAATTTTATGAGTCAGTTTTTTTCTAATTCTTCTAGTTCCTTCCAATTTTCGAGCTTAAACATTCCTCGATTGTGATAATTTATTTGGTTTAGAATAATGTTCAGTCATGGTTAATGTTTACCTACTCAATATATCAGTCATTTCACGTGATAAATAGCATTTAAAGCCTGAATAAATATTTATTCCACTTTTTATAAATAAACAAGTTATTGAGAAATTCGCTTTTTTGTTGTACAGCCCGAAAAAATTGTAAAAAAAAAAAAAAAATACTGGTGGTTTTGGAAAACACTTTTTTTTTAAAGATTCGTGACCCATTTGGTCCACGCTAGTGTTGAATAGGAGATATTCAATTTTTTGCTTGAAAAACCTATGGGTGACCCTATTCACCTCACCCGGTGGACCAATCGGTTCAGGGCCCTTTTTGAACCATAGCACTTTCCCTGTGATAGTATTTCATTATTTGACCATGGTAATGAAAACCAGAAGCAGGGAACTGTGTATTGCCGTTGGAATCAAATCTCTATCTCAAACAGGGAAAAAACTACAGACGTTGAAAGTTGAAAAGTGACCCTATTCGCCCCACCTTACGGTACAACATGGGAAAATTAATTTCATTAACCTCTAATGCACAAGACTGCCCAACGGCGCCGTATCGGATTATTTCTCCAATTACCTTGTTGTTAATGGTGAGATACTCAAAGCCACTGTGCTTTAGTTGGAAGTGGCAGGCTCCAAATGTCTGTCTCGTGCGGTCGTTTGATCTGGTTAGCTGGTAGCTGGGAAGCAGAGTTGTTGACTCGGGGACTTCAAGAAACGGTGTGTTGAGCAAGATGGCTTCCTCTCAAGAGAAGAGCGAGTCGGAGCTCCAGTACTGCCAACCTGCAATAATATTCTCGAAAAGGTGTGAGAAGAGGCGCCAAATATGAAATTGATCATTCATAATTTCACAACATATTAGGTTTGTTCGCGGTGGCCATCTGACTGTCTTCAAACCGTCAGATCCATCATTTGGCGTTCGCGGTGGTCTTGCGGACTCGTCTCGGACTGTATAGCATCCATAGGATGCTGTTCGCGGTGTTTTTCTGGCGGTTCGAAGACAGTTCCAAGACTGTCAGATCAGTCCGCGGATTTTCCGATGTACTCCTTTCTGACTGCTCGCCCCCCACTACCGCTCGCCCGTTTAAGCCAATCAAATCATTTCTCATCGCACCTTCGTTCGTCGTTATTCGTTCTGTGTGTTCATTCTATAACCCTACCTACCCACTCCTCAGCATTCTACGTAGTATAGTAGAGTTTTCTGTGCACTTCTCTCACTTGCGTTTTGGTACTTCTCGCGATGAGTTCATCCAGTAATGAGGGGTCGATCACTCCTATCGAGGTGTCATTGGAAGATGATTTGGACTTACTCCATCCAGTGAAAAAAAAATGAAAACTATCTGGAAGAAGTTTTTCCTGTATTCGACGAGGAAACTTTTTTTGTTCATTCTCATCCAGAAGACGTCACTGGCCGTTCTGTTAGGGACAGATTGGCATCTCTACTAGCGTCTTGAATTCATTTATTATAGTATTGTTTACATAACTACCCAAGCTTTTGTATTTCAATCACCATAATATATATATCCTTCAACGACTGATCTTATAGTGAGCACTTGTAGGTAAGTATGTCCCTGTTTCCGGTGATTTCAGCCGTTTTATCAGATTATTGACCCTTGAGGAAACCGAATGCATAGCTATATTAACAAAAAATGAGCACATGAAGAATGTGTAGTCAGTTATCAGCAAAATTAGTTAGGTACCTACCTAACAACGAACTTCAAACTTTCGATTAGGTATTTCTTCAGTCACCAATTATTCCACAGAAGTACACTGGTATCACAGAAGTACACTGGTATCACCGAATTTGATAAACATCCCATTAGGTCATTAGTTAGGAAGAAAACTACAGAGATTTCGATTTATTTTTATTAAAAGTACTTCGACTAAGTACAAGTTGAGATAAAGGAATGCATAACATTGGTAAGAGATTGATGAATACTCGAAGCAAAACATGGAACTATATTACAACTAGGAACATATAGAAGATAGTCTACCCATTCATCAGAAGCATAGGAATAATCGTAATATAAGACTTGAGTAAGTAGAAGAATGAAAAAAGTAATAAATTAGCCGAAATCAACGATGACCTATAGGACGAACGTTAGTATTATTGTTATAAAAAGAAAAAATAAATTAGCAGAGATCAATGATAACATATGAACTTCTCACACATGCAGGAGTCACAGCCTTTCAATAAACCTAAATAGGTATGATTTGTATAACAAATTAACAAACGTCAGAAAGGAGAAAAAAATCAAGATCAACGACGACACCACACAATCAGGAAGGTTAGACATTTGCAGGTTGCACAGCGGTTGCAGTCAGATTTCCTTCCCAAGCGTTCGCGGTGTACCCGGTCCATTGTGAGCTTTTATAGCTTCGTTCGCGGTGTGTTTTTCTGACGGTCAGGGAACCGTCTGAAGCCACTTTTCTGATCGTGCCAACACGCATGCGCCACCAATACCAACTTTCAAACTCACAATGGACCGGGTACACCGCGAACGCTTGGGAAGGAAATCTGACTGCAACCGCTGTGCAACCTGCAAATGTCTAACCTTCCTGATTGTGTGGTGTTGTCGTCGATCTTGATTTTTTTCTCCTTTCTGACGTTTGTTAATTTGTTATACAAATCATACCTATTTAGGTTTATTGAAAGGCTGTGACTCCTGCATGTGTGAGAAGTTCATATGTTATCATTGATCTCTGCTAATTTATTTCTTCTTTTTATAACAATAATACTAACGTTCGTCCTATAGGTCATCGTTGATTTCGGCTAATTTATTACTTTTTTCATTCTTCTACTTACTCAAGTCTTATATTACGATTATTCCTATGCTTCTGATGAATGGGTAGACTATCTTCTATATGTTCCTAGTTGTAATATAGTTCCATGTTTTGCTTCGAGTATTCATCTCTTACCAATGTTATGCATTCCTTTATCTCAACTTGTACTTAGTCGAAGTACTTTTAATAAAAATAAATCGAAATCTCTGTAGTTTTCTTCCTAACTAATGACCTAATGGGATGTTTATCAAATTCGGTGATACCAGTGTACTTCTGTGGAATAATTGGTGACTGAAGAAATACCTAATCGAAAGTTTGAAGTTCGTTGTTAGGTAGGTACCTAACTAATTTTGCTGATAACTGACTGCACATTCTTCATTTGCTCATTTTTTGTTAATATAGCTATGCATTCGGTTTCCTCAAGGGTCGATAATCTGATAAAACGGCTGAAATCACCGGAAACGTCTACAAAAAAAAAGTAGCATAAACTGTGAATTCAGCCAGAAAAATACAATTTCAACAATCGAAGATAATTTTTCAAAATTAGGAGTCTTCGAGTGGGCCAAAATTGGCAAAAACCAACAATAAATTGCTAGGCCAGTTCTTGGAACACCCACCGTAATCGTAAAATTAGGTAGGTAGGTAAGTGGCACTAAGTTTTTCAATTGGGATATTCAACCAACCACCGACGCACGGAATAAATCTATTGGCAGCAATTTTGTATGTCCATTACAATTTTTTTGTTAACCCCTCTAGTTATTTGTGCCAGTAGAATTTGCGTCGTTTATCGTTATGGTAGGAAACTTGATTCAGGGACATACTTACCTACAAGTGCTCACTATAAGATCAGTCGTTGAAGGATATGGTGATTGAAATACAAAAGCTTGGGTAGTTATGTAAACAATACTATAATAAATGAATTCAAGACGCTAGTAGAGATGCCAATCTGTCCCTAACAGAACGGCCAGTGACGTCTTCTGGATGAGAATGAACAAAAAAAGTTTCCTCGTCGTATACAGGAAAAACTTCTTCCAGATAGTTTTCATCTTTTTTCACTGGATGGAGTAAGTCCAAATCATCTTCCGATGACACCTCGATAGGAGTGATCGACCCCTCATCACTGGATGAACTCATCGCGAGAAGTACCAAAACGCAAGTGAGAGAAGTGCACAGAAAACTCTACTATACTACGTAGAATGCTGAGGAGTGGGTAGGTAGGGTTATTAGAATGAACACACAGAACGAATAACGACGAACGACGGTGCGATGAGAAATGATTTGATTGGCTTAAACGGGCGAGCGGTAGTGGGGGGCGAGCAGTCAGAAAGGAGTACATCGGAAAATCCGCGGACTGATCTGACAGTCTTGGAACTGTCTTCGAACCGCCAGAAAAACACCGCGAACAGCATCCTATGGATGCTATACAGTCCGAGACGAGTCCGCAAGACCACCGCGAACGCCAAATGATGGATCTGACGGTTTGAAGACAGTCAGATGGCCACCGCGAACGAACCTTATGTCTTAGCGTCCCCTCCCGCACCCACACCAAGTACTTCGTACTTAATTGTGTTGGTCACCTAGTCCGAACAGCCTTCAGTCCCAATTAGTTCGGATTAGCCGGACTCCACTGTATTATGTACGTAAACATTCATTTAAACAATCACGCTCATACCGCAGCTTGTTGGCCACGCAGTCCGCAGTGGTTAACGTAGTATGGTTAGGTAAATCGAGAGCTATCCAACGAGTGGTGAACGATTTTTGTACGATGATAACTGGCGAAGATATAAAGTTCCGTAGCAACGAATCGGTTGTAAGCGAAAATCATCAGAAATATTTTCGTGACGTTGTTTCCGTTGCATGTCTCCGTTGCATGTCCCGCGTTTCATCTTCGAGTTTATGTAGCAAAGTAAAGACATAAAATGTCAATAAGACAGAACTTGTGACTACTTGACTAGCATGGCCGCGACCAAGTCAGCTAAACAGAAGAAGAAGAAGACGTCCTTTTTGTGTGATATGTGATTGTTGTGATTAGGATTAGGTGAAAATGTGAAAATGCTTCGACGAGTGTTGAGATTCCGTTCTGAAGTGAAATTCGGTGAAAATTAATGAGCCGAGTTTGCTAAGCCTATGAGAGTATTGAATATGTAGTGAACATGTAAGTTGGAGACTTTTGCGCCAGCTTAGAGCAGAATACAACGTAAGTTGTTCGAACGTAAACAGTGAAAAACGTCTATGTTGGGTGGGCAGTATAGCTTCCTCACTTTTGTAACGTGGACGTATAGAATCAGGTGGTAAAAAAATTATGAGTCAAAATTATTGAATAGCGACAAAGTAGTAATAAATTACTTAATATGCGTAATAGGATCAAAATGTTTTCAACATTTCATGTTCGCGCAAGCGCGGACGAAAGTTACCGTACGATTCCGAAGAAATTCGTACGGAACCATCAAAATAATTATTCCTGATCGACCCCCCAGGTTTGAACTCATTTCAACGGTATTTAGGGTAGTTATGGGCGTTTCAAGTATTTCACTTTTGCGCATGCGCCAGCGAAAGTTACCGTCAGATTTCAATGATTTTGATACGGTACCATCTGTGATTCAACACGCGTGTACGTGCCCTCAAAATTACAGCTCTCTACGACTACTTTTCACTTGGGTAGAAGCGTTACAAGGAAATGGTCAACATTTCATGTTCACGCATGCGCAGACGAAAGTTACAGTACGATTCCAATAAAATTCATTTTCAAGTATCAAAGTATTATTTCTGTACGACCCTCCAAGTTTGAACTCTTTTAAGCGATATTCAAGGTAGTTATGGGCGTTTCAAGTATTTCACGTTTGCGCATGCGCAGACGAAAGTTAAGTATGCACTTTTTCATTGATTTTGGTATGGTA
The DNA here is from genome assembly GCA_954871275.1 of Leptopterna dolabrata. Classification (NCBI taxonomy): domain Eukaryota; kingdom Metazoa; phylum Arthropoda; class Insecta; order Hemiptera; family Miridae; genus Leptopterna; species Leptopterna dolabrata. The sequence goes on from OX940981.1 coordinate 50,381,618, forward strand.
CCGTCTGTAACCCCCTCCAAATTTCAGCCCATGTCGACCATTATTTCGGGTAGTTATGGGCGTTACAAGGAATTGACCACAGGCAGACACGAAACCATAATTGTTCCTTGATGTCTTAAACACAAAATTGTAGTGGAATTTTACATTTTGGAGGAAGTGAATTTTTTTACTCATTCACGAATCTTGAAGCAAAATGGTAATGACTTGAGTAGACGTAACATAATAAAATAAATGAGTTGTAAATTTTGAAAAACTCAAAGAGTTATTCATACACTTATATGTATACACAGGATGAGAGTATTCTGGAGCAGCTGATACACGGAGCGAGGTACCTTGACTTCCGGATAGGCCGGTATCCGTCTGGGTTCTGGCTCAATCACGACATCGCCCGGGTGCACGTCCTCGAGTTCGTCCTAGACGACGTCAAGCTCTTCTTGAACAGTACTAAGGAGATTGTAGTCATCGACATCCATGCTTTCCCCGTTGGTGAGATATTGTGTTAATTACAAGTAGGTACATAAAACAGTGAGGCCAACGAAGCAGGTTGGGATTCAGGGGGCCTATTCACTAAGTAAAAGAGACATCTCTTTTCAGTCTTTTGGCAGAAGAGATTTTTATAGTATCCATGACAGGGTTATTCAGTAACTTCTAAAAGAGAGAGTTGGCGGCCATTTTGGCATTTTGGATCTCTTTCAGAGAGACAGCTAATTAGGTGTCTTTCCTCAAAAGAGAGAGTCTATTTCTTGTTTGTCTAAGAGTGATAAATTGTGTAAAATCCTCGTTCATCCGCAAACACATCGGTAATTTTGATCTTGTGTCTTGTGTTGTATCTTCATGCATTAGGATCCACATCTCTTTCTCAAGATCACTGGAGCTATTCTGCAAAATAGACGAACCCCGGAGACATTGGGGGAGACTATCTCTCCCCCATTTTTCAAAATAGATAATCTCTTTCCACTATCTATTTTAGTGAATAGGCCCCCAGGAGATCTGATGACTTGAATAAGTCATGTGAGTCCACTAGGTCAGTATTAATGAATTTGAAGTTTCAAAGTACTGATACCAAATTCTCCACAACCAACAACTCAGTCCAGGGGGCCTGCCCACTAAGTCAAAGATACCGACCTCTTTTGGCAAAAGAGATTTTTATAGTATCCATGACAGGTTTATTCAGTAACTCCGAAAAGAGAGAGTTGGCGCCATCTTGGCATTTTCAATTTCTTTCAGAGAGACACCTAATTAGGAATCTTTCTCATTTCTCTTTGTTTGATAGTGTATCATCCTTTGTTCATCCTCTACCATATCGATTTTGATGTATGTTTTTTCATCTCTTAAAGGTAAGTTGATTGTTCATTAAAAATATATACGTAACATGGATTCATGAGTAAAAACGTCTAAGTACGGGTCAAGAGCTATTCAGTAAAATAGACGAACCCGGAAGACACTGGAAGAGACTGTCTCCCGAGGGAGACTATGTATCTCTCCCAGGAGATTTTCAAAATAGTTTATCTCTTTTCTCAATCTCTGTCAGTAAATAGGCCCCCAGGTTACTTAGCTTTCCAAACTGATCAGTACTTGGTTGAACAATCAGTATCAAATGCAACTTTTGGTTCATTATTTTGGTACTGGTCTACTATACCATGGGTAACCAGACATTCTTCTTCCGGAAGGGTGGCAAAGGTTCTCACACACCAGGGGGGAAAAGAACAGGAACAGCCGCGGGACACGGGTCTTATTTTTTCGCTTCTATGTATTAGAATGGAGATAAGCTCACTAGGTGGGACATGGTGGTCATGGCATGGGGTAGGAACAGGATGGGTTCTGCCACGATCGCTCTCAAAGCGAAAATCGGCGTTGCCTGGCATAGGACGTTCCCCCTCCACTGTGAACCGTGATGAACCGTTGTGTAATAACTTGCCCATCAATAATACTTGGACGGTTGTTGAAGTTGCAAAAGTACCGATCAACAAAATCCAGCCACTTCTTGGTAGATGAACCGTTGTGTAATAATTTACCATTGTGTAATAATTTACCCATCAATAATACTTCAACGTTTGTTCAAGTTTAAGAAGTACCTACCAACCAAATCCAATAGTCCATCTCTTATCAAATGAAATAATATCGCAGAACAACCAACTCGACTTCATACAGCCATCCTTGATTATAATCAGGTGCTCCCTAGTGATGATATCCGGGCCGGATATTTACCATTTGATTCACGATCGTGTTGGCGAAGCTGTTTGGTGCACAGGAACGGCTGGACGTACAATGCTTCAGGTGGTCTTAAAAAACTCTTTAGCTGAAGAGAAAGTTAATATCGTAAAAAAACCATACCCTTCTATAGAAAGTTTTCGAGCTACGGCGTTCTGAAAATTTCAACCCCTATTTTGAACCCTAGAGATGACTGACAGTAACGCCGAGCTTCGAGGACCAAGTAGACCCCGAACGGAACCTATAACCCGAATTTCATCAATTTTTGGTTTATTATTCTGTGAATAATACACCTATGTATTCGCTCAGCAAAAAATTTTTATAACACCCCCTCAAACTTTTTTCTTTTACGTTTCAAGGTGCATAGATTCCAAAAATGCAATGTCCGTCCGCCGTACGCCGTCCGCCGTCCGCCGTATCACGTGTACAGGCTTCATTTTCGGTCTAAAAAAATCGTTCTTTCGCACACATGCTCCATTTGGGCCCTAGTTGTGTCCCGAAACTTTTCAGCCCGATCGGAATATACCCAGGGGTGTTATGAGTGAAAATGTGTGTAAAAATAGGTACTTTTTACGTTTTAGCAACATATTGGTAACATGAGCTTCTGAGATATCGTTTTCTATGTTTTTGGGGACGAGAAGACCGAATATGAAGTCGATTTTGACCAAAGAGTGGAAAATTGAGTTCTACCAAATGTTCAGCTCCCAGAATTGATTTTTTATGAGTGAAAAACCTGGGAAATCGTCTGAAATCACCATCAGTTTGTATAATAACACTGGAAAAAGTGTCAAGACGTGGTTCAGGACGATTAAATGGCACTACCAATGATCAAAGATAGTTAAAAAAAAAAAGGAAAAAAAGAGCGCACCTAATTTGTGTTTTGGGGGCCAAAATTAATGGAAACCATCAGAAGTAGCTATTTCGATTATTACGCATGAAAGAAACAATTAATGAACAGCCAACCTTTCTGTAGGTATGTCCAATAGAATAATAAACCCATGTGACAAGGACTTTGCAGCGTTTTTTTTCTCGTGGTAACTAAGAAAAGCGCTCAGTGCGGCGTACGGCGGACATGCAGACATTTTTTTATTGCATTTTCCGATTCTACGTACCTTGAAACGTGAACCATCCAATTTTGAGGGGGGGTTAGAATTTTTTTTTTTCATGCTCGATTCCAATGGTTCATTATTGAAAATAATAATCCAAAAGGAGCGTAACTCGTAGTTTTGGGGGCCAGAATTGGTGGAGACCATCAGAAATATTATTGCACATGAATGAAACAATAAATGAACAGCCAACATTTCTGTAGGTATGTCCAGTAGAATAATAAACTCCGTGTGGCAAGGGCTTTGCAGCCTTTTGGTTTATTATTTCGTGAATAATACACCTACGTATCTGCTCAGCATACAATTTTTATAACCCCCTCAAAATTTCTTCTTTTACGTAGATTCCAAAAATGCGTGGTCCATCCACCATATTATCCGTAACTACTTCATTTTCGGTCGAAAAAATTCGTTCTTTCGCACACATGCTCCATTTGGGCCCTAGTTGTGTCCCGAAACTTTGCAGCCCGATCGGAATATATTCAGGGGTGTAATGGGTGTAAAAATAGGGTTTTTTGATGTTTTAGTAACTTGAGCTTGTGAGGTTTCTTTTTTCATGTTTTTTAGGACGAGGAGACCGAATATGAAGTCGGTTTTGACTAAAGGATGGAAAATCGAGGTTTAACGAAGTTTCAGCCTTACATTTACGTTAAAATTCGATCTAAATTCTTCGTTCTTCCGCACTCAGTTCGGGTCCCCATTGGGGAACACATGTGGCTCCTAGTTGTGCTCTGAAGCTCGGCAGCCCGACCGGAATACACCCAGGGGTGTTATGGGAGAAAGATGGGTGTAAAAATAGGTGTTTTCGAGGTTTTAGTGAATATGAGGTTGTGAGGTACCGGGTTCCATGTTTTTTTTGTTTTTTTCTCCTGATTATCTTTGATCATTGATGGTACCATTCGATTGTCTTGATTCACCCGCTAATACTGCTTCTAGTGTAATTATACAAATTTATGGTGATTTCAGACAATTCCCCGTATTTTTACTAATAAAAAAGGGATTTCGGGAGCTTATCCTACGTTACAACCTCAATTTTTCACTCTGGTCAAATGGCCTTCATATTCGGCTATAACACTCCCTCAGCATCTTTTCTTTTACGTTTCAAGGTGCGTAGTTTCAGAAAACGCTGCAAAGTCCTTGTCACATGAGTTTATTATTCTATTGGACATACCTACAGAAATGTTGGCTGTTAATTTATTGTTTTTCGTTACAACTTCAATCACTCACTCCTAAAGATACCTCACAAGCTCATGTTTGTGAAACACCAAAAAACCTCATTTTTCACCCAGAACACCCTTGAGTATAATTCCGATCGAGCTGCAAAGTTTCGAGAGACAGCTAGCCCAAGTGGAGCCTGTGTGCGAAAGAACGAATTTTTTAGACCGAAATTGAAGTAGTTATGCGTGATACGGCGGACGGACATCGCATTTTGGTTTATTATTCTGTGAATAATACACCTATGTAACCGCTCAGCAAAAAATTTGTTTAGCACCCCCACAACTCCAGTACTCTATTACATACCTAGGGGGATCTCGAGGGTAGAAAGTGACCACAGAAAACAGTGATCTACGCAGAACGAGCATCTATACAGTTAAATAATAAACCGTTGGTAATAATTTGCAGCGTTTTTCAAATCGGTTACCTAGTACTGGCAGACTTTGTTTTTCATACTCTGGTCCCAAATCATTCATTTTCTAAACGAATTGCAATCATTCCAGTCATTCATTTTCTAAACTAAATGCTGACCTTGAAGTACTGTCTGCGGGTACCGGTTTTTCATTGGGTATGGGGTGGCAGATTAGGTTTGTGTAACTCTATACCCAGTAGTTTCAGTGACCTGTATTTCATAAGTGGAGAAATAGTTTGATTCTTCGGCCAAAAACTACCGATTTTTCAAGCACCATCTGCAACCTTCTTTCTACCAGGTATGGGGTGGCAATCGTGGATTTCTCATAATCGCTTGCCTTGTAGTAGCTCCGATACAAGTCTCAGCTCTACGTAAGTATGCTTACTTTTTGACGAATTTTCGCAGTTTGAAATGGCCGCCATTTCTTAACACCCCCCTCCCCTTCGGCTTTGAGTTGGAAGACTGGCATTTATTAGTTGAAGTGAGTTAACTCACCTATATTTCAAACCTCTCCACTTGACACTTACGTCCACTCTTTGGAGCTGACTTTACGTCCAACTGCCCAGCTGGCGTCGTGGACGTGGTCCTGTCAGGAGGATTAGAATTTGATCTGATCATTTCCTATAGCCTCACCACCCTAAGTGTGACGACGGGCATCGGGATTCAAACCGATGGACCGCAATCTCCACCCCAACCACCAAGCACTCATTGCATTAATATCTGCTCTTAGTTGAGGTGGATTTATGTTCTAGGCTTCAAAGAAAGGCCCGAATCGCATACTGAGCTGGTCGAGTTCCTGAAGCTCCACGTCGGCGACCACCTTGTGAGCTTCGTTGGCTACGAGACGACTCTCCAGCAGATCCGCGACTCCGGAAGGCGACTCATCATCGCCTATAACGAACCCAGCGTCGTCCCCAAGTACCCTCTCTACCTCTGGCACCCCATCTCTCAAAAGTGGGGCAACGTTCGCTCCGTGTCCGATTTGCATGATTACCTGGCTAAAATTATGAGCAGGTAATATCACACGTACCTCACAGGAATATTATTACGTACCTACTGTTGTTTGATAATAGTTATTTGGTCAGTTCACAAGTTCAGATGGACGGTTGAACGGGTTTTGATTACGTTTGTGTTGGTTATGGTGGCTGGATCCCAATATGGAGCCATATTATAACTTGATCATAATTGTCCCTACTAATGCCCGCTTATGTGTAACAGTAGGCACCAGTCCGAAAGGTCATGTGTTCGAATCACACTGTTGTCACCCCTGCTATCTTTACTTAGGTACACGGGCGAGAACCGAGCAGGAGAGTGGAGAATCTCTTTGTAGTGTTGAAAGGTTGGGTTGGCCTACTCCAGTTGAACGAGTAGGTATACCTTCAAAATTTTGCTGTCAAACTTAAATAAACTCACAAACCCAAACAACAATATTGGGTCAGTAGGGAGCCTCACTACATTTGGCCGTAATAAATTGTCATGCATGAAGGTTAGCTGTCACACTAGAAAAGTGTTACACTAAAAATTAATTTATCAGGAAATACCTACAGCCAAACAATCAGTTTTTATGTAGACGGGTTCTCACGCCTTTTTTTTTTAATGGAAAAAAAGTCTGGGGTTTGCATATAATTGTCACCAAACCAGATTGTGACAGTTGTGAACAAAAATGTTCCTATCTAAAGAAAAACTGCCTACTTTCAAAAATGTAGTTTTATGTACTACAGTAGGTAACATCAGATATTATAAAATCTACCCACTTTAAGTTAATATAGGTTGGCACTTTATTTTAAATACGGGTGCATCCAAACACCGTAAAAGTGGTTGTTCAATGCCGTTATGCAAGAGTTGTTCAACTCACCGTTTCGGCGCTACAAATAGACTACTGTACTAAGGGGGGGGGGGTTGAGGTTTTGCTTTTCAATCTTGTGCTCAAGAGCGGCCTCCAGGGTCTCGAGATCTCCAGGGTACGCCACGTTCTTCTACAGTGTAGCCTGTGGCAGACATTGTCCTCCCGTTTGGTCTGTGGACAAGGAGATCTGTTGCCCACGAGGGTGCATCGTTTCAAGCATACGGACTGCAGGCCACTGCTGTCTTCACGGTTTTTTAATAGATTCAACACAAAAGCTAGCTCAAGTTTCAGAACACAAAAATGGCCGTTATTAGTAATGCAGTTTGAACTGCATTCATTAAAACTATTGTAGCCTATTCACCTAACATTACAAAAAACAATTTTGAGTTACTACCTTCTGGCAATTCCAACGATCATGGGGCCGGACATGTGGAAATGGTCGAGATCAGAATTTGAGTCGGTTCGAACAATTTCGATCGACTCGTGCAGACTGCATCTTGTAATAAGGTAGTCATAGCAATCTTGTAGTGCTTTGACACAACGGTTTCGTTTTCCATTCATTTGCGGTATAGTATTCAAGTGTGCTGACTGTTACTCGGCTTGTAAACTCAAGTTAGTACTTTTTACAGCAAACCGCCAAGAAGCACGATGTGGTCTGCAATGGCTGAAATGACCCCAGACACTTGGTCAGTGATCTCGGACAAATACAAAGGGCTGAGAAACATGGCAGACATCTCCAACCACAATGTGACCGAGTGGTTCAGAGACAGATGGGGCTCCAAAGCCAATATTGTGGCCGTCGACTTCATCAGGTCCACTGGCATCGTCACAGCTGCCATCCGATGGAACAGGGTCAAAGCCTCCGCCCGACATAAACGTTCTGTAGCCAGAATCTAGATTTCTTCTTATTTATTTTAGAGTAAAGAAAAAGGACTACCTACTAAAAATAACCGAACGGAAATTGAATTACCTACCTACATAGACCCATATCTAGAACTCGAACGCCCATTATGACAAACTTATAAATCCGCACGCATTTTTTAATAGGAATTTTGAATTTTTTAATCAAAACCGGATCAGAACCCTCAGAACTTTGTTTTGAGGCCCATGATGTGCCCATTTTCAGCAACAAATTCCCTCAAATCACGGTAGGTGCCTATGAACAAGTGAAAGTGTGCCGAGATGTCCGAAAATATCAGAAAGGTGCGGATTCCTGATGTCTGTGACTCGTCATCATTAATAAATTATTGAAATTGAAGTTTGGAAGTGCAAAAGGGTCCAAGTCCCAAGGCCGACAATATTGATTTGGTAGGTACAAGTGCCTTTCAGAAGCGTTAGGTAGGTATCTGATGGCATATTTCACTTTTATGACCCCTACTAAGCAATGCTGCTATTTCGATTCATGTAACCAACGGACTGGAAATCCAATCCTGTTTAGCAGTTAGAAACATTTCGGACCAGTCACTTATGTTCTTAGGGACACTGTCAGTAGCACAGACGAAGTGGTAACAAGCGCTTGTTTACCCTGACTATATCCCGACAAGGTTAGTATATATCCATCAAGATATAATATAAGTCGGTCATAATGAGTATCCATTGTTGAAATATATAATGCATACATGGATCTGGATCTATATATGTTGTACCCAAATTAAAATAACTATGCATTTCGGAGAAGAAATGTTCAAAAATGGAACAGAAATTATCTGAATAATCATTTAGGGGGTTTGGAAGGTTTAAACGCTGCAAATTACTGCACAACGGTTTATTATTTTGTACAGAATACCCTTCTGTTACAGATCGCAGCTATCTGTAAAGATAACCCGTCTATATAATATAATATGTACTATTCTATACATGTTATGTAGATCGCAGACCCTCCATAGGTTAGTAACTAACCCTGTACTCGTTACTACGTACCTACCTAAATCACGAGTTAAATGTTGCTAAAATAATTCTGTCGACAAACAGTAACTAAAACCTCAAAAAGAAACGCAAATAATGAAGTTCTGAAGGAAAATTGTTGATGTGGAGTGAAATAGATGCCCCTTCTGCGTAGATCACTGTTTTCTGTGGTCAATACCTACCCTCGTGGTCAAGTATAATGAACTGTTGTGTAATAACTTGCCCATCAGTAATACTTCGACGGTTCTTCATGTTGTAAAAGTACCGATCAACAAAATCCAGCCCCTTCTTGGTAGATGAACCGTTGTGTAATAATTTACCGTTTTGTAATAATTTACCCATCAATAATACTTCAACGTTTGTTCAAGTTTCACAAGTACCTACCAACAAAATCCAATAGTCCATCACTTATCAAATGACTAATATCGCAGAACAACCAACTCGACTTCATAAAGCCATCCTTGATTATAATCAGGTGCTCCCTAGTGATGATATCCGGGCCGGATTTGTACCATTTGATTCACGATCGTGTTGACGAAGCTTTTTGGTGCACACGAACGGCTGGACGTCGTGCATGCTCGGGGTGGTCTCAAAAAATTGGTTAGCACAAGACAAATTTAATAACGTTAAAAAAACATGCCCTTCTATAGAAAGTTTTCGAGCTACGGCGTTCTGAAAATTGCAACCCCTATTTGTAACCCCTTAGGGATGACTGACATTAACGCCAAGCTTCGAGGACCAACAGAACCTATAACCCGAATTTCATCAATTTTGTTTCATGGTAACTAAGAAAAGTGGTGCGTACGACGGACAGACAGAAATTTTTTTTTGCGTTTTCGGATTCTACATACCTTGAAACGTAAACCATCAAATTTTGAGGAGGGTTTAGCATTTTTTTTTTCGATTCTAGTGGTTCATTATTGAAAATAATAAACCAAAAGTATGTTTTGTTTATAGAGCAGAAAACAGGAATCTGTGAATCCTTTCACCTCTTGTGGATTGTGACCTACCTGAAAATAGGCATCACATACGTATGAATTCATGTACCCTATCAGCAACGATCTGAAGCGGTCGTAGTTAGTTTCATAACTGAAAATTCAGAATGTCCGATCATTTTGTTGTTGTACCTAATTAATGATGACATTGTGTGGTGAATGATTCCATTTCTACTATGTTGGATTTTATAGTGTATGTATTGGCTGTGATAATATTTAACAAAGAGTAATGTTTCATTGAATTCAGTTATTACACCGTTCACCCCTTCACGACTTGCGAGCATTGATGTGGGGTACTGTAGACACAACTGACATCAAGCGGTTGGTTATTTAGTATTCCCCCCCCCCCCCACTTTCCCCCTTCCCCACTTTCACCAGAAAATTATTTAACGGAGTTTAGCCAAACTCCGTTAAAGTTAACGTAGAGGTTTAAACCTGGAAAGGCAGCTGGCGTCTTTCACCAACCCAAATGTCGGTTAAACCCAGTTTGAAATAACGGAGTTTGCCTGATGGAGTTTAGTTTAAAATGTCCAAGCAAAAGTTGGACAATATGACGCGCTGGGGGTATAAACTCGTCAAAACAACAACCGCCACTCAGCTGATGTCGATTCCCTCTTCCATTGTTCCGCTGTAATAATAAACTGTAAATTGCCAAAGTGATTTCTGATTCACGACGACTCCAGTCACGAGGTAAGGTACCTATATATCATTGTGGAATACGTAATATGAGGCCCCTAGATGCAAAACCGGACTTATGCAAAAAAATCGATTTTCGTTTTTCTATCTTATTCAACAGAAAACCATAGGGCGCATTAGCCTGCACAATCTTAGTTTCAAAAACGGCTTCCTTCCGCCTTGAAATCGATCCAGAAGGTGACCCTCAGTTTCAAAACCAGCCTTATGCAAGTTGCGAGTTTTCCCGCTAGGAGCTCCCCGTTCTCTCGGAATGCGTGTGAGGCACCTGCTGGGGTTGTCCTTGCTTGTTTTTATTTACAGTCCAGTGTCCACGTTCAGTGAATGATCCACTTCGTATGTTCCTTCCGTCGAGATTTTTGTTGTCTTCCCGTTCCGGATCGTGAATGTGTTTGGAAAGTGATTAGGTATGGATCCTTCTCCCGTGGATCCACAGCTTGCAAGGAATAGGGAACGCAACGTCGAACAATGGAAGAGGAATCAGGAGAAGAGAATGCGTTACAGTGCTCTACTGCCGAATTTGCCAGTTTTACCTCGATGCAATCACAAGAAAACTTTTGAGTGCAATAACCTTAGTTTAACCTGATGAGCCTGAAGTGTGAAAGTCGCAATATTTTTTACATGATTATTTTTTGTCGTTACCAAGAATTTTTCGTTAACGAGCTTGTAGAAAAAGTGAAATTTTGATGCTCTATTTTACTAAAAAAATTTATGAAACGCATCTTGACGTGAGAGTTGAAGATAAAAACAGCTTTTTTTTTAAACTTTAAGAATTTTTTTTACTAAAATTTTATCGTGTTTTCAATGAAATTTTAATTTTGATTACTCAAATTATTTTTAAATAAAGGGTTTTTGAGATTGGGTAGCTTGGCTTACGTTTTTATTCCATCCTTAGTCATTTCAAAAATGCATTTCAAATTGAATGAGGTTCCAAAACGGACTAATTCAATTTTAGTTTCAAAATCGGACTTTTGCAAATTTCAAAAAGCCATAACTATTGACTGAATGAATTTAAGATTTTGAAATTTTGGCTAATTAATGCTGTAACTATTTGAAATCATGAGAAATTATTAGAACTTACAGAAATATAGTGACTCTCCTGAAAACAGTTTTTTGTGTCTCCTGAAAAAATTGGTTTTTTGCATAAGTCCGGTTTTGCATCTAGGGGCCTCATATAGAGTAAATGCCAATACAATGCAAACTCATGTTAATTCATTTCACAACCGTATAAGAACAAAACCGAAGATCAGCTGTAAGCTAGGCGGCGATATTGGGATCTCGTGGCTAACAGAGATTAGCAACGTTAACTTGCCGGATTTCGGGCGTTTAAACTCGAGCCGCCTCGGTGGGAGTTTAAACTGGCACAGAGCTCTGGTGAAAGACAGTGAGCGCTAAACTCCGTTAATTTGCAACCTCTTCCGGGTTAAACTCGTTTCAAATTTTTGGTGAAAGTGGGCCTAAGGGTATCTTAGGTATGAGCCAAAACCCCCATTTCACTCACTACCTACCTATTATTTGACCATGTTGAAAGTAAGTACAACGGTGAAGTGCGGGGTCTCAGTTCCTTACACCAGAAATTACCTAGGTACCTGTCCAATATGATAGTCCAGTGCGGAACTAGACAAAAGCTACCAGTCCCAATAAAGTAAAACAATGTATGTTTTGAGTGATTCGTCGTATTTCCAAGGGAGTTTGTAACAGTTTGCATTCCTGATCGACACCCGAACTGGAATATTCTATTAATACTGGCGGGTTAGTGCCCATTTTACAAAGGCAATAATAGATAGGTAGGTAATTGGAAAAAAATACTAATTAGAAAAAATACTGAAAGAATGCAATTTATTGCAATTACCTACACATAAAGAAGCAGCTAAATACAAATCCAAATGTAAGAATAATGACTGAGTAAGTCAAATGAGATGTACAGTGGGAAAGTCAATGAAGAGAACGGGCCAAGTGTCAAGAGATCCCCTAACAAAAAATATAAATTTAGATAAGGAAAAGAGAATCAGTTCAGGACAATACAAAATTAGAAGTGCGTTAGTTGCAGGTTACTGGAGAGGTTTTTTCCTCCCCAGCAATTGATTGAAAAGTTTGGAGATGTAAAAATTCCAACATTCTTGACTGTCTAAAAAGTTGTTAATGATTTAGGGTGATCAGTTGCGACAAGCCAATCGATTCATCCTACCTTCAGATCAACTTTCCGAAATCCTGGAGTACCTACAGAAGAACTTGTGCTGAATTCTGTCTGTAAATGAAGCAGCTAGGCACCAGAACTCTACCCTAAGAACTAAGAAGAGAAGCTTCAGCGCGAATTCATTTGTAACATCTCTAGTGTTTCTAAAAATGAATTATGAATCCTAGCGGATCCAGAGTGAGAGTGAATAGGAGGTGATCTGGCTGTAGTGTTGTTTAAATTACCAACAGGAAACTGAGAACGGAATGATGACTGGTATTAAATCTAGGGTTATTTTTGCTGGTGCGAGTAATGTTACTAGGTATACCTTCCGGTGGAATCCATCGTCACTAGCTGGTTGAGTACTGGAGGCCAGGAGCATTGGAGTAATGACAGTTAAAAGGTATTACGATGAGTTTATCACCTTTCCCTTGACTTAAATTCCTCGACCGAATATATAGGTTGGCTGTCAAGCATTTCATTGATTGAAGTGCAAAAGGCAGCATTCGTTCTTGATAGCTGCAGGGAGCTAATTGAAAAGTTTTACTCTACAGTAAGTGAGGTCAGCCCTTTGGGGTGTGGCTAGTCGGCACTGCGGAATCGAGGTTGTGCCCATACCTTGTTGGGTACAAGTGCGTGTCGTTGTTTTGAGGCAGCAGGCAGGATCATCAGTTCTCCTTGTGTAACATGAAATCTCGAGAACGAGCAATCCTGGAAATGTTAGGATGCCTGCTTTGGTAAAAAAGGATCTACAGGAGGTCCTGCTGTCCAGTTCATAAAGCATGCAGACAGCCCCCTTTTGCAAGGATCAAGCTCCCGCACAGTTTCCCCAGGCAACTATTCAATAGGCAAGTTGACTCTGGAAACACAAGAAGTACCTACAAGTTTCTGAGCACCCTGAACCACACGGCCTTTGCAGCTTGTCGGAGAAGAAATAATGCCTTGTTCGGTTGTCCATGCAGTTTGTCGCAATGCGGGCCCCAGAATACTGGGCTGTCGATGACTAACCCCAGGTGGTCCACCTAAGAAAAGCGAGTTCTGGCAAGGCTGAACTGGAACTCCTGAGTCTTATCTATGTTCAAAGCCAGTCTATTTGCTGCACACGAATCTTTAACATCGTCTATTGCTTTCCTAGATTTGAGGTCGAGTTCTTCCTGGTTAACCGATGCAACCAGCACCGCCATATCACCACAAATAATCGTGACTATGTTGAAGAGTGAAGGGGAGGTCATTGACATTAGCAGAAAGAGTATAGGCCCTAAGGCCGAACTCTGCCTTACCCCTTGCTCGTTAGGGCCAAACTGTGACAGCGAAATCCCATGCTGTACCAACTGAGGTAAGCTCCAGTAAATGCCTCTATCGTCAAATCCATAGTACTTACCTACTTTAGTTTTTTTTTTTTTTTTTTTCAGGAGAATCCCAGGGCAAAGGACATCGAACGCCTTGGATAGGTCAAAATACCATGACCAGTGATTTTCAAGGGCTGCTAGGCACTCAGTTATATCCAAGCTCCACCTACGCTGCTGCCCTTGGGGAACCCATGTTGTACTTCTGAGAAAATTCCCTGCCCCTCCAAATAGAACAGTAGCCGAGTCAATAAGATTCTGTCGATTACCTTTATCAATAGAGGAATTGATGATACCGGCAGCAGTCATTGCATTGGCCCTTGTTATATACGGGTAGGTACCACCTTTGCAAACTTCAGGGGATCCATAAACCTGCCATGTGCAAAGCAAACATTTATTATGTGGGCAAAAGGTTCAGCGATGTGTTTAGCATAACATCTCAAGGGGGCTACATTAATGCCAAGCCAGACCTCGACGTTTTTAAGCGAGGTTTTTCACCTGAAGTTTCCTTGGTTTTCAATTTCATCTCGTGATCAAGCAATCGAGCTTTCACGAGGTCTAGCTGTAAGGTCGGCTGAGTTTCAATGGCTGTTGTCACAGTGTCATAGTCCGACAAAAGTGAGAGCAACATCAGGCAAATTCGGTCGGATTCTTCAAGTTTAGAACCGAGAGCTTCCAATTCGCGAGTCACGGTCTCGAATCTCAGAAAAAAATCTTCAAGGTTTTCCTTGAGACTGCATTTGAAAGAAAACAACTTACGCGTCTTCTAAATCACCTGAAGTTTCCTTGTTTTTCAATTTCATCTCGTGATCAAGCAATCAAGCTTTCACGAAGTCTAGCTTTACGGTCAGCTGAGTTTCAGTTGCGAAGTCAATGCAAAGTGAGAGCAACATCAGGCAAATTCGGTCGGATTCTTCAAGTTTAGAACCGAGAGCTTCCAATTCGCGAGTCACAGTCTCGAATCTCAGAAAAAAATCTTCAAGGTTTTCCTTGAGACTGCATTTGAAAGAAAACAACTTACGCCACAGAGCTAACTTGGAGAACGTTGACGATCTCACAAAGACTGCTTTTAGATCTTCGATCATATCACTCGCAGTTCTAGATTCTTTTATTATGTCTAGGTGCTTATCTGAAACGCACTGAATGATAACCGCCTTCGCCTTGGCATCTTGAGTCTCAAAAGCCAACCTGGTCTTCTCATCCGCATCTTCAGCTAATTTAAACTTCACACAATCAGCAATTTGGTCCTTCCCAAGTAACGCGTGAACTCGGAATAACCAGTTTGTGAAATTGGTCAAGGTAAGTACCGGCAAATGCGTGAAACCATTTAAACTTGCCATTTTCCCGAAAAAATGCTACGAGTACGTAGGCAAAATCTTACACTTGAGGTTAAGACAAAACTTTATCCAAGTTCATCCACGTAAATTTCACAACCGTCCGCGTAAAAACTGGAGCCCGATAACCTAACAATAATATAAAGGACCGGGAGAGAAGACTGTTAACGACACGCACAAATTAGAATGAGGGAGCAGTTTTAGAAAGGGCGGCAACGCACTGACTACAAGAGTAAGGATAGAAACCACGAACAGCTATTGATCCCTAACAGTAGTCTCATGACTGTTGAGGTGAAAAAACGAATATTACAGCAATTTTGGAAACCTCCTCCAAATTACCATTTTGAAGGAGATGCGAAGGCCCTCAAGCGAAAATTTCTGTATGCCTGGCTCGACAAATATTCACCATGGCTTGTTTATTCAAGCCATTTGAAAGGAGCATTTTGCTTGTACTGCGTCATTTTTGCTCCACCTACTAGTACTGTTCGAGGAGTCTTAGGCTCATTTGTGGTGAGGCCATTCACCAAGTACAAAAGAATGCACGAGTTCTGTAATAGTCACGTTGGAAGTAGATGGCATTTGACAGCAATGAAAGTGATGCACTCATTTATGGTTGAGGTACCTATTGACATTCAGATGGTGAGTGCCATAAAAAAATTGTGTTGGAAAACAGAAAATATATTTCATCACTCGTGTCTGTGGTGATATTTTGTGGCATGCACGATTTACCTTTACGTGGTAAACAACTTCATGAGGGGATTCTAGAAGATCTAATACAATTGAAAATTGATTCTGGGGACTATGGTTTTGAAAGGTTCACAAAAGAAGGAAAGAAGAATGCGAGGTATTTGTCTCCAACAATACAAAACGAACTTATATGTTTATGTGGGAACATAGTGAGCTGCACCATAGTTGAATACATTAAGAAAGCTTGCACATTTTCCATATTGGCCGACGAGACAGCTGATATATCGGGGAAGGAACGGTTGTCTATTGGACTTAGATTTTTCGACGAAGAAAAAATGTTGGTACGCGAGGATTTTCTAGAATTTGTTGAGTTGGAAGCGATGGATGCAACAACTATTGCAACAGCAATAGATAATTTCCTTGTTAAAAGTGGTCTCGAGCCAGAAAAATGTGTTGGGCAAGGGCTATGATGGTTGCTCCGCAATGGCGGGAAAAGATGGTGACGTCCAAAAATTCATCAGGGATAAATACAAAAATGCTTTATATTTCCATTGTGTGAGCCATCGGTTAAACCTGGTTGTTAATGATTTGAATTCAGTCGTCGAAATCCGCAATACTATCTCCACAATAAAAGAGATTGTCAACTTTTTTCGTCAGTCAGTGCTGCGGAGGAAGCACATTCCTAACATACCTGGATTTGAGACCAGATGGTCCGAAAAATATCGATGCATTTCTGTTTTCATGAAGCATTTCGTGGAAATAGTTCAGGCATTGGAAAAGCTCACTACAGAGGGAAATAGTAATACAAGAAACAATGCGTTTCTGCTTTTCAGTGCCGTAACACGACCGATTTTCATCATTTGTGCCTTCATTATATCCAAATACTTGGCTCTGTTGCAACCAGTGGTAAATATTTTGCAGGGAAAACAGCTGAATTTGCTTCAATGCAACAATCATATTGAAACTGTGTTGTCGACTGTGAGGAATCACCGTGAGTCGGCTGATTCTGTGATGGGAGATATTTATGCATCTGCCAAAAAAATGTCAGACGAATTGGGGGTAGAGCTTTTGACGCAGTATAGTAGTATTTTCTGTGGCCAAGAGTGGTTGGACGTCAGCACCACCGTTCGAATACAGGGGCGTTGCGTCCATAAGGCCACTTGGGCCACTGCCCCGGCACCCAGAAACACAAAAAACTCCAAAAAAATGCCAACCATTTGTTCAGTTGGCATTCGAATTTCCTTCCGTATACTGTACCTAGCATTTTTCATGAAGTTCAACAGCGACTCGACAACCTCTCTGTCCCAACCTATGTCTGGCATGGCTGTGGCCAAGACAAGTAACTGGGAAGAAGAAGACAGAGATCTCTGGCTATGGATATTCGAGCATTTTATCGGAATATAGCTACAGTAATCGATGTCTTTGCAATCGAAATCGAAACCTACGTTTTTGAAACTGGCAGGTCCGGAGACCGTGTGTCACCATGGCAACAGGGAAAGTGGCCCGTCCGCACAAGCTCAGTCGAGTAAAAATTTGGTTAGCCACGCCCATTTTGGGCCCGAGGCCAACATTTCCATCCAAAAATCGTTTGTGTGCACAATCGCTTGGATTGTTTCAATTCATGTTGTTATCTCGATACGAGATGCTTGTCCTTCTATCTGTCCTTCCCTAAAAATTCTTATCATGGAATAAAGGGAGCCCTTTATTCCATGTTCTTATCACTTTCGCCTTTCTGTTCCTATGTTGAGTTTTCAATTTTCTGCTTACGTTTCGAATTTTGTATGTTCCCATTCGAGTTCCCAGGACAGATTTGGATTTGCGATAATTAAGTGAGTTGTGTACTGTCTGTGGTCTTGTGGATTGATTGACCTCAACGTACACAGATAAGTACCTGGCTTCTAGTCTGATTCTCCATCCAAGTAGGTACTGGCAGGCGGGTCATTACTTCGTTGTATTTTAGTCTAGTTCGTTGTTTTTAGTGGTTGTTTAGTTTATTTGCTTCTGTATTTTTGTACCACATGAATTCGGTGGCTAACTTACAGTCGAAATTGTCGACGTTTTCCTACGAGGATAGAGTGATGATTAAAAGTTTAGGAAGTTGCTGAGTATTAGTCAGTATGAAGCTATAGAACTTTTAGCTTCTAGTAATCCCGGGTACTGGTCAGAACTATTGTGAACACAGTGCTTACATTCTGACTTGCTAAGAGCTGCGGTTGATTAAAATCCACCCATTTCTCATAACAAGACTCCACTGTTGGAAAACATTTACAGGTATTTTGTAGAAAAAGCTGTTAATTTGTGTTCCGGTTTGGTGGCCCACCATTTTCAGAGCCCACGCACCGCTACCTACTGTTCGAATATCCCAAGTGACTCTCCTGAGGAATATTGGAAACGATCAGTCTTGATTCCTTACCTAGACTCGTTTTCTTCAGCGCTGACTGACAGATTTTCTCATAATAATGAACCGGCGTTTTTCGCCCTTCATTCTCTTTACCCCCACGTCATGTTGGCTTCAAAATTAGACCATTTGAAACTCCAAGCCGAAAAATTTGCCAAGGTTTATGATTTTGATGAGGATCTGCTGTACGCAGAACTCCAATTATGGCACAATAAGTGGGCGGAAAAAATGGACAAGAACGACAAGGGTGAAGACTGGAATGAGACTGAAAAACTGTCAACACTTCAGAATGTGTAAATGATCGACTTGATCAAGGAAGCGGACCCCTTCTATCCTTCCATCAAAAAGGCCCGGATGATTGCGGTAACGTTACCGTGCACGAACTGCTCGGTGGAAAGAACTTTCAGCACCCTGAGGCGCGTAAAAACATGGACACGGTCTACAATGGGGGAGGATAGGCTGAATGGTCTGTGTATGCTCAGCCTCCACCGAGATTTGGTGAAATCAAAGAAGGCAACCATTGTAGAAGAGGTTGTTGATCAATTTGCCAGCAACCCCAGAAGACTGAGGCTGTCTTAAAAATTGTCCATTGCTGTTTTGTAGAACCTATGTTGTATACTGAAATAATGTATAATACATAAATAAAGATATGTCATGAAAATTATTTCTCGGAATTCAGACTTTGTACCTTTCGTTTGCTATAATATGCACACGCATACTTTATATATAATAGCTCGTGGGGTTGCCCCCCCCCCCCCCCCTTGGCTAAATCCTGCCTACGCCCATGGTTATAGCTGTGCACATTCACAACGAGCGGTAAACAAAGTCACCCTCCGCTGTGACTGAAGATGAAGAGAACAAGGTGAAAGCGCTGCAAATTATTACGCAAAGGTTTATTATTTACTCCTATGGATGACCCTTCTGCGTAGATCACTGTTTTCTGTGGTCAATACCCTCGAGCTTGCCCCCGGAAAGCCATAAATCGAGTACTGGAGCCAGCCCCAGAATTAAAGTTCCAATAATCAATCATTAATAAATTATCTGTAGTTATTCATGAAGCATAAGGCAATTAATAAACCACTGTGTAATAATTCCCTTCTACGTAGATAGTATAATTTACCATTGTTGTTCGGACGTAGGTACATAAACGCCCGAAGTAGTGCGTCTGGTGTCCGCTCGAGCGCTAGCTGCGGCTAGCGGGTTCGATCAGATCATGCTGTTTTTTGGGTCTTAGAACGAACGAATATAATTGTGATTATATTAGTAAATTGCAGCAAGCATCGCGTCAGCCATAGGCGGTGCAATTTCGGTCTGTCGGTCCAGAGTTTTGAAATACGTTCTTTCATGTAGTTCTTTGGGTTTTGCAAACCTGAGCTCCTCTCGGACGGGAAGATGGCGTTCAACCTCAAAAGTGAAAGTTGAGAAAGTTTTTTATCATTGTGAAAATTGTATCGAAGTTAATCGTTCTTACCCGTTCTGTAATTAAATTCGCTCAAGTGAATTTAGTCTGTGTTTTTCGTTCCCGATCATACAATTTTTGGTGCCGAAACCCGGGATTTTGCGGAATAGCTGAGTTCATTCCAGTATTTCGCGTTTGTTCCTTTCGTTCATTCGACGATGAGTTCCAACGCGGTCATCTCCGTTCGTGGACTGGAGATCTCAGCCGAAGTCATCAAGAGTTTTAAGGCCAATCAAAAGGCGCTTTATAAAACACTCTGTTCATGGGCGACTAAAGCCCAGTCGTCGTTGAAGATGTCACAATGTTCCGAGGAGGCTCGATCACGTGCGGGCGATTTGGCGAAAGCTGCTGACGACCTGTTCTCGCGGATCGAATCCGCCGATTTCGATGGGGACGTAAGTGAATCGCTTTTATCCCAAGTAGCCGATCTGCAAGTGGCGTTAGAGATAGGACTACCCACACCGACTTTGAAGCCTTCAGGATGTTTTTCGGAAAGTTCTAACGATCGGAGCAAACTCACGTTCGATGCAGTAAAATACATTAATGTTATGCTGCCTACAGTTCCATTGTACGATGGGGACATTACGAATTTCGCCTTATTTCGTGGTTTGTACGATCGAGCGGTTCACAATGTACCGTACCTACCGGATGAGATTAAATATCAGGCGCTAGTTGAGAAGCTAGCTGGAACGGCTCGTTCGCCCCTTACTAGTCACCGTTCTGATGGATCGGACTATCAGGCTCTTTATAACGCCTTGATCGCGGATAATTCCGGTCGGTATCGTCTCGCGCGTCGATCCTTTTCGAATCAGAAATTCGTACCTACTATCAAGAAAGCTGACGTGCACCAGTTGGAAGCGTTCCTGAGTGCGGCCAGGGCTTGGATCCGTTCTATGGAAGAGGTTGAGACACACAATCTTGCTTCGTTCCTGCTCTTTGAAGCTCTCTTCGCGCGCATCGACACCTCGCTGGGCGATAAATTTAATCGCGAAGAAATGGAGGTCGAGGATGTTGTTCCAACTCATCATAAACTGCTGGAGTTTCTAGACAAGGAGCTCAAGATCGCTCAAATGATCCCTTCGACCTTTCAGGGTTCATTCGATCGTGATAAAAACCCAAATTCGACTCGAGGGCAGGCCCATCGATCATCCCCCACCTCTTTGTTCCTTGAAAACTCAGAAGGATTCCCTTTGGCTCCAATGCCATTATTGCAAGGATCATCACTACCTTTATCGATGCTCCAAGTTTTTCAATGTTCCCGTGGAAAAGAAATGGAAATTCGTTCGTCTTCACAAGCTCTGCGAGAACTGCTTCTCCTACCGACATGACAACGTTCAAGACTGTCCTTCTCGACGACGTTGCGGCTGTGGACGGAGACATCATGCCTGGCTTCATCGTTCAAAAAGGGAGGTAATGTCGAGGGGTGCTCAGGGTCTTCCTCCCCAATCTGATAGTTCAAAGGGGGGATCGTGCCGGAGGCGTAATTCGCCTGTCTTGGCACAGTCACCACTGGTTACGAGCACACCGGCCCTCTCTGAGATCAGCTTGTGTGAGTGGGCCTCGGAGGGGGTCGGGGGCTCAGAGGTGGCTGACCCTCTGTTCCGTTTGGCTAGATCTTTTACCGATTGCGAATGAGGCTGCCCCACTGGATGGGATCGGGCCGATCCTCCGACCCGTTCTGTCCGGAGTGATCGGTCTGATCCCTCCAGGGGGAAAGATGCTATAATAATCAATCCTTGTTCAAGTCACACTGAAATATTCGTTCGTTCCAATAGGGCCCATTGCATTGATCATAATAACCTATCCGGTCCCACAGGTAGGATGTGTTCGATCGTAAGTTCCCAGGCAGTAGCTCGGCTGCCACTTTAGGTAGGCGCATGTTCGTACCTAGGACCACTGAGGAAGGGGGCCCCACTCTGTTGAAACCTTGCGGTGATATACCCAGGAGTGGAGCTTCCCATTGCACTACTCAGCTGGTTAGTTCTAAGTTAGTTCCTAGAAGTCCCTCTTGTTTTGTGCAGCCTTCCCCAGTAGGTGTTAGTTCAGGCGCACACGACGAGCCTCGACCGTCGAACGTAGCGAGAAACCTTCCGGAGTCTCATGCGTTCAGTAGTAGGGAAACTAATTTCCGGGACCAAGTTAGTTCAGGCGCTCAGCTAGTGGCGGGAAGTTCTCTTCCGGCGCTAGGTTCATTATCTAGATCATGTCTTAGGCATCCACGATCAGGAGGCTTAATACCTACCGCACTCGTGCATGTGTCCAAAAGGGAAAAAACTAGGGGCCTCGTAGGGCGCGCTCTCCTGGACACTGGGTCTGAGGTAAATATAATTACACTCAAATTCTGTCGAGCGCTCAAATTGGAGGTCCTCCCCTCAGAACGACGCATAGTGGGAGTAGGGGGAAATTCACACTCTGTTCCAGGATTCACTTCGTTCGGACTGTTCACACGTTCAGGTAGGCACATCCAGTCACCGCCTTCATGTTAGACGAGGTGACAGCTCCTATCCCATCTAGCAGTTTTTCTATCGAACAGTGGCCCCATATCTGGGAACTAGGTTCTGAGTTGGCTGATCCGAACTTTTACACTAGGGGTGAAGTTGACCTTTAACTAAGTGCCGATCTGGTCATACAACTCATAGAAGGGGAACGCGTACCTCCGGTGGGCAACTCACCATGGTTATTACGTTCTGAAGTAGGCTGGTTGGTGCTGGGTCGAATTGAAACACGGAAGGGGCAGATAGTGAAGTTCGGTGATAAGAATCACCTTCAGTGGTTCATTCCAACCGAAGCCCCTAGTCAAGTTTTTCCCTTCAAGTCCGAAGTTAACGCTGGGTTCAGTACCGCTCTAGTAGGTACAGCTCAGCCGGAATGGAAGGACGTTCGGTCAGTTGAATATCGTAAGTGGGCCATTCAGGACATTATTAGAGCATTCCGACAAACTTTTGTTGGTGGCAATGTACGAAAGGGAGAACGTTCGGGTGGCCCCTGCTCCACCAAAGGAACGTCGTTCTCCTCCCCCTCGTTCAGGAGTTCCACTTTTTCACTCCAAGGGTGCTCTGTTAGAGCCGGTACGTAATTTATTCTCTGTAGTGCCCCCACTGGAGTTCTCATCAGTTAGTCCACCTTTGTTCAGCTTGGTTTCAAGGGGGGTAATACCTAATAAGGTGAATTTTGGATCCCTAAGTCCTGCACCCATACAGGTTCAGAGTTCCGTTCATGAAACGGACGTCCTTCTGAAGCGAATGTTCGAAATTGAGTCAGTTGAGGAGGTGGAGCCTTGGACACCTGCTGAGCGGGAGGCAGAGAATCTTTTCTTAGATCAGGTGCGCAGGGACGGTTCAGGTAGGTACACCGTCCCATTGCTTCTCGCACAGGATCGAAATTCGCTAGGTCATTCTCGATCGATAGCCCTACGGCAACTTTATCGATTGGAAAGTAAATTTAGGCGAAATCCTGATCTTGTTCCACCGTATAAAAAGTTCATGCATGAGTATGCCGCTCAGGGTCACATGAGACCTGTCGATCCCCCGGGGCCGGGTCTTGCTCACTACTATATGCCTCATCATGCGGTTCATCGTCTAGGGGATCCAGCAGATAAAATCCGTGTAGTTTTTAATGCGTCGCAGCGGACGGCAAATGGGCGATCATTGAACGAAATTTTACACGTAGGTCCAAAGTTACAACCGGACATTTGCAACATTCTCCTCCGTTTCCGCTCGTTCCCCTATGTGTTCATTGGCGATCTTAAACAAATGTTCCGCCAAATTTTACATCCTAGAGAGGATCAAGATCTTCTCCGTATTGTTTGGAGAGATTCACCGGATGACCCTGTTCAGGATTTTGCGCTCTGTACAGTCACTTATGGTACGGCTCCAGCTCCGTTCCTGGCCAACCGGACGTTGAAACATTTAGCTGAGACTCGGGCCAAAAACTACCCCAGGGCCTCTCTAGTTCTACTCGAGCAAACCTATGTGGATGACGTTCATGGAGGAGGTGCCACGATCAAAGAGGCACGTGAGATTAGGGACGAACTTGTTGCTCTGGTAGGTTCAGCGGGTTTTGAGATGCGGAAGTGGGCCGCTAATAACCCCGATCTGCTTCAAGGGATTCCCCAAGATCATTGCCTGATATCGGGCGAAACGGTGGACTTGGATCCCACAGAAGGCCCGCCCCTTAGAATGCTAGGAGTGGCCTGGGACCCTCGTACTGATACGTTCTTCTTTAAAGTACCAACTACACCTGTTGTTCGAACCAAGAGGGAGCTAGCTAGTGAGGTCGGTAGAATTTATGACCCAGCTGGCTGGGTCATGCCAATTTCGGTCTTCGCTCGAATGATCCAGCGTGAGGTGTGCCATGCACGTTTCGACTGGGACGATCCGCTTCCCCTCTCCTTAGTCACTGATTGGTCGAACATTGCTAGATCTATCGATACCCTCTCAGAGCTGAAGATTCCTCGTCATATTCATGTTTCTAGTCCCATTCAGTGGTTAGTAGGTTTTGCGGACGCCTCTGAAAAGGCATACGCAGCTGTGATTTATCATGTTTGCGCGCAAGGAGGTTCATTTGTGACCCGGCTAGTCACCGCTAGAGCTCGAATTGCCCCCATAAAGCAGGAATCTATACCTAGGCTAGAACTGCTCGCTGCCGAATTACTAGGAAAGACCATGAACAAGATTCGGCCACAATTCGCTCATGCTCAATTGGTTGCGTGCTCTGATAGCACAATCGTTCTGTCCTGGCTCACAGCCGACCCAGCTCCGTTATGGAAAGTATTTGTGGGAAACCGGGTAGCCAAAACTCTCTCTTGTTTGCCCCAGGAGCTTTGGTTCCATGTTCAGACGCAGGACAACCCCGCCGATATAGCATCTAGGGGAGCTCTGCCCAATAAACTGGTCAAGAATGAGCTCTGGTGGAATGGTCCCCATTGGTTACGCTCAGACCGGTCCTTGTGGCCTATCCGCAGAATTAGGCCCGACCTCAGTCAAACAAGTGTGGCTGAGGAGATCAGAACGGTCAGGTCGCATGCCACCGCTCTGGAGACGACTGATGAGTTGGAGGAAAAATTCAGCTCATTCGGTCGGCTTAGAAGAGTGGTTGCCTGGATCTTACGTTTTGGACGAAACTCCCGCGGTCGAAGAGATAGGTTTGCAACAGTTCGGGGAGCGCCGGTCGAACCACTTTCAACTGAAGAGTTGCGGGCAGCCGATCTCGTTTTGGTAAGACGTGCTCTAAGTCGACACTTTCAGGATATTCATTCTGCCTTAGACCGTTCCACTCCCCGTACCAAGCTCATGAGACAACTTGCTGTATTTCGATCACGAGAGGGCATCATCAGAGTGGGGGGTCGTTTGGAGCATAGCAGTAGCGCATTTGAGACCAGGCACCCAGCACTTTTACCCGCCAAGGACCCTCTCACTCAACTTCTCATTCGTCAGGCTCATGAGAGCTGTTTGCATGTCGGTCCGAGGGCGACCCTAGCTCACCTGCGTACGAAGTTCTGGATTATAGATGGTCGGAATGCGGTCGCTAGAACTCTCGCAAAGTGCACCCGCTGCTTTTCCATCAAGCCCATATCCTTTCAACCAGAAATGGGTCAGCTCCCATCAGGGCGGGTTCAGGGAACGTTCACTTTCGATCAGGTCGGCATTGATTACGCCGGTCCATTTTCGGTCTCCGTAAGTGGTCTCCGTGGGGCACGAAAAGTAGAAATGTACTTGGCCGTGTTCGTTTGCTTTGCCACCAAGGCGGTGCACTTAGAAGTAGTTATGGATCTGAGCACCGACAGTTTTCTGCAGTGCCTGGAAAGATTTATCGCTCGAAGAGGGGTGCCCTCCGTCATTTGGTCGGACAACGGTCGCAATTTTTTGGGGGCTGCCAACCTCCTTAGGAACATTAGGATTGCGCTGGAGACAGGCGTATTGATCACGCTTGCCGAACGTTTGGCTGCTAGGGGGGTGAGCTGGAAGTTCATACCACCAAGGGCTCCTCATTTTGGGGGGTTATGGGAAGCTGCGGTCAAGTCAGCAAAGCGACTTATTAGGGTGAATTTGCGCGATCATACGGTCAATTTCCAAACGTTCAGCACTATAGTGGCTAAGGTCGAGGCCATCCTTAATAGTCGGCCTCTTGTGTTCCAATCCGCCTCGCCAGATGATATTCTCGTTCTTACACCAGGTCACTTCTTGATACAAAGACCACTTACTGCTCTCCCGGAATCTGAAGGCTGCCTGGACTCCAGCTCGCGCCTTATTCCCAAATGGCGGTTTGTGAACCAGACCGTACAGGGCTTCTGGAAGAAGTGGAGTAAGGAGTACCTGCTTGATCTGCAGGCACGGGCCAAATGGAATACTCCTGACCGACCCCCTGTTTTAGGAGATGTAGTGTTGATCATGGACGATAATCGTCCACCGCTCTCTTGGCCCATGGGCGTGATTACCGATTGTCGTACAGACGTGCAGTTTTGAATGCTGCTCACGTCCAATACTGATAAATAACGTTTAATGATAAGTAGGTAGGATAGCTTGGCAAATTGATAAATGATAAATACTCGAAGGACCACTCAGTTTAACTGAGAAAAGAAGACTGGTGATTTAACTATTAATAGGAACTGTGGGTGCTCAATTAGAAGGCATTATTGAACTGATGAAACATCAACATAAATATATAGGTTTTATTGTTAGTTAAAGCTCAGGTAGAAATGTGCTATGGAGTAGGTACAGGGTTTATGATTAATTTGGCTATTGGTAACTGTTCCCTAAAGAATGATGTGGCCACTTACAGGTAAATTGATTTAGGATTGACTAGAATGGATTTCAATATAGAGATGACTAGAGTTCTAAGACTAGAGCCGCTAAGACTTATGGTAGGTAAATAGCTTAGCTGAGTGGTAATGGCTTCAGTAGTCCTCCAGTCAGGGAGTCCAGGTAATTGCTGGTTGTCCCGGTCCTCAGAATCCAGACAGTCAGGTACTTTGGTGATGGTAACAGTGGCCAACCATGTGGTGCAGGAGGTATCACAGCCAAGTCCCAAACGACAGAGTCCCAAGTGGCGGAACAGGTGATGGCCACAGTAACTTGCTGGTGTAAATTGGTAGTAGGAACTTTTGGTGTACGTTTGGTAAGGTGATCTTGGACGGATGATAGAATAAACGGCTGATATTTCCGAGTAATTATTGCACAGTTAATAGGGAACCAAGCGCCATTGATAGTTATCACAGAATAATGTTAGTTGGTAGAACCGCTGAATCCATGATATGAGTGCAGCACTGGCAGTTGATGACAATAAAGTTGATGTCACGTAGAAACTTGCACACAATCACAATAATTTGATAATAATATTTAATAATTTAATATGTTGAGAACAGTTCATAAACATATAGGAACATGGCCTAATTATGTACATCAATTGACGTCGATCAGTGGATACTGCTGAATATTCAGTATCCATGGAAACATGCGGAAGATATAAATAGAGGGATGTAGCCGACAATAATGATAACGGAAGAAGATGAAAAGGAGGTAACAAGAAGGTTCCGATTGTCAGGCTATAAACAAATACCGCATGGAAAATTATGATGTTGTGTACTCTTTTGTTGGTTGAGTGCCTTGATAATAGTTATTTTAATGAAGTTAATGACTAGATATGAAGTTGATGTTATCTCTTGTCAAAAATATAAGGTAAGCGCAGACATACTCCCCCCTATTTTTGACAATGCCAAAAAATTTTATAGACAAGTAGCAGATTGGTGATAGATATGGTATTGAAAGATAAATTAAGTATGAGGATTGGTAGGAACAAAGGTGACTAGATAGTGGGCTGCTGGGCAGAATCACAAGGTTGGCTGGGTTCATCATTGACTGGTAAACGTATTAGTTTAATCGCTGGACGCTTCAGGATGCCTCGAGCTGTTCTGAGAGTTACAACTCTAACAGTACCGTCTGCGCCGGGGTGTATCTCGATGATCCTTCCCAACGGCCAATGAGAGACCATTGTGCGGTCATCACGAATGATCACCACGTCTCCAATCCTGAGATTGGGGTATCTGCGTAGCCACTTTCCCCTGACCTGAAGAGAACTGAGGTACTCGGCACGCCAGCGATCCCAGAAGTGTTGAACCCGTTCTCGAAGAAGTTGCCAACGGGAGAGACGATTGTAAGGCACACCTGAGAAGTCTGGTTCAGGAAGTGCGTTGAGTGGCTGTCCCACAAGGAAATGTCCAGGGGTTAGGGCTTCTGCATCCTCGGGACTATCTGACAATCGAAGAAGCGGTCGGGAGTTCAGCAGCCCTTGCAAACCTGGTAAACAGCAACCTTGGTAAACATGGTAGATAATTCTTCCTGGAGATAAGATTGCTGACCAAAGGATTTGTAAAGCAGCGACTTGGCTGACTTCACTGCGGACTCCCAGCTCCCCCCAAAGTGTGGACCTGATGGTGGATTGAAACTCCATCTGACAGAGAGGTGAGCAGTATGATGGATGATAGATAATTGGGTGTTTTCGTTGTTATACCATTCCAAAAGTTCACTGAGATATCCAGCAGCACCCACAAAATTGGTACCACAATCTGTATAGATATGGGATGGTAAGCTTCTCCGAGCAACAAAGCGGTCAAAAGCGTCCAGAAATGCCTCCACCGTTAAAGCAGTTGCCAGTTCCAGATGCACAGCCCTGGTAGATAAGCAGATAAAGATGCACAAATAACATTTAATAGAAGGAGCATTACGACGTAATGAGGTTTTGCAGAGAAATGGTCCTGCAAAATCGATGCCCGTATTGACAAATGGCCGCACACAGTTGAATCTGGATGATGGTAGATCACCCATGAATGGTGCACAAGTTGCTTTAGAAAATCTGATACAGGTGACACATTTTAACTTGTATTGCTTGACCAGATTACGGGCACGAGGAATCCAAAACTGCTGTCTGAGTGCTGAAAGGACAGCTGATGGACCGGCATGGTGATTAGCATGGTGCGCTTGAGCAACAACCAGCATAGTGACATGGGATCTTGATGGTAAAAGCACTGGGTATTTATGGTCTGTAGGGATTGGGGCATTAGATAATCGACCACCAACCCTCAACACACCAGTATGATCAATAAACACAGCAAGCCGTCTCAACTCCAGGGGTAATTCATTAAAATTAGTGATATTGATGAAGACCTCAGGATAATAATGTTTTTGTACAAGTCTTAAACAATGAGACTTTGATGCGTTAAACTCCATAGATGAGAGAGCCTTACCCTTACGCCTCCTGGATTGTTTTCGTTTAGGTATTCTACAGTTGTGTATGAACCTCTTGATATATCCAAGCACTCGGATCAAACGGGGAAAATATGAGAACCTCTCAGTAAACTGGATGAACTCAATGCGCTTTCCAACTGCAGACAGTGATAATTGAGTTCTCCTCAACTCAGGGAGTTCCATCATGGGTACGTGACTGGAAAATGGCCATTCGTCCACTGGGCAACAACACCAAGCTGGTCCTTTCCACCATAATGGATGCTGTTGGAGGCCAGATGGGAGGATGCCTCTAGAGCCAACATCAGCTGGGTTGTCTGTCCCTCGGACATGATGCCACCAAGAGACGTCTGTAACTTGAAGGACTTGCTGCACTCGATTGGCCACAAAGGTTTGCAATAGATGAGGAGACGTTCTCAACCAAGCAAGGACTACCATTGAGTCTGTAAAGCAGAAGATTGTGTTAATATTGAGGCTGTTGATAAGAGATTGCAGAGAGGATACAAGTTGACTTAAAAGGACTGCACCGCATAACTCAAGCCTCGGTATAGTCAGCGACTTGAGGGGGGCTAAGCGAGATTTAGCCTTCAACAATGTTAAAGATGCTGCTGACTCATGATCTGCTCGTAGATATATGGTAGCGCAGTAACCTCTTTCTGAAGCATCAGAAAAGCATACCAACTGATAGGATGATACAGTCTTTGGCAGGCAACGAGGGATATGAATGTTTGATAAAGAGGTAAGTTCCTGTGTGAATTTATCCCACATGATCTTGATATGCGAAGGAACCTCATCGTCCCAACCAATAGTTGATTTCCAGGTTTCCTGTAAAATAGCCTTGGCAAAGAATATTACTGGAGTGAGATAGCCCAATGGATCAAACAAACGAGCAATGTTAGATAAGATAATACGTTTGGTGAACCCCAACTGAGGCTGCTCAACCTGATAAGATAACGTGTCAGACACTGGATTCCACTGCATCCCTAGTAGTTTGGTACACACCTCTTCAGGTCCGAGTTGAACAGGCTGAGAGGAAGAATCCAGATCTTCAAGGAGTGGAGGATAGTTGGTGTTCCACTTGCTAAGCTGGAAACCACCCCTTGCAAGCAAGTTAATCAGCTGGTTTTTCAAATCATACAGATTTTCCAGATTGTCACAACCAGTGGCAATGTCATCCACATAGGTATGATGTAGGATAGCATTACCTGCATCAGGAAACTCCAAGCCTTCATCCAGAACCAGCTGTTTGAGCACTCGTTGGGCTAAGAAAGGAGAAGAGCGCAGTCCATACGTCACAGTTTCCAATTGATAATGGGTAACAGGAGCACTGGGATCAGGACGCCAAACAATCTGTTGATATTGTTGATCTGAAGGTTCCACCAGAATCTGTCTGAACATTTTTACTATGTCACATGTTAAAACATACGTAAATCTTCTGAAGTTAAGAACAATGTCACCAATGTCCGCCTGGAGCTTGGGCCCAGTAAGCAGATGATCATTAAGGGATCCAGTTGCAGACTTGAAACTTGCATCAAACACCACCCTGAGCTTACCTTTTCCTTCAGGATCCATCTTATACACCGGATGATGAGGGATGATATATGCTGGTTCACTGGTAGCAACCGACATGTGACCGAGTGTAGAGTACTCCTGCATGAACTCCAGATAATCCGTCTTCAATTGAGGATTCTTGGCAAGTTTATTCTCAAGTGAATAAAGACGGGACAGGGCTTTAGAGGTATAAGGTATCATGTCAGGATGATTGGATTTAAATGGTAATGATACAATATATCTACCCTGCTCGTTACGCCGGTGTGTTGCAACAAAATGGGCTTCGCACTGCTCATCTTCTGATGAAATGACATGAGGTGAACTAGGTTCTTCAATTTTCCAGAACTTTTCAATGAGAGCAGCGGTGTGATCACATGATAATAACGATAATGATTTGTTAGCTGTATGAGAAGGCAATGATTTAGTAACATACCTGCCAACAACAACAAATCCAAAGATAGTTTGAATTAGGCGGGGTCCGTCTTGGTGAATGGTGATGGGGGCACCCGTTACCACCTCAGCATAGAGGTCGGCCCCAATAAGAAATGATATTTCCCCTGGATTGATAAAATCAGGGTCAGCCAGATCATATGATAGATAATCATGCCAAAAGGATGACCGCAACGCTACCTGCGGTAATGGAGGTGTTATAGATGGCACCACCACAGCCACTGTCTCGAGAGATAAATGAGGTGATAATTTAGAAAGGAAATTTATGTTGACCTTCCCAGACATATGAGTAAGTGGGGAGTGATTGACTCCAGTTATACCACCATCAAATGGACGAGTAGTCTTCCCCAGATCCTTAACACATTGTTCTGTAATAAATGAGAATTGGGAACCAACATCAAGAACTCCGCGATAACGTTTGAGATTCCCATGAACATCCTTGATAAAGGCAACCACAGTACCCAACAAGACGCCATGTTTTCCCGGTGAAACACTGGAACCAGAGAAGGTGGAACACTGTGGCAACTCAGAGGCGTTGTTAGAGGGATTGGTTTGAGGTGGTGATGGGTTAACAGCCCCTGGTGAAGAGCTATTGGTAGGTAGATGAAGGCTAGAGTGATGTAGACCATCACACTGACGACAACGATGTTTGGATGGGCAATGTTTGGTTTTATGTTGTGGATGAAAACAGTTTCTGCACCCTGGATACTGTCTTAGCATATCCAGACGCTGTTGAGGAGTAGATTGGATAAAGCGTTTGCAAGAACGAATGATATGTGGATCTTTACATATGAAGCAGGACATAGGCGACTTATTGGTGGATGATTGACTAGAGGATGCACGATTCTGGTTAGAAGAGGAACTTTGCTGACTAGATGAAGAGCCGTTTTGACTAGACACAGGACCTGCCTGGGTGAGTAGGGCATGACTGTTGTCCTTACCCTTAGGAGCAAAACTGTTAGGTGACTTTTGCTTGACACAAAGAGTGTCAGATGATTGTGACTCCTTCTTGGTAACAGAAGAACCAGCCGTTATTCTCAAGACTTGACATCTATTCTGAATGAAGACCCGTAGGGCATCAAATGTTGGATAGGTAGTTCCAATGATTGAAGTCTCAAAATCCTCTCGGGTGCTAGGATCCAAACTTCGAAGTGCCAACTCACAGAGAAGATAATCTGAAAAGTTAGGAATGTTGAGGTTCTTAAGAGAAGTAATGCTCTCACTGACCTTAGAAAGATACTGCTGGAGAGACTCCGCCGTAGGTTTCCCAAGATTGGGTTTGAACGACAGAAAAGTTTCCAGATATGAACATGCCAGTTTTCGTTCATCATCATATACCTTGGAGAGTGCCTCCCAAGCCTGCTCAAAATTGGTGTCAATAGTGGGTATATGTTTGATAGTGTCATATGCCGCACCTTCCAGGTAGGATACCAAAAAATGGAAGCGCTCAGCGTCAGACAAGGACCGTTCATCCCTGATCAAGGCACAGAATAATTGCTTGAAGGCAGGCCACTCAGACAAAACACCCCTAAATGGTTTGATCTTGATTTGTGGCAAAAACAACTTATGCGATATGGCAGCAGATGGAGCTGATGGTCTAGAAGCACCACTAATGTTTAAGGCCGCCATACTCTGCTCAAGAGAGAGATTATGTTTGCGCTGGAGTAGCTCTTTGTACCCCAGGGCCTCATAGTACCAAGACTTTACTGTGTCACGGTAAGCTCGGTCGGTGGCGGTAGGGAAAGAGGGCTCAATTGAATGAATTTCACTGTAGTCGCAGGCTTCCTCAAAATTTTCCATAAATGATTGGAATCTACGATCCAGTACCCCACACATACCTAGGAATATGGTCTGGTCAGACTCATTCGTGATGGCTGATGCACCTTTGACCTTCATGGAATGAATATCCTCCCCTAGGTCTGAATATAACCTTTTAAACTTAAGGATGCCCCTTGATGAGATGGCAACCCTGCCATCACTGGTATTGTCCTGCATGATGAATAGATGATTCAGGAATACGGTACAGTAGCAGAATTTGAATTGGCAATAATAGGTACAGGTAAAGAGAGGGAATGAATATATTGAATAATTAGAGTAGGTACTCTATTATCAAGGCAAGCAGTCCACTAGGATAAATGCCGAGAAATGGCACACCGTAGGAGATATATGATACCCTTGATATAGATCCAAACAAGAATAAAGTGTCTATAAATGATCAACAAGAACAAGAGATGTAGTCAATAAATATATATAACGATGATAAATAAGTAGATAGTACGATGATAATAAATAAATTTCACCTAGTTAAATTTGATAGTGGTAGAAGAAAAAATTGATAACGATAATAAATAGATAACGATGATCAACAAATAGTGAAACGTTGATAATATGGTACCTGAACCACTCCTTCCTATTGCACAAATACCTTATGTGATAATATCACAGATAGAGACCTAAAACTAGTTGATGTAAAGATATATCACAGATAAAGACCTAATACTAATTACTAATACAGATATATCACAATTATGTTGAGCACCACAAATCACAGTCAAAATAAATCACTATCCAGCTGGGCCAATATCCGGCTCGAAACGACCACTAATGTCGTACAGACGTGCAGTTTTGAATGCTGCTCACGTCCAATACTGATAAATAACGTTTAATGATAAGTAGGTAGGATAGCTTGGCAAATTGATAAATGATAAATACTCGAAGGACCACTCAGTTTAACTGAGAAAAGAAGACTGGTGATTTAACTATTAATAGGAACTGTGGGTGCTCAATTAGAAGGCATTATTGAACTGATGAAACATCAACATAAATATATAGGTTTTATTGTTAGTTAAAGCTCAGGTAGAAATGTGCTATGGAGTAGGTACAGGGTTTATGATTAATTTGGCTATTGGTAACTGTTCCCTAAAGAATGATGTGGCCACTTACAGGTAAATTGATTTAGGATTGACTAGAATGGATTTCAATATAGAGATGACTAGAGTTCTAAGACTAGAGCCGCTAAGACTTATGGTAGGTAAATAGCTTAGCTGAGTGGTAATGGCTTCAGTAGTCCTCCAGTCAGGGAGTCCAGGTAATTGCTGGTTGTCCCGGTCCTCAGAATCCAGACAGTCAGGTACTTTGGTGATGGTAACAGTGGCCAACCATGTGGTGCAGGAGGTATCACAGCCAAGTCCCAAACGACAGAGTCCCAAGTGGCGGAACAGGTGATGGCCACAGTAACTTGCTGGTGTAAATTGGTAGTAGGAACTTTTGGTGTACGTTTGGTAAGGTGATCTTGGACGGATGATAGAATAAACGGCTGATATTTCCGAGTAATTATTGCACAGTTAATAGGGAACCAAGCGCCATTGATAGTTATCACAGAATAATGTTAGTTGGTAGAACCGCTGAATCCATGATATGAGTGCAGCACTGGCAGTTGATGACAATAAAGTTGATGTCACGTAGAAACTTGCACACAATCACAATAATTTGATAATAATATTTAATAATTTAATATGTTGAGAACAGTTCATAAACATATAGGAACATGGCCTAATTATGTACATCAATTGACGTCGATCAGTGGATACTGCTGAATATTCAGTATCCATGGAAACATGCGGAAGATATAAATAGAGGGATGTAGCCGACAATAATGATAACGGAAGAAGATGAAAAGGAGGTAACAAGAAGGTTCCGATTGTCAGGCTATAAACAAATACCGCATGGAAAATTATGATGTTGTGTACTCTTTTGTTGGTTGAGTGCCTTGATAATAGTTATTTTAATGAAGTTAATGACTAGATAATGAAGTTGATATTATCTCTTGTCAAAAATATAAGGTAAGCGCAGACACCGATCTTCACGCGGGTTCTGATGGTATTGTTCGGGTAGCCAAAGTTAGGTCCACCAATGGAGAGCTGACACGTCCATTGGTCAAGCTTTGCCCCATGCCCAAGGAGCAGTCCGAATGACGGGCGTCATTGGGGGGGGGGGAGGATGTTCGGACGTAGGTACATAAACGCCCGAAGTAGTGCGTCTGGTGTCCGCTCGAGCGCTAGCTGCGGCTAGCGGGTTCGATCAGATCATGCTGTTTTTTGGGTCTTAGAACGAACGAATATAATTGTGATTATATTAGTAAATTGCAGCAAGCATCGCGTCAGCCATAGGCGGTGCAATTTCGGTCTGTCGGTCCAGAGTTTTGAAATACGTTCTTTCATGTAGTTCTTTGGGTTTTGCAAACCTGAGCTCCTCTCGGACGGGAAGATGGCATTCAACCTCAAAAGTGAAAGTTGAGAATGTTTTTTATCGTTGTGAAAATTGTATCGAAGTTAATCGTTCTTACCCGTTCTGTAATTAAATTCGCTCAAGTGAATTTAGTCTGTGTTTTTCGTTCCCGATCATACAATTGTGTAATAATTTACCCAGTAATAGGTACTTGGTTTGTTCAAGTTGCAAAAATACCTATCAACAAAATCTAAAAGATCCATCATTTTGGTTTATTATTTTCAATAATGTACCTTTGGAATCAAGCATGAAAAAAAAAAAATTTTTAACGCCCCCCCCCCCCCCCCCAAATTTGATGGTTTCCGTTTCAAGGTTATGTAGAATCCGAAAATGCAACGAAAAAATTTCTGTCTGTTCGCCGTACTCCGTACGCTACTAACAGTTATTGTGTGTTACTGACGATGGTTTGATCACCGAAACCGGTATAACAGTGTTTTTTGCGTTTTTCATGTATGTATTAGTGGAAATAGACTATTTTTCTATAACTCCGTTTTTCTTTGAAGTCGAGTTGGTTGTTCTGTGATATTATTTCATTTGAAAAATGATGGCTCTTTTGGAGTTTGTTGATAGATAGTGAAACTTGAGCAAACATTGATGGGTAAATTATTACGCAGTGGTAAATTACTACACAGTGGTAAATTATTACTCAACGGTTCATTATACCATCAACATAGAAGGGGCTGGAGTTTGTTGGTAGGTACTTTTGCAACTTTTTTCACTCCGCATCAACAATTTCCCCTCAGAACTTCATTATTTGCGTTTCTTTTGCCATTTTAGTTACTGTTTGTCATCGACAGAATTATTTTAGCAATAATTAACTCGTGATTTAGGTAGGTACCTAGTAACGAGTACGGAGTTAGGTACGACCCTACGGAGGATATGCGATCTCTATAATATGTATAGAATAGTTCATATTGTATTTATATAGAAGGGTTATCTATACAGAGAGCTGTGATCTGTAACAGAAGGGTATTCTGTACAAAATAATAAACCATTATGCAGGGATTTGCAGTTTTTAAATGAAATAATCTCACAGAACAACCAACTCGGCTTCACACCGCCATCCGTGATAATAATCAGGTGCTCCCTATCAATGATAGATACCTGGGCCGAATTTAAACAGTTTGATTCACGATCATGTAGCTTTTCGGTGCAAACCAATGGCTGCGGTCGTACAGTGCTCCGGGTGGTCTCAAAAAATGCTTTAGCTCAAGATCAATTTAAAAACGTTGAAAAAACGCTGCAAATTATTGCACAACAGTTTATTAGTTAGGTACCTGAATAGATGCCCCTTCTGCGTAGATCATTGTTTTCTGTAGTCAATACCCTCGAACTCCACCTAGGAAAGCTTTAAATGGAGTACTGGAGCCTGCCCCGGAATTAAAGTTTCATACAAATGCGCGGGAACCAATCATTAATTGTTTGTAGTTATTCATGAAGCAAAAGGTAAATAATAACCTGCCATAATACCTGTAATTTATTTCGAATAATATATTCTGTTCTCAGAGGAGGGGAGAAAATAAATAAATTCAATTGAAAATGAAACGAAAAAGATAGATGTTTAATGAACGTGGATTTACAACTTATTCGCAAGGGGCTTCGTTCGAGACTCGAGACTGACTAGTGGCAGTGACTAGAGAGTTCCTAAGAGATAAGTCCATTAGGGAACGGCCATATCTTTTGGCCACATCTAAGGCGAGCAGCCTTTGGATGCTAACCAATAAGTCCGGTTTGACAGAAGGTGGTGGGGGTAGGAGTGAATTAAAAAGTAACGTCACTTAACTTAGCACAACGCGAAATCCATTCAGCTTCAGTAGGTACGAGTATACTAGTATCCGTAGGTATACTCACTTTTTTATCCTAAGTTGATATCGCAACAATCTAGCAAATTCTTTGAAAGACGCTGGCGATGGCGAGGACCGACGACACATGACGCGTTAAAAAAAAACGACAAAACGCGGCAAAAAGCTATGCACTGTTACCCCTGAGTAAGGTTAAAGACGATTCCTAAAGTTTGTGCTCTGGGAGATAACGCGCCTTATGTATAAGGCCGAATAAGTCGAACTTAAGGAAATAAGTTTGAACTTGGGCGACGCGCATGCGCAGTTGAGATAAATCCGAACACATCTTCCCGACTTTAGTCTTTAGGAACTCTCTACTACCACCATCCACTCCGTCTTTGAAAGCAAAAATGTCGGTCTAAAGGAGGGGGGGGGGGGGAGAGGACCCTATGAACAGGTACCAACCCCATTGTGCGGACTGCCAGGAGGTTCCGAATCGAGGAATGAAACGATGTCAAAATATTAATTTGGTTTTGATTTTTTCACACTCCACGAAACGGCCTACCTGACGTTCCGTGGATCTCACTCGGAAAAATGAACGAATGGCTCCATCAATTTAATTGCCAGTAGGGCATGTGAGAGCCTAAAGGCGCGTTTACACCAACCGAGCATTGTTCACGAACACTGTTTGCAAACAATCGCGAGCAAGGTGCTCCGGCGGTGTAAACAGTAGTCCGAGCCGAGCAGAGTTCGAGAACTCTGTTCTCGAACATTCTAGAGCGCTCGAGCTTGTTCCGCAACTTGTCGGTAAACCCGCGAATCATCAAAGGGATTCAGTGTTCGTTGCGCGTACGGTGTGAACGGCATTTCTGCGAGAGCACGAGCGCGGCCGGTGATAACAACATAGATTATCTTCCAAACTTTTTCGCAGTGCGTGTTGGTAATTATATCCACGTTTATTGTTTTCCTTTCCGCGTCAATAAATTAATATCGACGTTGTTATTAACGTTATGGAGTGGGACAATGAAAAATGCCTTGAACTAATTGGGATGTACGAAGAGAAGGCAGAGCTTTGGCAACCCGACCATAAATACCACCACAATAAATTGAAGAAACATGATGCTTGGGAAGACATTGCCTCCAAACTGGGAGTACCTACTGAGTTGGCGAAGGGAAAAATAATTCCTTCCTCTGGTGGCGTTTTCCGGTTTCGGAAAGAAGCACTAGGTACTGAAGCAGCACAAATAGGAAGCTTGGACAACGCGGGTGCCATGTTCGTCTTCGTACACTTTGTGGGAGCTTGGTCGAATGCTCGAGAACTACTGCTCGTTCGGGCGTGCTCCACCGGTGTAAACGGGAGCCCCTCGTGCTTGTTCGCAAATGTTTGTGAACGTTTGCAAACGTTTTCGAACGTTTGCAAACGTTCGCGAACAATGCTCGGTTGGTGTAAACGCGCCTTAACGAGTCTACCACTAGTCCGCGACGTTACCTATGGAGTGGTTCCCTAAGGACCAAACGCCTGGACCGAATTTTGGCCAAACGCGAGGTCCGGGTTTGTTGACCTCTTCTTGAAGTGGGATTAAGTACGAGGAGTTTTACGATTTACATTTGTGTAGCAAGAAACCTTACGACGGTCATTCATGGTCTGATTGTTTAATGATAGCGATAGGGCAATACGTGTGTTGGCGAACCCATCGCCCGCTCAACCAATCGACTCATGAAGTTGAGCATCGTTGGACGAAAACTTGCTACGGGAAATAATAGCTATTCCAAGGTCAGTGCTGGTAGTCTCTTTAAATATTCCAACTTAAATATTTCAGTTGACGTAGGTATTTCCAATTTAACATCTCTGAAAAGTGCAATGTTATAATGTTGGTTCTCAAACAGTATTTACAATATAATTCCGTCGCCAAGGTTTAGCGGTTTCCTTCTGAAAGATTAAAAAAAACACGCATTAGTTGGAAGCAGTCGCGTTTTGAGGTAGTCCCAAGAAGTTAGCATGTATGGAGGGGGGGGGGGGGGGGGACCTTTTTGTCGGGCAAATAGAAATTATTGCGGCTTTTCACCGTCTTTTAGCAGATAGTGTTTTATCTTCGTTTTTCAACGAGTAAGGTTGAATGACACATGCAACTTCGGGTGACTACCACCTGCAAGAGAATAGAGATTAATGGCCCAAGTTCTGCCTCCCAGGTAAAGCGAGGGTATCCTTTCGTCCCGTACCTACGTCACAACAAGACCACTCGACCATTCTGACTGAATAGGTTTAGCCTTTGGAGCCTTCTTTTACAAGGGGGTTCCCTTTATTGGGAAGCGAGAGCATTTTTGAGAAGCGAGAGCGCTTTTTGACTTGTGGAGAACGAGTTAGGTTTGTTCCATTATTTTCAGGGATACGGAAATTGTCCGAACATAGGTCAGTTAGGTACACCATTCCTTATTGGTGGAATATTTATTTAAATATCGTGAATTCTTTCGCAGTGTTATCATGTTATTTACTATCACTTAGTTTTTTGTGACATATTATGTCGTCATTTTATGACGTTCTAGGGCACAGCTAAAGGCCAAGAATAAAGAGTTTGATGCGCATCGATTTGATATTCTGTAGTGCTTCCAGAGTCAAGCTTAACGCTGTGGCTGGCAAGCAATCTAGTCGTGCTAGAAACTACAGTGCTATAGCGTCTCACCGGAGTCAAACTAAAAGCTGAGGCCGATCATGTCGTGCATGAAAATGAGATGATCTGGTACCAATTTTAGTCCAGAAACTATAGCAATCCCTCCCGGCCGTCGGTTAGTTACCAATCGTACCTACCATCAGATATTTATCTGGATGAGAGGGGTCTAGTCTTGCTAGACAACTCCGAGATATGAGCGCCCACCATCCGAGCCAAAGCAAGGCAGAGCGGCTTCACTCACATCCCACCACCTTGGGGTTCGAGCATTAATTTAGTCGAATTTGAAATTTAATTAATTTTTTTTTGTCATTTATTTTCTTTTCCTTTAGAAATGGATGGATTTACATCATTTAGGAAACTACTCGAATAGGTTGCCGCTATAGACACTCGCACAGGGCCGCGGTCCCCATACGGTGTGCCAAGTGGGGATAAAATTGCCAAGGATTTGCAACGTCAGGGCAACCCCACCAAAGTAGCATCACTCCCCGATCATAGCAAATCCCGTACCAGCGGTATGAGCGCTGCAGACGCACAACAGGCGTCAGGCAGGAGGCATTTTTATTATAACACATTCGTATACACTCTAAATTTTGGATTCTTATTTGACGTTTATGGAACGTTAAGTGACTCGTCTCCATCAAGTGACTCTTCGTCTTCTGATTCGGCTAAAAGTTCTGGGATTAATTCATCATTCGAATTTAGTTTTCTTACCCTCTCATGGGGGTATTTTACCTTTTTATTGGTGGTAAGATTTTGTAGGAGATATCTATCCCCGGGAAGAATTTCAATGATTTTATATGTTCCTTTGAATTTAGGAGCAGTTTTCTCTCTCTGTCTTCGTTCTACAAGGCGCACAACCAGGTCTCCTAGTTCTAAAGGTTGAACTGGAGCCTTTTTGCCTATGAAACGCTGCAGTTCGTACTGAGCGGCTTGATCGAGATTAGTTTTAATCTGAGTCCTCAACTCGGCTAAATCAGAACGAGTTGGTGGGCATAAATTTTCGTCCACCTTCAATGCGCCGGGCAAGGATGGTTTACGTCCAGTGAGCGCCTCTATGGGCGATACACCTGTGACGCGATGAACAGTTGCGTTTATTGTGAGCTGAACTTTTGAGGCCAAACTTCTAATTGTTTGTGGTTTTTGTTAGCATTGGTGTGGCAGCCCTGCTTACAGTCTCAGATATAGAAGGCAGAGAGAGATCTGCGCCTTCTCGACTTCACCGATATAGTCACTTACTTATCGCCTCTTTCACACATCGTTTTATCGCCTTTCTTAGTTTTCATACTTCGAGACTAGTATTAATATTCTTAAGGTGTTTTGTTCATTAATTTGTATTGGTTACATTCTTCATAAATAAAATAAGTAAAGTCTGAATTACTCGAGAACGTCTTCTGGTGAGTAACCGTAAGTTTATTTAGATATCCCGACACGTATACGTGCGGTAGCTGATTGTGCGATTGGCCAACATTGCCCAACATTGCCCATTCTTCTGAGTTCGTATCAAACTGACTAATAAAGAATCCAATAATGAATCTATACAGTACAGAGTATCTGCATAGTTCTCACTTAGATAGCTCAGTCTAACTTAGTATAAAGTAGGCAAGTCAAGTTTGAACATAAAGGCAATATAAAGAAAGAACCACTTGTGTGGAGGTTGACGAAGGAGTTTGTATATTTTGATATTTAAAACAATGACTGCCCAGCTTCCTAACTAAAGTTCTTTACTATGATTTCGGCAGATAAAGGAAGCAATAAAGAAACTGTTATTCTGAATACAAACTCAAATAAAGCGTTCGGATTCGTTACCTGAATGGTTACCATGGAATAAAGAGCGTAGAGTGCACTCGCAAATCGCAACAAAAATGAAAGTGGGTAACGCCCACATGGAGTTCACATAAAGTTGGGCAAATAAAGGACTATGAAAAGAATTTGTTTTCTATTCTTAAAATAAAGAATTGTGTTCACATGAATAAAACAAAGACTAGGTGTCGAGTGAAGTTCTCATTCTTTCTCGTGCGTTTGAACTCCTGAAAGCCCATATAATAAGTACGTAGGTATTATTATATGGCCGAACTCTTGAAGAAAAAGGGCTCAGCAAACACGCGCGCCAATCATAATTGTCGTAGAGGTTGATAAATTACTAGTACTTACCTAATAAAAATTGAATTAGCTTATTCTTTTGTGTGGGTACATAGTTACATCTAGGTCTCATTTTCGTTAGGTACATTGAGAAAAAGGTAATGAAAGGAAAATAAAGTCAACAACACGACAATTGGGATACCAGGCTCCAGTGGCGCTGGTTGCTGTCCTCGGATTTCCAATGACCTCCAGGTGTTTATCAGAGTTAACGTCAAAACGCTCTTTGGTGAGCAGACTGGGTAGGTAGGCGATCCTTGGATGGGGTAGTCTCACTGGGCCTACAGCGTTCTCGAGTGATTATGAGTAACTCAGCAGTTAATAAAGTTAAAATATGCTCAGTTGCTGCTACATTAATAAATAAAGAGTAAAAACGCAAAAATTAGCCCTTGGGGTACTAAGAAAATTAGCTCTTGTGGTACTAAGAAAATTTGCCCTTGTGGTACTAAGAAAAATATCTTGCCCTTGAAATGGTTACTAAGGAAAATTTTGCCACCAAGGTACAGACATTGCCTTTAAGGTACAAATCACGAAGTGGTACGTTACAAGGAAATGACAACTGAATTCGTGTTACCTGGGTCTGATACTAATTGCACGGGTATAATAATAGAAACCAAAGAACGTTCTTCTCCTGAGATATTATCATGACGACATGAAGTAAAGAATAGAATAACGAAAAATCCGCTGGGATAGCTATTTAAACTTGATAGGATGCTCCTGCGTCATGGGGAAACTCAGGAGAGGAAGACACAAAGCGCTAGTTTGAATATATATATGCTTTACAAAAGTATTTTCTAATCCAAACAGCTTTATTAAATTCATTAAAGCATAAGTAAACCAGTAGGTACCTAAACAATGAATCATAATGTAAGGTGCAATAAACCTCACGTAGATGAAATAAAGAACCAAAAACTTGCTGTCAGCAACTTTGGACCATAAAGGGTGGCTTTATACTGTTACTGACGTCAGGTGATTGACGCCTTGTCTGTTATAACTTAAAACAGGTACCCCCAAAGGAGAGAATGGAAGAAGAGCAAGCTGTCCTCCAGGGTGGGCCAAACAAAGGAGCCCCAGACATTAAACACCAAGAGCGTGAGGGAAATAATGAACAACTGAGGATGAGCAGTACAGAAATACGATTGCGCAAAGACCTGATGCAAGTAATTGATGGCAGATTGACACTGATTGAACAGAGGATGAACAAGCATCAAGAAGAAACTAAGGAGATGTTCGCTCAGTTATTTGAGTACATCCAAGAGCGACAAGTCAACGGGTTGCCTCTTCCAACAGAGGAACCACCAAAGACGCCCAGTGCCTCAGAAACCACACAAAGACCCTGGTTGAAGCTTAGACTTCAACGCTTTGATAATAGATTGACTCAAGACAGTGACTATACATTATGGCGGGACAAAATAA
This sequence comes from Leptopterna dolabrata, assembly GCA_954871275.1. Lineage (NCBI taxonomy): Eukaryota > Metazoa > Arthropoda > Insecta > Hemiptera > Miridae > Leptopterna > Leptopterna dolabrata. Next base: position 50,424,927 of record OX940981.1, read on the forward strand.
GGGCTGAAATCTTGGCAAACGATTGCCTGTGTGTGTTTGAGAAAAATGGAAAATCAAGAAGCCAGTACAGCCCAGAAGACTTGGACAGCATGAAATACTGTGTCCGATCATTCATAATAGGACATCTTGGTCCATTTCATCACTCCCTAGTCCAGTACACTGATGACCCAATTGAGATGATGGTATTGCTAGACCAGGCAGGTCAACCGTTGAGCAAATTTGGAGAGTATGAACTACAAGACAGGTTGAACCACCTCAAATTCGAACCTTCCAGAGAATCAGTTCTAGAATTTATGAAGAGATATGAAGACTTGGTTGTGCAGCTGAGAAGGTATATAACCTTAACTGAGGAACAAGCAAAAAGATCACTCATCCTTGCAATAAAGCAGGCATTGCCAAGTGTGTACAATAAGGAATCCAATGCAGTACCACCAGGATTAACAGTTGCTGAAATAAAAAGATTAATGTTTGATGAGGAAAATCTCACAAAGGAAGAAAGGAGGCGGGCGACACAAAGTAACGCAATGCTCAGCAACACCAACCAAAAATCTGGTTTTTCGTACAAGAAACGTGTTGGAGGAAACTCAGACAATAAAGATACTCCTCACTGGCTCTCCTCCACACATGGACCTTGTAGAAAGTGTGGAGTCAATGGCCACTCTGCAGACACATGCCCAAATAAAGGATGGAAGTGCTATGCTTGCCAAAAGTTTACCACTTCTCATTATTCGAAAAACTGCCCACACAGAAAGTCTTCAGCGCCACAACAACATCACAGCAACAATGCGCAAAAGAAGACAAATGCGATGAAGCGGCTTGGCCAACCAAACACTGATGAACATAAAGGGATTAAGCGAGTACCAACATGGAAAACAAAGAAAAGTATCCATACGAACAAAGGACATGCTCATCTCACTGCTCAGACTGATGGTGAAACTGAGAATAATCCTGAAGCTCAAAGGTGTGTTTGGGTGAATAGTGACGAGGGTGACGATGATTCTGATGAAATCCTTTATGCTGATGCTTCAGAAAACAACTCAGAGACGGCTCTGGTATGTTTTGATGGTAGGTCCCGTACTTCTGATTTCATAAAGTTTATTGCAGATTCAGGAGCAACTGATCACATAGTTAATAATGATAAATACTTTGTAAATATCACTCAACTTTCAAAACCTAGGCGCATTTCTTGTGCAAACTCTGACAATAACGCAGATCTACTCATAGAGTCACTGGGGGACATAATTGTTCAAAATAATGATAGTGGAATGGTGTCTTGTTTGCGAAACGTGCTCTTTGCTCCTGGATTGGTAGAGAATCTCTTCTCTGTCAGAAAATTGGTCAGTTCCAATTTGGGCGTTGAGTTTACTGCCAGCAAGCTGTTAATCAAGGACTTATCGTCTGGTGAGGTCATCAAGACTGGCAACTTCTGTGGGAAGTTTTGGTGGCTTTCTTTCTCTCTTCCATTGGCTAATGCTACACCTCAGATGGTACAAAGTGCTCTAACACAATTGAGCAAGCAGCAGCTGGGGGTTGGTGATAGAGACAGACAACTGCAGCTTGCCAATTCACAACCGTCCTTGAGTCATCCCTACGATAAAGACCTAAAGGATCATCGGTTAAATAAAGGCACCCACAATAAAGAAATAAAGGATCTTCAATTACATAAAGGTAACCCACACAAAGACATAGTTAACTGTAAGTTACATAAAGGACCTTCAGCGCAACACACAAACCACAATGTATCCCGGAAGTGTGGAATGGACACTGTAAATACCAAGGGAGGGAGTAACTCCTTGTCTCTACTTGGCAAAAGACGCTACTCATGCCAACCACATCAGTCAGTCTACCTGACCAATAAAGACAAGGGAGGGAGTTCTCCAAAAACGAAACAGTCAAAAATAGCAACAGAACATGATTCAACAGAAACCAACCAAGGAGTGCCTGCAGAAATCGACTCTCCCCATTTCAGTACAGAGGATTTACAACACCTCAATACACAACGAGTCCAGAGCCTGCGGGACTGTGTAGGATACCTCTGGCACTTGCGTCTGAATCATGCCTCTCTAAGTTATCTGAAACTAGCAGCAAAAAGAATACCTGAACTCAGAGGGGTAAAATTCGGCAATGAAATCCTTGATTGTGAATTTTGCAAACAGGCAAAAGGTAAACGCTCACCATGTTCTGAAGTGCGCAAAAGATCTGAAGTACCATTCTCACGACTCTGGATCGACCTCATGGGTCCGATGAAACCACTTGCACTCAGAACTATGGCAAAGTATATTGTTACCTTTACCGATGATTGCACACGATATGTCATGGCCTACACGTTGGCTGACAAGACGAGAGTTCATATTGCACTGCAGAACTGTCTCGAAGAAATCAGACAAATCACACAATGTGAAGCTAAAGTAATAGAAATTTGTACTGATGGTGGCAAAGAGTATCAAACATATGAAATGAACGCCATACTGAAACAAGAGAGAATAAACTTGAAAATCTCTGAGCCTGCTACTCCGCAACACAATGGTTGTTCTGAAAGGTTGAACTTAGAACTGCAGCAGAAAATGAGAGCAAGTTTATTTGCCGCAAAAATGCCAAACGACTACTGGCAGCATGCCCTAAATCACGTCGTTCACATTCACAACAGAACTCTGAATCGGTCTATCGATTTCAAGTCTCCTTATGAGAAGGTAAAAGGAGTACCACCCCAATTGAAGTACATAAAACGTTTTGGATGTGCTGCTTACTATTATGATGTCCGTGTCAAAGAAAAATCAAAATTCGCTCAAAGGTCCAACTTAGCAATTCTTATGGAATGCAACGAGACAGGATATACCCTGTTGGACACAAACAAAGCGATAATTACCAGGTCCAAAAATGTGGATTTTGTGGAATCCAAAGTCTATGGAGACTTCTATGGTCCTGAAGCGATTCTTCCTATTGAGGAGGAATTAGGATTTAGTGAGCCTTTAGTGAAAAGTACTCCTACTGATCCACAGCCTTCTGGATCTGGGATCCCAACAGCAATAAGAGAAACTAGTTTAGATGATCATACTCCACATCAGGTGGAAAGCCGGAATGACAAACCTGAACACAAAAATGATCATTATGAAAATCACTCTACATCCATGTCGGAGAACCAACAGAAATCAAATAAATGCATTGGTGGAACAGACCAGTACGATTTCTATGACGAGGGAAGTGACCTCAGTGAATCTGGAGAACAAAGCATTGATGCAAACCTAATTCAACATCATCAGGCTAAAGTTTCAGAAATGGATGGTGAACCCATCACCTATCATGATGCCTTAGGTCGTCCTGATAAAGAAAATTGGCTTGAAGCAATAAATGATGAATTCAAGGCTCTCTACGAGTGCCATACTTGGAAAATCCAACCAAAACACAAGGTTCCAACAAACCTAAAAGTCATAAAGTCCCGTTGGGTGCACCGAAGGAAACTTGAAGTAAATGGCACAACTCGCTATCGTAGCCGTCTGGTAGCAAAAGGATTCGCGGACAATAATGAATGTGACTGCACCGAGATATACCTATGCGCCTGTAGCAAGACTTGCTGATGTACGCTTCATGCTTATTGTGGCTAACAAGCTCAACCTTGAATTGGTTCAGTTTGACATTAAGACGGCCTTTCTAAATGGAACGTTGGAAAAGCCCGTCTTCATGGAAGTGCCTGAAGGTCTGACAGAATTCCTAGGAGAAGATGATGACTTTTCACAAAAATATGTCTGCCAGCTGACTCGTGCTCTCTATGGGCTAAAAGTATCACCTAAGCGCTGGTTCCTGCGTTTCCAAGATGCAATGGAAAAACTTGGTTTTCTGCCCTATGAGTTTCAACAGTGCATTTTTGTCTGGAAAAACAGAAAAGATTATGCAATGTTATTGCTATATGTGGACGACATTTTATTTGGGACAAACAGTAAAAATAAGCTCAGAGAAGTAACATGGAAACTGAAGCAAGAGTTTAAGGTTACAGAACTCGGAGAGCCCCGAAAGTTCTTGGGAATGGAGATCCTACGAGATCGTGAGCAGAAAGTGCTCTTCCTACACCAAAGGAAATTCACTGAGCAAATTATTCAGAGGTATGACACAATCAATAGAAAACCCATCAGTTCACCTATGGTGCCTTTTGACCAACGAAAACCTTCCACTGGAAAAGAATTGAGTCCTGAGGAAAGGAAGAGAATACCATACAGGAGAGTAATAGGCTCATTACTCTACTTGCAAAACGGTACACGTCCAGATATAGCTTATGCTACTAATGTCTTGTCCAGACGTCAAAGCAACTATGAATTGGAAGACTGGAATCGGGTGCAAAGGGTTATTTCATATTTGAAGGGCACAGTGGACTTCGGACTACTGTACAAAGGTGAGGACGACAAAATCGAATGCTTTGTTGATGCATCTCTTGGAACAAATGACATAGCTGGTTATTCAACCAGTGGACTGATCATAAAGCTGTTTGGCGACGTCGTCTATTGGAAGACCAAGAAACAGAACCACATTGCTCTATCAACAGCTGAAAGTGAGTACGTTGCACTAAGTCTTGCATGCCGCGAACTTGCCAACGTGCGAGCCATGAGTCAGAACTTGATTGGAAGAACCATGACACCTATTGTTTATGAAGACAGTGTTGCTGCGATCGAATTGGCAAAAACGGACGAATCCAGTACACTCAAGCACCTGGTGCACTTGCACTATCACTATGTACGATCTGAGGTGAAGCAAAAATTGGTAAACATCACATGGATATCTACTAATCAACAGCTCGCTGACATGCTTACCAAGGCCTTGGAACCGTCCAAATTTGTGGGGTTTAGAGAAAAGATTATGTATAATCCACAGAAGAAACCTGAATAGTAACTTCTGGTTCTCTCTTCCAGAAAGACTGCAATAAAGAGCACTGAAAACAGCCCCGACTAGTGACTATAAAGATTACCATAAAGAACATTTGGCATGAATGAGAGTCCTCGACCTTCATGCATGCCAATTGACGTATAAAGGAACTTCGCCACTGAGGAGTCAAGGCATCAGCATCACCTTATGTCTGCTGCTGATTCTACTTGTGCCCAGGCCTGCCTCAGGAGGGAGTGTTAGCATTGGTGTGGCAGCCCTGCTTACAGTCTCAGATATAGAAGGCAGAGAGAGATCTGCGCCTTCTCGACTTCACCGATATAGTCACTTACTTATCGCCTCTTTCACACATCGTTTTATCGCCTTTCTTAGTTTTCATACTTCGAGACTAGTATTAATATTCTTAAGGTGTTTTGTTCATTAATTTGTATTGGTTACATTCTTCATAAATAAAATAAGTAAAGTCTGAATTACTCGAGAACGTCTTCTGGTGAGTAACCGTAAGTTTATTTAGATATCCCGACAGTTTTATATGCTGTGCGACGGTCAGAAGGTTAGTGATGCTTAACATCACACGTTCAACTTGGCTATTGGCACGACTTGCGCCTGTGGCAATTGCATGGGTCTTAATTCCATTTTTGGCGCAAAAGTCCACAAACGCAGTCGCCGTGAACGAAGTCCCCTGATCATAGATCAACCTTGATGGGGCTCCGAACAATGCAATAAGTTCAGAAAGAGCATTTATCGCCGCTTTGGCGCTCATGGTGCGGGTATGGTGAAGGAGAACATACTTAGTGAAAGCACATAGGGTGAAGGAACCAGCTATTGGACACCTAAGGTGAAATGTTGACTTCCGATGCTCCTGAAAATTCACCCGTTCCCTTCTCAGGGTCCCGACTTTTTCCTCGTCATCTACAAGACCTCAGCAGTCGATTGCACTACTCAGTTTTTAAAATCAAGTGTAAATTATTTTTATATTTATCAATTTACGCTGAAAAGCTTGTTTACCCCGGCTATTGGACACCATACCCCAGCTATTGGACACCCAGGTGCCCAGCTATTGGACACTTCGAGAAACTGGGTTTTCGGGGCAGTTCTTCTCTCCTTAAGGGGCTTAAACGCTGCTACGTCAGCAGGTTGTATCAGTCTCGTGGTATTTGGATGTAAAGGTACTAAGACAATCCCAATTTCCGTGTACAGTTCACTTATTTGGAATGCCAAATGGCTCTTACAGCCGTCAACAAAAATAATAACTGTTCGCTTGATGTTATTAATAGTCACATCGCGGTTGAAAATTATTGAGATAAACTAAAACAAAAATCCTCGGATGTCATCCATTGGCTGTCACTACGGCCGCCTCCCCAATCATCTGGAAGTGAATCTTTGAACTCTTTGGGGATTCTTTTGTTTGGATAAACAATAATCGGTGGTATGAGGTCCCCAGTTGCTGAGAAAGAAAACGTCATAGTTATGTTACGCTTAGCTGGAGCACAATCCACCTCGATACGTTGCTTGCTCCCTTCTTAGCTAAAAATAAATGTACCTGGGGGGGGGGGGGGGGGGGGGGGGCATAAAACCAGTGTCGTCACCGTCAAAATTCCACGGTTTACGTTTCAAGGGACGTAGAATATGAATATTGAATAAAACAGATTTCCGTCCGTCCACCGTTCGCGGCTTTTTCCTTAGTTCCCTATAACCAAAATTCACGAAATTTGAGTATGGGGTTCACGTTTGGGCTCTAGTTGGTCCTTGAAGCTCGGCATTAGTGTCACTCAACTCTAAGGGGTGAAAAATAGGGGTTGAATTATCCACAGTATCCCTATCTCGGAAAATGGTATTTTGAGGTTTAGGGTTTTCTCGCATTTTAAAATAGTTTGATTTTTTCTGAATATTTGAGACCATCCGGAGCATTCTACAAAGTTGTCATGACATTTAATTTGCCCCAAAGAGCAGCGTGTATGCAGGCATCAACCTGGATTGAGAGCGCACATCACTTGCCTTGTACCAACGTGCACCGTAGCTCAGTTGGTTGAGCCCGGTAATCCCACAATGAAAGTCGCAGGTTCGAATCCTAGCCGGGAACAAAAACATATTTTTCACTCCACATCAACAATTTACCTTCAGAACTACATCTGAATTTTGCCGTTTTACAAATACTGATTTTTACGAAACTGTAATTCCCGGGTCGGCTCCAGTACTCCATTTAGGGCTTTCCTGGGAGAGCTCAGAAGGGGCATGATACAGATCTACGCTGAAGGGGCATCTGTACAGGTAAATGATGAACTGTTAAGTAATAATTTGCAGCCTTTTTAGGTTTCGTCTTCGGTCTTTGGTTTTCCTATTGTGCTGGAATACGCGGAAAATAATTCCGTCTCGAACGAAATATGTTTTGGCCAGATCAAATTCAAGTCCACCTTGTTCCAATTTTTCCTTAATATTTTGGATATCGAGGTCTTCTGCTTGAGCTATAAGGAGCCAATCCCCTGTTAATTCCATTAAATTGACCCGTTTTTCGATCCACTTTTTGTGCGTTGTATCTGTGATTTTTATTTTCGGGATTTCAGAATTCTCTTCATTTAACGAAATTTCATCTTGATAGTTGTCGTGAGTCCCTCCCGGGAACACTCCACTAGCAACCTTAAAGCTCTCACCAATATTCCTATGTAAAAATTACCTTCCGCTAATAAACATCTGAGTGGGGAGACAGGCAACAGAATCCGGGGGACACAACCTGGAGCCCCACTACCAGCTCCCAACAGGGAGCTGGAGGGAGAGGACTCCAAGTCCTATATAACCCCGGATCCTGGAGCTTTAGCTTCATTCGACACTTCCTCTAACCAGCTCTCTCTTCTCTCTCTACCTTCCTCCTCCCAGATGCCTGGTGGTATCCGCCGCTCTGGGAATTCACCTCCTACCTTCTCCCCTTGTCTACATCGGTGGATATCCGCCGCCTAGACAAGCACCTTCCTTCACCTACATCGGTGGATTACCGCCGCCTAGGTGAATTTCCTTCCTCTCGCCTACATCGGTGGATTACCGCCGCCTAGACGAGATTCCCTCCACTCACCTACATCGGTGGATTACCGCCGCCTAGGTGAATTTCCTTCCTCTCACCTACATCGGTGGATTACCGCCGCCTAGGTGAAATTCCCTCGCTCTCCTCTACTTACTCCTTCACGCCACCGTGATGATCAATTTAAATTCATCACAGTGGTGAACCCGACGTTCATCCAACCTTCTATCCTCTTACCAACTCATGTGTCGCCCCAGTCTAGTTCGGTGTCCCGCATTTTAAATTCACATTTAAAATAGTCAGTATAAATTCGCAATTTTTGGCCCACCCGCAACCGCTCACACAGCTCTCAACTCTCCGCCGCATACAAACCCGCCGCCGCTCATTGCGAATTTTCAAATTCAACCGCTCAAATTGAATTTTGTTCACAGACACCTCCACCATGGACCCGAACTCGCCATCGCCGCCGCTCCTCCGGCCGTCCCTGCTGCAGCCGCCGACCACTGCGGCTTCTGACGCAACCGACAACCCCTTCACCAGCCTCTCACCACCCGGCTCCACCGCATCCGCCGCCGCCGCTGCCGCCGCCGCAGCTGCCGCACACGCCGCCGCCGACGTCACGACGGCCTCGGCGTCGTTCCCGCTGTCGCTACCCCCCTTCTACACGCACGACCCCGCACTCTGGTTCTTCCAGGTCGACGCTGCGTTTTCTGCCGCCAACATCCGCAGCCAGCGTACCCGCTACTCCCGCATCATCTCTCTACTACCATATGAGATCCTCCTGCAGACGTCGGACATCTCCCCCGACGCCACGGCCGCCTACGACGACCTCCGCGCCCGCCTCATCAGCTTATACCAACCCTCCAAGATCGCACGTGTCGCAGCGCTCTCCCAGCCCCAACATCTCGGCGATTTGAAGCCCTCCCACCTATACCGTCGCCTACGTCATCAGCTACACGACGTCGTGGCGGCCGACATCGCTCGAACTTTCTGGCTGCGAGCCCTCCCCCACCCCATCCAGATGGCGCTCGCCAGCCACCTCGACGGACCGGACGAGCCGCTACTCCGTCTAGCCGACACAGTTTACGACCTCGCCGCGGCCGCCAGCGTCACGGAAGTCGCCGCACCCCGCACCCCCACCCCGCGCAGGGACCGATCACCGTCTCAAGAGCGCCGCCGGCCCCCCTCCCTCCACCGGCGCCGCCCCCTCTCCGTCGATCGCCGGCCAACCCCCTCCTCCGACCACCGACGCCAGCGCTCGGCCGACCGCCGCACCGTCTCCCCCACCCAGCAACGAAGAGGGAGGTCCCCAAACACGACAGCCCCCTCCAACTCCGCGCGCCCCACCAGGACCTACCTCCCAGCGGACCCCCCCCACCGATGTTTCTACCACGTGAACTTCGGTGGGGAGGCCCGCAAATGCCAGCCCCCCTGCTCCTACTCCTCCAAGCAGGGAAACGCGGACGCCCGCCGGTAAATCCGGCGGGCCCCCCTCCTCGCCAACACGGGGGGGACCACCACCAACCCCTCCCCGCCCGCATTCACACCACCACTGCCAAGCCTCGCTACCCCTCCTACGCCGCCGCCACGGCCGCCAACCTCCCGGCCGCATCTGACGACGCCGCAAAACACGCCACCTCTCCATCAACTGACACCCCACCCCGGGTCAGCCCCTCCAAGCCCGCCTCCAGGGCAGCCAACCTTCCGGCCGCCACTAGCGCCGCCGCTACCGTTCCCCCACCCCGGAACGGCCCCTCCAAGCCCACCTCCAAGGCAGCCAACCTTCCGGCCGCCACTAGCGCCGCCGCTACCGTTCCCCCACCCCGGAACGGCCCCTCCAAGCCCGCCTCCAGGGCAGCCACCCTTCCGGCCGCCACTAGCGCCGCCGCTACCGTTCCCCCACCACGGAACGGCCCCTCCAACCCCGCCCCCAAGGCAACCACCCCTCCGGCCGCCACTCGCGCCGCCGCTACCGTTCCCCCTCCCCGGAACGGCAAAAAACCGCCCCGCGTCTCCTTCGCGGAGGACCAACCACCGCCATCGCACCCGCCCATCACCTCGGACGAACCAAGCCCCCCCCCTCCGACAGACCCCAACACCTCAGCCATTTTACCACACTCCGCCCCAGCTCACCAACGCCTGTTCCTAAAATGCTCAAAAACGCACGTCCCGTTCCTCGTCGACACAGGGGCGGCGCTCTCCATATTCCCGAATAATATTCTCCGGCGACAGGCGCGTTGTTACCGGCAACTCCTCTACGCCGCCAACGGTACCACCATCCCCTCGTACGGGACGTACCGCTCATCAATCCATATGAGCGGGCTCGCGTACGAGTGGGAATTTACCGTGGCGGACGTAGAGAAAGCTATCCTGGGGGCCGACTTCCTCGCATATTTCGGCCTCCAGGTAGACGTCCGTAACGCGCGCCTGCTCGACCCCTCCACCCAGAAACCCATCCCCGGGTTCATTCATGCGGTGGATCGCCCCCCATCCCAATTTGAACAACTCCTCCTACACTACAAACCCCAGCGCCGCCCCTCAGCTCACATCTCACAGACCCAGCACTACATTGAAACCTCTGGCCCCCCAATATCCGCAAAAGCACGACGCCTCCACCCCCTCCAACTCTCACAGGCCCGCAAACACTTTGATAATCTCATCAAGGAAGGCATTATCCGCCCCTCCAAATCCCCGTGGGCTTCTCCACTACATATTGTGCAGAAGCCTAACGGGGATATCCGCCCCTGCGGTGACTACCGCCGCCTCAATGCCCGAACAACCCCAGATCTCTACAACGTCCCGCATCTCCGGGACTTCTCTTCCCACCTCCACAACACGACCATCTTTTCAACACTCGACATCTCTAGAGCCTTCCATCACATTCACATCTACCCCCCTGACGTTCCTAAAACAGCCATCATCACCCCTTTCGGCCTGTTCGAGTATATCAAAATGGGTTTCGGCCTCCGTAACGCTGCCCAAACATGGCAGCGTTACATGGACAACATTCTACGAGGCCTACCCTTCGTATTCTGTTTTTTGGACGACGTACTGATCGCTTCCCGGGACCCAAAGGAACACCTCGCACACCTGAAACAGGTACTTGACATCTTCGCCGCCGAGGGCCTCACCATAAACTCTCCGAAATGTGTTCTCGCCCAACCCTCCGTCCGCTGCCTCGGCCACCAGGTTTCGTCCGAAGGAATAAAACCCCTACCGGACAAAGTGCACACCCTCACCGACTTCCCACAACCCAACACTGTCTCAGAACTCCGCCGTTTCCTGGGTATGTTGAACTTTTATCGTAGACACATCAAACACGCAGCACAACATCAACAACCACTCATACACGCTATCCCACAACCGGCCAAGAAAAACGATAAACGCCCCATTTCCTGGACCCCCACCCTCACAACCGCCTTTCAACAGTGCAAACAGGACCCAGTAGACGCCGCTCTATTGGCCCATCCCGATCCCCATGCCCCCCTCTCCATCACCACGGATGCGTCCGACTGGGCCATCGGGGCAGTCCTCCACCAACACACCGGCGCCACCCCCCAACCTCTCGGCTTTTTCTCTAAAACTCTGTCCCCCACACAAAAAAATTACTCCACCTTTGACAGAGAACTCCTCGCCATCCACGAAGCCATCAAACACTTCCGTGACTTCGTGGAGGGCAGGCAGTTCTCTGTCGTCACCGACCACAAGCCCCTCACCCACGCCCTCCTCCAAAACCGAAAATCAGCCTCCCCCCGTCGCCTCCGGCAACTCGAATTTATCGGACAGTTCACGTCCGATATTCGTTATTTGCCGGGGGCCGACAACTGCGTCGCCGACGCCCTCTCCCGCCCCACCCCTGCGCCGGTGGCGGAGTTACTGCCCTTCCCTTCCCCGCAAACCCTCAAACACCACCAAACTCCTACTTCCGATCCCGCACTTTCAAACCTCATCTCCGCCTCAAAATTGGAACAGCTGCCTCCCCTCGATCTCTGGTGCGACGTATCGGCCGATTCACCGCGCCCGTACGTCCCACCGGAGCTGAGGAGGCAGTTGTTCCTCCATTACCACTCCCTCCATCATCCCGGCATTCGGGCGAGCCGGGACCTCATCAAGACGCGGTACTTCTGGCCCCATATGAACACGGATATCCGTACCTGGGTTCTGGGGTGCCAGAAGTGCCAGCAATTCAAGGTCTCGGCTCACCCCCATGTACCTCCTCAACCCATCCCCGATTCTCTCCCGTGGGAACATGTCCACTTGGATCTGGTCGGCCCTCTTCCCCCCTCCGAGGGGAAGAGGTACTGCCTCACCATGATCGACCGTGCGACCAATTGGGTAGAGTGTATTCCACTCGCCCACATTACCGCGGACGCCGTCGCCGCGGCCTTCCTCAATCAATGGATCAGCCGCTACGGCTGTCCGCGGACACTCACGGTCGATCAGGGGAGGCAGTTTGAATCAGCCCACTTTGCCGACCTGCTCCGTTCCCTCGGGATTCAGAAAATCCGCACCACTCCTTATCACCCTCAATCCAACGGGAAAATAGAGCGGTGGCACTCGGTCCTCAAGCAAGCCATCTCCACATCAGCCACTTCCCCCTCATGGACCAAAACCCTCCCCTACGTTCTACTTAGCCTCCGCACTTCCGCCCGTCCTTCAGACAACACAAGTCCCGCACAACACGCTTTTCGAGACCCTTTACGTTTGCCAGCCGACATCTTCACCCCACACCCCACCCCGTCAATTAACAGGGAACCACTCCGCACAACAACACCACACAACGACACCACCTATCCCACACGTTTTTACACAGCCACTCACATGTACTTGAAGGAGCCCGGCATCCACAAAACATTTCAACCTCTCTACGCCGGGCCCTTCCACGTCATCCGCTCCACAAACACCACGGCTACCCTGTTAATTGACGGGAAGCCCCACACTGTACCCCTCGCCCGATGTAAACCAGCCCCCGTCCTCCCAGACACTTCGCCCCACACCACTCACCCGACCACCCCTACACCACAAACGCCACACATCACCTCCATTTCGCCCACCGGACCCCAACGTCGCCACCCACCTCCGCGACGTCCCGGGTACCGGCTCCCACCGGCTCTTCCCCTTCACCACCGCCCCGGCAGTGAAGGGGCCCCTCTGTCAGTCTTCACTAACGTGAAGACTGTTAGAGGGAGTCGCCTCTCTCACCCCATCACCTCACCATCATTACACACTCACCACATTACACTGCACACTATCCACACCCAGGGAACGGCGGATCTCGCAACCCCGCTCAAATCTGTCTCCCCTGAACCCGTACCTACAAATTGTATATACCTGTAAATACCTGTAAATACTACCTGTAAATACCTTGCAAATATCTTACTACCATCTAAATGCCTGTACATATCACTCCTCTTCTCATCATCATCAACCTCATCACCATTGTAAATATTGTCACTTCATCAATTTTTTAATCATACCCTCCTTGTACATATTTCTCCCATCATCAAATTTCGTCATCCTTACTTATGTCTACTTATGTCTACTTATGTCTACTTTTGTCTACTTCGCTCTACTTATGTCTACTTATGTCTACTTATCCTACTACCTGTATATCACCCTAGATTTAAGACACCTCCGGTCACGCTTCTGCCTTCAGCACTACAATTGTTTGTTTCAGCCTTCAGCTCCTGTATCCTTGCGCCTTCAGCTCCCCTCTTGTTTCCGCAGCCCTCAGCCCCTGTCACCTTGAGCCTTCAGCTATCTCAAACATTGGTTCGAACTGGGGGGACCTCTGTCGTGAGTCCCTCCCGGGAACACTCCACTAGCAACCTTAAAGCTCTCACCAATATTCCTATGTAAAAATTACCTTCCGCTAATAAACATCTGAGTGGGGAGACAGGCAACAGAATCCGGGGGACACAACCTGGAGCCCCACTACCAGCTCCCAACAGGGAGCTGGAGGGAGAGGACTCCAAGTCCTATATAACCCCGGATCCTGGAGCTTTAGCTTCATTCGACACTTCCTCTAACCAGCTCTCTCTTCTCTCTCTACCTTCCTCCTCCCAGATGCCTGGTGGTATCCGCCGCTCTGGGAATTCACCTCCTACCTTCTCCCCTTGTCTACATCGGTGGATATCCGCCGCCTAGACAAGCACCTTCCTTCACCTACATCGGTGGATTACCGCCGCCTAGGTGAATTTCCTTCCTCTCGCCTACATCGGTGGATTACCGCCGCCTAGACGAGATTCCCTCCACTCACCTACATCGGTGGATTACCGCCGCCTAGGTGAATTTCCTTCCTCTCACCTACATCGGTGGATTACCGCCGCCTAGGTGAAATTCCCTCGCTCTCCTCTACTTACTCCTTCACGCCACCGTGATGATCAATTTAAATTCATCACAATAGTCATTAAGTAAATTGAGTTTCAAAAATGTCGAGCTCGGTAGGCGAGCCGACGGGATGCCAAGAGATGAAATCGACCACCTGCATCTTCGTGCCTGGTCGGTACTGAATTGTAAAAACGAACATTTGGAGGTACGACCACCAACGGTGTACTCTAGTGTTTAAAGTTTGCTTAATATAGCTAGCTTGGAAACTTTTGCAGTCCGTGACGAGGGTGAAATCGTTGTATAATAAATATTGTTCAAAATTTTTGAATGCTCGCACGGCCGCTAGGGTCTCAAGTTCAAATGAGTGGTATTTTGCTTCTACTAGGGTTGTTTTTCGACTATAATACCCCACTACTTTTCGTTCTCCATCTATTATGTTAAATAAAACACTCCCATACCCTTCTTGTCTGGCACCCGACCAAACCTCAATCGGATGTTTCGGGTCGAAAATTGTGAGTACAGGCTCGTAAGTTAGCTTATGAATTAAATTCTGCCGAATACGTTCGTGTTCGTCCGTCCATACGAACTCACGTTTAACAGAAGTTAGCTCGTATAACGGAGCACAAAGGGTAGCAAAATCGCGTATGAAATTCCTGAAGTAGGAACAAAAACCTAAAAATGACCTCAACGAGGATCGGTTTTCGGGTGGTGGCAATTCAGTTAGGGCCGTAATTCGCTCATTATGGGGGCGAATTTCGCCGTTTGACACTTTGTAGCCTAGGTAGGTAATAGATTCCTTTACGAAAGAGCATTTATCGGGGTTTAGGGTGAAGCCCGCATCTGTCAAGACCTGTAAAACTTTTTCTAAACGATCGAATAATTCATCTTTTGTGGGGCTAACAATCAGCAGGTCGTCCATGTAAGCTAAACAATAGGTATCCGCTAGTTCGCCAAGCGCGTGAATAACCGCACGCTGGTAAAAACACGGAGCATTTCGTACGCCAAAAGGTAATCTGCAATATTGATAATGACCGTCAGGGGTTGAAAATGCTAAAAGTTTACGGCTGTCCTCTTCAACACGTCTATCCCTTAAAATCCACTTGCTGCATCCAAAGTACAGAAATAATATTGGCCGGATAATCTGGCTATTTGATCTCGGATTAGCGGAATGGGGAAACGTTCAGGTACAGTGTTCGAATTTAATTCACGATAATCTGTTACGAGCCTAAGGCGGCCATCCTTTTTTTTGCGTTAAAAGCACGCTGCTTGAAAATGGGCTATTGGACTCTTCTATGATCCCTGCGTCCAACAGTTCCTTGATATAATTTAACAATCAACCTACCTGATGGGACAGGTTGATTATGATTATATTAGGTAGGGACGAGATTTGTTAATAACTGGCAGCAGCCTCTTTTCTGCGCTTAGAGCCAACTAAGTTCAAAGATGAAAAAGACGAAGTTCTTTTCGTCTGTTATGTTGGCAGCCTGGATCTAGCAGCTATCCGCTGATATCGTACTTGGCCGCCATTTAGTTTGAAGTAAATTCCTGGTGGATGCTTAGGGCAGGGAACAGGGATTTTTTTGGTTGTCTGATCACGCCGAGGAAATCACACCCCATGTTCAACAATCAGCACAATCCAACCAAAAAAAATCCGGGTGGGACGTGATTAACAAATCTCGTCCCTACCTAATATAATCATAATCAACCTGTCCCATCAGGTAGGTTGATTGTTAAATTATATTTCGGTAGGTAGAGATTTGTTAATAACTGGCAGCTGTTAGAAGTCTCCATCCACCAGGTCCCTGGGTTCCCTGGGTACGCCGCTGGACGCACCTCACCCCTCGACCCCTGACTCCCTCCAGGGCCCAAAGGAACGTAAAAAAACGAAAAACTGCTCCTGGTAGGGCTCTGTCGGGTCGAGGTGCCCATGAAGATTCCCGCCGGGGGATCGATCCCCTGAACTTCTCTAGGGGGGGTCGATCACCCGAACTTCTCCCGGGGGATCGATCCCCCGAACCTCTCCCGGGGGATACATCCCCAGAACCTCTCCCACCGTTGAAAGTATGTCAGGAACACCCAGTCCCCTCCCACTATGTGGGATCAACTGTGGAAAATTACATAAGGTCCACTCATGTATAATAAAAGAGTATAATCAGAACAAAACTCACCATGAAAAACTAAAGCCAACTGGCTAGATGAAACACTGAACTGTATAATAAATGATGAAACACTGACTGTATAATAAAAGAGTGTAATCAGAACCAAACTCACCCGGAAAAAATAAAGCCAACTGGCTAGATGAAAGACTAAACTGAACATTCAAAACTGATGTTTGACATCGGAAAAAAAAAGAGAACTGTAACACTGAACTACTGAATGACTCGAAATGTCCAATTAAGACAATAAAGCCAACGGGCTAGATGAAATACTGAATAGAACTTTTTTTTTTTTTTTTGAAAACGTTGTTCGAAATTGAACTGTAACACTGAACGACTCGATTTTTTTTTTTTTTTTTTTTTTTTTTAACTCTGAAGCTACTGGACGTCGGCGACCGAAGTCGATGGCGCCGCCTCCCACACCGCCCTGGCAAACGATTCCTGCGAACAGAGCGGTCGATTATAAACTTGGCAAAACATTTTGGAACGGGCTGACCATCCGGCCGCCGTAAAAATGACGTCAATTGGAACCCCCTTCCTAGCCGCCGCGGATACCGCGGCATGCCTAGTTGAATGGGCCGAGAATAAATTAATGTCTACTCCCGCTTGCTTTAATATATCTGTCACCCATCTGGCCAGCGTCGCCGACGACGCGTGTCCTCTACACCCCCTAGTGGTCAGCAGAAGGGGGCCCGTGGGGGACGCAAACGGGGAAGTCAGATGGAGGTATTTCTTAATACAAGACGGGACACATACCCCCGGATCCTCCGGCAAAAAGGGGAGGGTGATGGAGGGGGCTACCGCCCCCGGCCGAGAAGATTTAAGCAATTGTGGGACAAAAATCGTAACCTGTCGAATGGCCCTGATCGTCTGCATCCGCTGGCCAGAGGCCAGCAGGAGCAGCACCACCAATTTTCGGGACACAAATTCAAATGATTGATCCTTCGCCGCCCGGAAAAAATCTAACACTTGGGTGGGGTCCCAAGTTGACTGGTACCGCGCCCCCGACGGTCTCAATCGAAAAACTGACCTCAAAAAACGTCGAATATCCCCATTACGCCCAATATCCTGATCGGTAAGTAGGGCCAATGCCGACCGGTGCGTATTAAACGAATTATAGGTATGTTGTGTATTGTCTAACACATGTTGAAAGAAGGTAAGTACCCTAATGATCGATACCTGTAAAGGGTTCCAAGAGCGCGCCTGGCAGAAGGCTATCCACAGCCTGTATGACGAGCAATATTGCCGATAGGTTGATGCCGCAATCGAGGAGCATAAAGTGTCCGCCACCGAGGCCGAGAGCCCCCGAGCTAGGAAGGACTGGCGGACAAGATCGCCACCATCAGAGTCAACGTCGACGCCGCTGGGTGGTGCTCCGAGCTGTAAGGAGAAAACAAGGGATTATCATTCGGTGTGAAACGAATCACGACGGACGTCACTAGACTCATAAAAACTGGGAACCAAATTTGGGACGGCCATTCCGGGGCCACCACAATGCCCCTGGCCCGGTCCGTCTGAAGCTTATGCAATACCCGAGGGAGCAGGGCGAAGGGGGGGAAGGCATAAAAAAATTCACCTCCCCAATCGTGTGTGAACGCGTCCACCCCCGCCACCTCCGGGTGTGGGAACCATGAGAAAAAACGGGCACACTGGTGCAGGTCGTGGGACGCAAAAAGGTCAATAGATGGTGTACCCAACTGACTAGACATGTCCAGGAACAAGCGGCGCCTAAGCCCCCATTCAGTATGCTGATCGTCCCTCCGGGATTCAAAATCTGCTATTACATTCTCCCCGGAAGGGATGTACGATGCAAACACCCACAACTGACGTTCCTCACAAAATTTCCAAATGTCCCGGACGATACTGTGAAAATGCGGAAACCGCACACTTCCGAATTTGTTTACAGCGGCTATCGCCGTAGTATTGTCCACCCTCAGGAGGATCGATTGGTGGGACCATCCCGATGCCAGCGCCCGTAGGGTGAGCAAAATTGCTCGAATTTCCTTTTCATTGATATGGGCTTCGCGGTGGGTGGCCGACCACCACCCCCCCGCTCTGTGGGGGTCCGCGAACCCCCCCCATCCGGTATCACTGGCGTCTGTGAAAATTTCCCTATCATAAGTGTCCTGTCGAATCCGAGCCGGGGGCCGCAGTAATGCCCCCCTCCACCATCTCAAATCCTCTCGAGACAAATTTGATAACGAACACTCGGCGTCATAATCATCCGCCTGCGCATGTAAAGCCAAAAAACGGTCCCGCTCAAGTGCCCGAACATAGAGTAGCCCATAGGGGACCGCGGGACTGACCGCTATTAATCCCCCGATGATCCGCGCAAGCTGACGGATCGTCATGCGAGGCTCCAGAAGGGCCCGATCCAAATTTGACCGCAATTTCGCCGCTTTAGCCGGCAGGGTACCTATGGTCATCGCCCTTGAATCGAAATTGAAACCTAAAAACGTTACCACCTGCTTGGGGGACAGCTGACTTTTCCCTCGATTAATAATAAAACCCAGGCGTTCGAACAGCGACACCGCTGTGCTAATCGCCGACTCGCACGTGTCATAAGACCTCCCAAGGATTAACGAGTCATCAAGGTAATTAATAATCAACACTCCCCTCTGCCTCAACGCCCCCACCACAGGGCGGAACAATTTATGAAACATATAGGGGGCAGAGGCTAGGCCCATAGCGAGACAATTCATACAAAATAAATTCTCCCCCCAGGCGAACACTAGGTACCGCCTATAATCCCGCTGGACGTTAACTAAAAAATACGCATCGGTAAAATCTACCACCCCTCCAAACATGTCGGGTCGAAGCATTTGCAAAACCGCGCGGTGATCATCCAGTCGGAAATGATCCAATTTCAACCATTCGTTCAGCCCATTCAAATTTAAAATGAATCGATAACGATCCCCCTCCTTCGGAATGAGGAAAACTGACGATTGGAAAAAAGGCTCCCCCTTAGGGAATTTTGAAATAGCTCCAATATTCAATAATTTGCGAACAAATTCGCTCATGACTGGTACGTGTGCCGAGGGAATACCCGGCACCCTGAAGGGCTCCGTAGAAAGGGGAGGGAGCTCTCCAAACGGAATCCGGTACCCTTTCACCCATTCTAGGATGGTGGGATGTACTCCCAGCTCCTCCCAGGCATGATAAAAACGTGATAAGCGACCTGCATATCTCACCTCTGTGGCTATCGGCGACCCCTGGGAGACGTCCTCCTCTGGTATCCTTGGCGCTGACGGCGGTTGTGGCCGCGGGACGACCTGAACGAGCCCCTCTGAGCAGACGACGGGTAGGTGGTCCGTGCTGCGGGGCGCCTGGCGTTTCCCGACCCCTGTTGAGGCGGGCGGGGGGCTCGAGGTGTAGTAGCGACCTGAGCCTGTCGATGCTGGCGGTTCTGACGTTTAGGAATCAGCTGATTCGAAATTCTTTGCGTTTCTGTAACTTGCTGTAACCAAGCCTGGGCTTGCCCGTCGAACAAGAATGTTTCCCCGATATTAGCCGCCATGGCCACCTCCCGGAATGCTCCCGTGAAGGGAACCAGCGCCGACTTCTTCCTTTCATTAGATATTTTATGAAAATTCGCACACTGAAGCGCTGATGCGTGCCAAAGCGAGTCGAGGAGTCTATTTCTGACCGGCGGGTCGTTGAAATCCGCGCCTTCCGTGACTAAAGTTGAAAGTGCCGCCCCCGTTGCGACTAAAGCCGCCGCCTGGATCGCCTGGCCGCGTACAACGGAGGCATCACGGATCTGGGCCGCCTTCCCAATCGCATCATGGATTAATTTATCCATCGTCGGTGGGGCCAAAAAACTTAACCCGCCCCTGGGCGTATATTTTTCTAGGAGGGCCTTATAATACTCTCTAGGCACCCCCGCGCGGAGGTACTCCCCCAAAATTGGTAGAATTCGGTCATGAATGTCAGGTGCCGCCTCCACCGGAGCGCGACTCTCCTCTAAGTGACGCAGGAGCCAGGCCGGATCCGCCTGGGCGGCCGATGGCGCCATTTCCTGTCCGTCGGAAAACTGTAAAGAGTCGACCGACGATGTCCCTTCCGAAAAATATTCAGACTCCGAGGAGCCCTCCCCCGCCTCCTGCCCGACACCGAGAACGGCCGACGTATGAGCGGGGGGTCCCTCATGCCCGACACCGCGAACGGCCGACGTATGGGACGCACGTAAGGGGGGTCCTTCATGCCCGACACCGAGAACGGCCGACGCACGGACCGGCGGGTCCTCTTGTCCACCAACACAGGCGGCCGGCTCCTGGGCCTGAGGCCCCTCATGTCCAACACCGCTAACGGCTGACGCATGGGGCGGCGGATCACGTCTGATACCGCCAAAGGCCGACTCATGTAGTGGGGGCCAGTAGCTACTGGGGCCCGCCCCCGCCTCATCTTGTCCGACACCATAATAGGCCGACGTAAGTTGTCTGACGCCGTAACAGGCCGACGGAAGGGAGCGAGCGCTGGGGGGGCGCATATTATGAGGCGGGGGGGCAGCATCTCCGCTAGTTCGGAGATACCGATGAGGAACAGGATACGCGGTCGCGCCTTGCCCGACACCCCGTAGGGCCGACGCTTGTTCATCCTGCGCAACCGCTGTCCTGCTCTCGTACTTACGTTTCACCCTCTGCGTGTCAGAAGTGGTCCTAACCCTTATATGCGGGCTCGAAAAAACCTCTGGGCCTTGCCCGACACCCCGTGGGGCCGACGCACTAACCTTACCGCCGGTGGAACTCCTCCTCACCGACCCTCGAGGCCTCCTCGTATCTTCGGATATTACCTCGTCGGGAATAAACATTTTTTTCGGACATTTCTTGCGGTCTGAACGTCGCGGACGATCTGGCGGCGATATGTCGACTCCCGACACCACACCCGTTGGTGTAACGGGTTGCATAACCGCCGCTAGCGGATTTTCATCGGCGTTCATCGCCCCGCACAAAACTTTTCACTTCACCAGAACAACTTTCACTGCACTGTGAATCACTACTCGACGAATAAAACACTCCACGGTCGAAAAAAAAGTCGAAGAACTTAATAAAACTTGTAAAAGAAATGCACAATTTTTAGAACGTGGTTAGCTCAAAAACGAACAAAAGAGAATGGCGGCCAAGCACGATATCAGCGGATAGCTGCTAAATCCAGGCTGCCAACATAACAGACGAAAAGAACTTCGTCTTTTTCATCTTTGAACTTAGTTGGCTCTAAGCGCAGAAAAGAGGCTGCTGCCAGTTATTAACAAATCTCTACCTACCGAAATATAATCTCGTACTGCTGCCCGATCTCTGGGGTGGAGAGGATATGGGCGCCTGTAAACGATTTTATTAGGTTCGAACAACTGAACTTTGAACTTTACATTTTTAACGGTGCGCCTCGGTAGACCCCTACTGAATGTGTCTGATGAATATTTCGATAAAATATTGCGAAGGCGAGCTACGTTTTCCTCGTTCCGCAAATCCGTGTCAAGCTTTTCTATTTCGGGCCGGAATTTTTCCTTTTCAGGGTCACCAGCCGTGGATCCCTGGCCTGAAGACGGCGGGGGTGATAGGCATCAGCCTCCGTGGCACTTATGGAATCGACAGTTAGGTCTATGACCGGCTGTAGGCAAGGGTTGGGGCGAACCCCCAATTTTTCCGAACATTGGGCAGCCATCTCTGTCTGTTTCGAGCTATTGGGCTTAAGGCCTTTTCTTTTACGTTCCAGAAATTTTAATCGTGCTTCGTTGGATTGTTCTTTGGATTTTTCTGACTTCGTAATTTCATATCGATCGGAAAAAATATTTACGGAAAATCCCGCTGCTATTAAATCCCTACCAATTAGAATGTCACAACTAATGGAACCATCTGGTACAATAAAGAATGTAATGGGAACGTCTAGGTTATTTATCGAAATCATAACCGAAATCTGACTGTTGCAAATAATGTGACTGTTGCCAATGCCCACAAGTTTTACGGGATTTTTGTATTGTTGCCCAGTAAATTGAGGTAATAATTTTTCTGCCATTAATGAGGCTTCAGAACCACTGTCAAAAATGAATTGAAATTCTTTACCTTGGTGCTGTAGAGTGCCCCTGGGGTTAATAGAGCACTGTTGTACTCGTCGTTCGCCGCTTTGGTCCGACCTGCCAGCCTCGTCAGGCTTACGGGAGGCCTGTTGCTGAAGCTGCTGACGTTTGGGGTTCTTCCTACAGAAAGCCCAATCGTGGTTCGTCATCTGGCATTTAGGACACCATCTCTTCTTTTGTTCTGGATGTCTGTCCCTCTGCTGCTGCTGCTGATTCCGTGGCTGCTGGTAGCCGGATGAACCTCCGAACCTTTTCTTTAAGGGCGGACCTCCCTGGGATCCGCCGTTGGGCCACTTGTGACCATCGCCGTGTGAGGGTCGAGTTTGTTGAGTCGAGGGCTGTGGAGCCCTCGGCCGTCCAACCCGTGCAGCTTTTATAGCCTTTATCAGTTTGATTTCATCGGGCCGCTCGTGGGTATAAGCCCATTTGCGGACCTCCGGGTCGATTTTTGCAGCCAACGCCGCCGCGAACAAAACTCCACACTCATCGGCGGTTTTCCCTCGGAATACCCCTTTGATTCTGGGAAGGGGCTCCGTTATAAACTTGGCCAAATCACCGTCCTTCACGTGGTGGGTCATTATTTGATGAAGTATCGCCGTCGGTGTATCAATATGACAATACTTCGCTTCGAAACGTGCTTTGATACTCTCCCACGTCATACTCCCGTCCAACACGTCTCCGAGCCATTTGGCCGCTGAGCCCTTCATACAATTTGACAGGGCGATTGTTAGATCTGGCAAGCTGACGTTCCGGGAAGACATGATAATGTTGGCAGCCTTCAGCCAAACTTTCGCGTCGCTATGGTCAGGATCGAAATCCGACAGTTTTAACTGCTGTGACGTGCCGGGCATAAGGTGGAAAATAGATCGTAGTACCTCGGCAAGTTGGTCTGGTTGTTGTGGCTGTGGCTGTGGTTGTTGCCGTGGTGCCTCCTCCTCCAGGACGTCCTCGATGATGATGTCGTCCTCAGCCATGGCTTGGGAGGAAGTCGTGGAGCATACGGCACCCGTCTTGACGCGAACACGGACCTCCGCAAAAATTAAACGCAAAATAAAACGCAAAAAAAAACTGAAAAACGGATGTGAGCGAAAAATAAAACAGTAACTATCCCACTTCTGATTTCGAATAATGTATTCTGTTCTCAGAGGAGGGGAGAAAATAAATAAATTCAATTGAAAATGAAACGAAAAGATAGATGTTTAATGAACGTGGATTTACAACTTATTCGCAAGGGGCTTCGTTCGAGACTCGAGACTGACTAGTGACTACCACCATCCACTCCGTCTTTGAAAGCAAAAATGTCGGTCTAAAGGAGGGGGGGGAGAGGACCCTATGAACAGGTACCAACCCCATTGTGCGGACTGCCAGGAGGTTCCGAATCGAGGAATGAAACGATGTCAAAATATTAATTTGGTTTTGATTTTTTCACACTCCACGAAATTTACTTGTACGGATGCCCCTTCTGCGTAGATAGTATAATGAACTGTTGTGTAATAATTTGCCGTTGTGTAATAATTTACCATTGTTTAATAATTTACCCAATAATACTGCAACGTTTGTTCAAATGGCGAAAGTACCTATAAGGTATGTGGTAGGCACCTTTTAAAAGTATATCTCGGAAGACCTTGTAGCCAAGGTTCTTCGGAGGATTAACTATATAATAATTATTTCTTGGTATACCTACTTGGGATGTATGTTAGAATAACTTGAAGCTAGGTAAGTAAGTAACTTCCCCCACTCTTTATTATTTCTTGATGATCCTCGATATGGTACCTAGCGGAGAAGAAACCGTGGCCAGGTGAATTTGGTAATGTACCCACCCAGCCTTGAAGATCGACAGGTAATTGCGATGTTACCGTAATTGCTTTTTGGTGCCGTCCTCCCCTTCCCTTTCCACACACATCACAGCTTCTAATGCAATACTTGACATCCCCATGCATGCCAACCAGATGAAAATGTTTCCGAAGACTGCTCACCATCCTCTTTTCACCAAAATGGCGATGGGTATCTGTCAACACCATCCTGTTCAGCGTGTAAGGGACAATGATTTAGAACACCTTATTCTGCCCATGGCCCCCACAGTCGTTTTAGAACCCCATTCTCCAACACCAAAGCGTCCAACATTGCCCAACGCCTTTACTTTAGGACCCTCCATGGATATGGCAGCCCACTTTGGTCGCTGTCCCTCGAATACCCATTGTAGTAACGCCAGTCTAACAATCGGATCTTCTCCCTGGGCTTGCCTCCAATTCACATCTGTCTGCAGCACTGTTCGACCCAGCATTCCTTCCCTTGCCCGTTGTTATTCTTCTTGGTGAGTGCAGTACCGGCAATAATTGCTCAAGCAAGGCCTCTGGGAGAACCCATCTGCATTACCGTGGTCATTTCCTGGGTAGTTTGATATTTGTATGTTTGAAGGGTGCTAAAACCTCGAGCCAGCTGGCCATCTGGATCCCGAAAGTTTTTGAGCCATGTCAGTGAGGAATGATAGGGCCTTACCTCCACCTGGGTCACCATTATCCAGCACATAGGAAGCAAAGTGTTTGAGTGCTTTCACTAAACTCAGGAGCTCTCGTCGGGTAACACAATAATTACGCTTGGGCTTGGATAGGCATTCTTTGGAGAAGTAGGCGACCACACATTCCTTCGCTACCAGGTTTTGTGAAAGAGTTGTGCCCACCGCAGAACCACTAGCATCTTCATCCAGGATTTAATGTGCACCAGGAACTGAGTGGTGTAAGACTGGAGGATTGTTAAGTGCATGCTTCACCGCCAAAAATGCCCCGTCACAATCAGGTGTCCACACGAACTCCCGTGACTCGTCCTGTAGATGGTACATTGGGCCAGCCAGCTGCGCAAAATCCTAGATAAATGGCTGGTATTAGGAGCAAAAACTTATGAAGGACTTGGCCTCTCTTGAAGTTCTTGGTATAGGCCAGTCACGTACTGCGTTGATCTTGTCTGGGCTTGGGGAAACACCTACCTCTGAAATTATGTGTCCTGGGTATCGTACATCCCTCCTGAACAAACACTTCTTCGGGTTGAGGTTTATTCCGGACCGCCGCAGTACCATCAGCACTTCTCGCAACTCTTGCACATGTTGTTGGAATGAAAGTGACTGAATAAGGACATCATCTAGAAATTTAGATATACTCTTACCTTTCCTTTCCGGATCTGATCCCTCAACAACTGACCCATCGCCTGCTGGAAAGTAGCTGGGACATTAAACAAGCCAAATGGCATTACCCTGAATGCCACAAACCAGTTGGGGTACAAAAAGCAGGGTTTTCCTTGGCTGTATCAGCCAAGGGAATCTGCCAATAACCGTTCTGAAGGTCCAATGTGGAATACCATGAACTACCAGCCAGTGAGCCAATGATTTCATCTATTTTGGGAAGAGGATAGGAGTCCTTCTGGGTAATATCGTTCAGCTGGCGGAAATCTATGCAGAAGCGAGTTGAGCGATCTTTTGGTTTATTTTTTCCTTACCAGCACAATGGGACTGGCCCAGGCGCTGGAGGATGGTTCAGTGAACCCCATGGATTCCATCTGACCAATCAACTCGTCAGCCTCAGCAAGGCGATGTGCCAGGAGACGTCTGGAGGCTTGACGGATTGGTGCATTGGATCCTACATCCCTATCATGGAAAACACTAGAAAATTGGCCCATCTCCTGTTTATTAATAGCAAATACATCAGAAAATTCGTTAATTAAATTGTTCATAACATAAGAGCTCCGACGTTGCAACTCTTCCAGTTAGCCGTTTGCGAATTCTCAAGCCATCCATGTACAATTGGTTCCGGGTTAAAGTTGCCAAACTGGGATTCTAGAGCTGCAACAAGCTTATCGTAGCTGTAGGAATCTCCTAGCTCAGTCAGTGTGCGAAGCGCTGCTGCTCCAGTCAAAGAGGAAGTAACAGCCGACCCCATCATCCCTCTATTCCACCCGTTAGAAGGGGCAGCAGTTTCAAAATGGGTGTAATAGTCGCCCCAAGGAAGGGAACCATCGTGCTTCTCAGGTTTGAAGAACCCTCTTCCAACTGCGCGAATTTCCCGATCGCCATCTTCGCCAGATATTTCCGCCACTGATGGTCCGAATTTCAGATCGAATCCTAAATGGACATCGTCATAAAATTCTCGCAACGTGCCTCTTACTTCCCTCATAACAGTTTGTCTGATCAATAACCCCAGCTCCGTCTGGGGGCCTCTGTTCTTCATTAGCTACAACTCTGCCACTCCGCAATGACATGCCACTCCCATCGTTCTCGCTGGCATCCATCCCACTTCTGACACCAGTGAAATGCTTGGCAGAATCAAGAACAACCTTTTAACATGGAGGATGAAAACCGGGCTGGAAAGCGTCCACATCCTGTCTGCGTAACACTCGGTTCCCCTCCCCGTCGCCTGCACAGTTCTCCCTCTACCCCACTCCTGCCAACCAACCCACCTTCTCTCCTACCACACGTGGTGTCTTCTCCGAGGAGAGTATGGCCAGACCCCACTCCACCGAAAACTTCCGAGGGGGTTCCGCCGTTTCCAGCTGTAGCAGCTGACGACGTGTATTACATTACATTGCGTTAGGTCGCTGGTCCGAGGCTTGGAAATCCCAAGAAGTTTTTTCGTTTCCTCACTACCGAAGGTAGGGAAGCCTTGGATTCGTGATAGAGTACCTAATACAAAGTTCATGTCCTCCAAAATTAAAATTTCCACTACCATTTTCCGTTTCAGACATCGAGGAACATATTTGGTTCCATGTCTGTTTGTATGTCTGTGGTAATTCCTTGCAACACACATAACTACCTGAAATAGGTAATGGGGGGCAAAGGTTTGCAGTTTCGAGTTTTGGATTTTTCACGGGCCTCTATTACATTGTATCACCCCAAAAAGTACCTGGCGTAGTAGGTGGGTATCTCCCCTACCTTCAATAAAAAAATGAATCCTTTCCTCAATGATTTAGACCCTAGTTTTCCCATTTTACCAAAAGACCTCTTTGCGAACCTTTGCCCCCCTCAGTGGGGTAAAGGTTTGCACGATACTGGGACTGCGCACCTTTACCCCATTGTTAATTTGGGGCTGGGATATCAAAGAAATTTCAAATAAAACAAACTACAACATTTTATTATGAAAACCCGAGGTAGGCAACATCACAACAACATTCAACAGATGCTGACTTCTCAAAGGCGGTTTTAACCAGCTCTGCAACTTCAAACTCTGTAATAGTTTGCCCTGGTCGGGAAGTGATCCAGCTATCAGCAGCTGCATCGTAATAAGCCTTGAACGGCCTGAAGAAGCACCTATCCAAGGGCTGAGTCCGATGACTGCTGTGTGGTGGCAACGTTAGTAGGTGGATGTTATTAGACTTTGCGAAGTTGACAGCTGGTAGACTGATGTGTGAAATATGATTATCCAGAATGAGGAGGACTGGATTCTCAGGAGTAGGGTTTGAGTATTTCTTGAAATGAGCCAGCCACTTTACAAATGTAGGAACGTTCATGTAGCCCTTATCTGTTAATGCCATGTCACACCCAACTGGTCCTCCTTTGATCAGTAGCCTGTTTTCTCGCTTTCTTGCATAGGTATATAAAAAACGGAGGTGTGTAATGGCCAACACAATTCATCGCACACACCACAGTGACAGTTTTGTCTTGTTCGGCTGATACAGACTTTGCAACTTCCTTTTTGTTGGTAGGTGCAACATGCCTTGGTACTTTATTGGGCACTGTCTGTACGCCAGTCTCATCCATGTTATATATGTTTTCAGGTGCGAAATTGTATTTTTTCAAGACTGCTTCTAAATTGTCAAAATAGAGAACGAGCTGTCAGCGATTGAACCCCATCGTTCGCGCAACCCTGGTATTCCGTGGTGTTCTCAAAGACAATCGGTTCCGCTTCATGAATTCTCTTGTAAACTCCCTTCCAGCCCTTTTGGACGTGTCCGAAAATGGACTGGGGATTTTGTTTCTCTGGGCATAAGAGTACAGCAAGTATCTCAAAGATTTGAGACTCAGCCCGAAAAAGCGTTTGTCCAACTCCACACAGTGGCGTACCACATCTTCCTCTTGCTCGGTTGAGAACACTTTTCTGAATCTTCCCAGCGTTGATCCTCCTTGTCCGCATTTCAACCTCTTCCTAAGGGCGGTGTCCGAGAAACCAATAGCTTTAGCAGCCCCGCGGATGGAAGAACCTGCATTGATCAAGGCACGCGCCTGTTCATACAGGGCTTGAGTGAGGGGTTGCCGGTTGCTCTTCTTCTTGTATTTCCTGAAATAGAATATCAATTATTTAGTCGTTTACCTACATTCCCAAGGACAAGTTATATTATTCTCAAACTAAACTGAGTGCTCAAAGGCAATAGAGCCAAGAATTGCTCATGAAAATCAGTCATTGAATAAAGAAAATGGAATGTGGGGCAAAGGTTCGCAGGAGGACACTGCAAACCTTTACCCCATGGTCCTTGCAAACCTTTGCCCCATTTCTGGACGGTTTTGTTTACGTGGAATGCTCGCCACTGAACTTGAGTAACCTCAAAACTTTTTATACGATTCGAAAGCTTATTTACCCAGCTAAAACACAAGAAGAACACCATAGCGGTTTTCGGCTTAGTGTGATGCTCAAAACTATTCAAAAGTTGCGAAAAATTGCATCAAAAATGACAAAAATAAACTTACCGCATTTTCTCAGCTTCTGGTCGTTGTTACTCCATCACGTTTCTTGTGCCAACTGAATGGAAGTATGCAAACCCACTGCCTACCTCTCCAAAACTCTTCCCGGTTATTTTTTGTGATGAATTTAAAATTGGTTCATCACGGTGGCGTGAGGAAGTGCGCAGGCGATTATGAGCGGATCACCACCGACATCTACGATCTTTTGGGAGAGTGAAAAGGTGGAGGTGAGTGATAGAATTTGCCCAGGCGGCGGATCTCCACCGACATCTAGGATCTTTTGAGAGAGAGATGAGAGGTGAGTGGTAGAGTTTGCCTAGGCGGTTATGAGCGAATCACCACCGACATCTAGGATCTTTTAGAGGAGAGGTGTCCAGGCGGTTATGAGCGAATCACCACCGACATCTGGAATCTTTTGGAGGAGGAGGTTTTGCCTAGGCGGTTATGGGCTGACCACCACCGACATCTAGGTTCTTTTAAGAGAGGAGGAGAGAGAGCAAGGTAGAGGAGAGAAGAGAGAGCTGGTTAGAGGAAGTGTCAAATGAAGCTAAAGCTGCAGGATCCAGGGTTTTATAGAGAAGTGAGGCCTCTCCCTCCAACCCCCTGTTAGGGGTTGGTGGTGGGGCCCCAGGTTGTGTACCCTGGGTTCTGTGGCTTGTCTCCCCACTCGTTTCGTTTATTTACGGAACTAAGTTTCGCGTTAGAATATTGGTGAAGACTCAAGTTTACTAGAGGAGTGTTCCCGGGAGGGACTCACGACAGAGGTCCCCCCAGTTTGAACCAATATTCGTGGAGCTGAAGGCGCAAGTTGACAGGGGCTGAGGGCCATAGCAAACATAAGTGGGGCTGAAGGCCAAAGGTGAGGAGGGCTGAAGGCGCAAGGTGACAGGGGCTGAGGGCCAAGGCAAACATAAATGGGGGCGGAAGGCCAGAGGTGACAACGGCTGAGGGCCACGGCAACAGGTTAGGTGCTGAGGGCGTCATCCTTAAATCTAGGTGAGATATGTGTAGATGAGTAGGACATGAATATTTACATAGATGGGCGAATGAGAGACAATGAGTTGGGGGAAGATGTATACAATAGGAGACTTAAATAGTAGACTTAGATAGTAGGCTTAGGTAGTGAGTAGTATGAGTAGAATTAAAATAGTGATGTACAATAGTATTTACAATGAGGATATTTACAATAGTATTTACAATGAGGGTATTTACAATAGTATTTACAATGAGGATATTTACAATAGTTGAGGTTGAGGCATAGGGTTTAGAGTATTTACAATGGTCGAGGTAGGTGGGTAGGGGTACAATGCGGGGGACACGGAAGTCCGCCGTTCCCTGGGTATGGATGGGTTGTGGGGCGTGGATGGGTGTAAGTGTGGTGTGTGGAGGTGGCAGTGTATGGGTGGTGAGGTGATGGGGTGAGAGAGGCGACTCCCTCTAACAGTCTTCACGTTGGTGAAGACTGATAGAGGGGCCCCTTCACTGCCAGGGCGGTGGTGAAGGGGGAGAGCCGATGGGAGCCGGTACCCGGGACGTCGCGGAGAGAGGCGGCGACGTCGGGGTCCGGTGGGTGAGATGGAGGCGATGTGTGGTGTTTGTGGTGTGAGAGTTGTGTGGTGAGATTGGTCGGGGAGGACTGGAGCTGGTTTGCACCGTGCCGATGGCACGGTGTGGGGTTTCCCGTCAATTAACAGGGTAGCGGTGGATTGTGTTGAGCGGATGACCTGAAAGGGCCCGGCGTAGAGAGGTTGAAATGTTTTGTGTATGCTGGGCTCTTTCAGGTACATGTGAGTGGCGGTGTAAAATCTTTTGGGATAAGTTGTGTCGTTATGTGGTGTGGATGTGTGTAGCGGTTCCCTGTTAATTGACGGTGTGTGGTGTGGAGTGAAAATGTCGGCTGGTAAACGGAGGGGATCTTTGAAAGCGTGTTGTGCGGGGCTTGTGTTGTCTGAAGGACGTGCAGAAGTTCGAAGGCTGAGTAATACGTATGGGAGTGTTTTTGTCCAAGAGGGGGTTGTAGCTGAAGTTGATATGGCCTGTTTCAGGACCGAGTGCCACCGCTCTATTTTCCCATTGGATTGGGGGGATAGGGAGTGGTGCGGATTTTTTGGATCCCGAGGGAACGGAGGAGATCTGAAAAGTGGGCGGACTCAAACTGCCTCCCCTGATCGACCGTGATTGTCCGCAGACAACCGTAACGGCTAACCCATTGGTTGAGGAAAGCCGCGGCAACGGTGTCTGCGGTGATGTGGGCGAGTGGGATGCACTCTACCCAATTTGTGGCACGGTCGATCATGGTGAGGCAGTATTTCTTCCCCTCGGAGGGGGGAAGGGGGCCAACCAGATCTAGGTGGACATGTTCCCACGGGAGGGAGTCGGGAATGGGTTGAGGAGTGACGTGGGGGTGTGCCGAGACCTTGTAAGTTTGGCACTTCTGGCACCCTAGAACCCAGTTACGTATATCTGTGTTCATATGGGGCCAGAAGTACCGTGTTTTTACTAGGTCTCGGCTAGCCCGTATGCCGGGATGGTGAAGGGAGTGATAGTGGAGGAAGAGCTGCCGCCTGAGGTCGGGTGGGACGTAAGGGCGCGGTGAGTCGGCCGTTACGTCACACCAGAGCTCAAGGGGCGGCAGCTGTTGGAGTTTGGAGGCGGAGATGAGGTTGGATAGGGTTTGGTTGGATTCGGGATTCTGATGGGATTTGATGGTGTGTGGGGAGGGGAAGGGCAGTAACTCCGCCACCGGCGCGGGGGTGGGGCGGGAGAGCGCGTCCGCCACGCAGTTGTCAGCCCCCGGCAGATACCGAATATCGGATATGAATTGGCCGATGAATTCGAGCTGCCGGAGGCGACGAGGCGAGGCGGATTTGCGGCTTTGGAGGAGGGCGTGGGTGAGGGGC
This sequence comes from Leptopterna dolabrata, assembly GCA_954871275.1. Lineage (NCBI taxonomy): Eukaryota > Metazoa > Arthropoda > Insecta > Hemiptera > Miridae > Leptopterna > Leptopterna dolabrata. The sequence continues at coordinate 50,456,929 of OX940981.1, forward strand.
TTATGGTCCGTTACGACAGAGAACTGCCTGCCCTCCACGAAGTCACGAAAATGTTTTATGGCTTCGTGGATTGCGAGGAGCTCCCTGTCGAACGTTGAGTAGTTTTTCTGGGTGGGGGATAAGGTTTTAGTGAAAAACCCGAGGGGTTGGGGGGTGGCGCCGGTGTGCTGGTGGAGCACTGCCCCGATGGCCCAATCGGACGCATCGGTCGTGATGGAAAGGGGTGCGTGGGGATCGGGATGGGCCAATAGAGCGGCGTCTACTAGGTCCTGTTTGCAAGTTTGGAAGGCGGTAGTGAGCTCGGGGGACCAGGAGGTGGGGCGGTTGTCATTTTTCTTGGGGGGTTGGGGGATGGCGTTGATGAGGGGTTGTTGGTGTTGTGCTGAGTGTTTTATGTGTCTACGGTAAAAGTTCAACATACCCAAAAAACGGCGGAGTTCCGTGACGGTACGGGGCTGGGGGAAGTTGTTAATGGCGTGGACCTTGTCCGGTAGTGGCTTGATTCCGTCGGAGGAGACGAGGTGGCCGAGACAGCGGACGGAGGTTTGGGCTAGTACACATTTGTCCACGTTGATCTGGAGCCCCTCGGTGGCGAAGATGTTCAAAATTTGGGTCAGGTGGTCCAGGTGCTCTTCGGGGTTGCGGGATGCTATCAGAACGTCGTCTAAAAAGCAAAAGACGAACGGGAGGCCGCGTAATATGTTATCCATATAACGCTGCCACGTCTGGGCAGCGTTCCTAAGGCCGAATCCCATCTTGACGTATTTGAAAAGGCCGAAGGGGGTGATGATAGCGGTTTTCGGTATGTCTGGGGGGTGGATGTTGATGTGGTGGAAGGCTCTCGATATGTCCAGGGTGGAGAATATGTGTGTGTTGTGTAAGTGTGAAGAAAAATCCCGGAGGTGGGGAACGTTGTAGAGGTCGGGTGTTGTTTTGGAGTTGAGGCGGCGATAGTCGCCACAGGGGCGGATATCCCCGTTGGGCTTTTGCACTATGTGCAGGGGGGAAGCCCAAGGGGATTTTGAGGGGCGGATAATTCCGTCTGCGATCAACTGATCGAAGTGTTTGCGGGCTTGGGATAGTTGTAAGGAGTGGAGGCGGCGGGCTTTGGCTGTAATTGGGGGGCCAGTGGTCTCAATGAAATGTTGGATGGTGGATATGTGGGCTGAGGGGCGGCGCTGGGGGCGGTACTGTTGGAGGAGGGTTTCAAATTTAGTGGGGGGCTGATTGATTGCGTGTATAAAGCCGGGGATTGGTTTGTTGGTGGAGGGGTCAATCAGGCGCGCGTTTTTGACGTCGACCTGGAGGCCGAAATATGCCAAAAAATCGGCCCCCAGGATCGCCTTCTCCACGTCCGCCACGGTGAATTCCCACTCGTACGCGAGTCCGCTCATGTAGACTGATGAGCGGTACGTCCCGTACGAGGGGATGGTGGTACTGTTGGCAGCGTAGAGAAGCTGGCGATAACAGCGCGCCTGACGACGGAGGATTGAATTTGGAAAAATTGATAGCGCCGCCCCTGTGTCGATCAGGAAGGGGACGTTTGTCTTTTTGCATCGGAGGAATAAACGTTGGTGGGTGGGGGTTGCGTGTTGTAAAATTGCGGCGGTGGGGGCGGGGTGTGTCTGGTCAGTTGTGGGGTTGGTAGCAGGGGTGGTGGGGTTGAGTGGTGGTGGGGGTTTGTCTCCCTCAAAGGAGACGTGGATGGAGGGGCGCCTGTTCCTTAGGAGGGGAACGGTGTTTGGCCGGGGAAGGGATGCGGCGGCGCTGTGAGGTGCTGCCGGGAGGTTGGCGGCCGTGGAGGCGGTTGAGAGGGGGCCGTTCCTTGGTGGGGGAACGGTGGTCGGCCGGGAGAGGGGGTTGGCGGTGCAGCGAGGCGCGGCCGTGGGGTTGGCGGCCATGGAGGCGGTTGAGGGGGGGTCGTTCCTAGGTGGGGGAACGGTGGCCGGTCGGGAGGTGGGGCCGGCAGCGCAGCGAGGTGCGGCCGTGAAGTTGGTGGCCGTGGCGGTGGCCGTGGAGGGGCTGTTCCGAGGTGGGGGAACGGCGTTCAGGTGGGGAGAGGGAGGTGGCGGCGCAGCGAGGCGCGGCCGTGAGGTTGGCGGCCTTGGCAGCGGCGTAGGAAGGGTAAGAGGCCTTGGTGGTGGTGGTTGAGTTGATGCGGGCCGGGGGGGAATGGAGGGGGTCCCCCCCGTGTTGGCGAGGAGGGGGGCCCGCCGGGTCTACCGGCGGGCGTCGGCGTTTCCCTGCCCGGAGGGGAAGGAGCAGGGGGTTCGGCACTTGAGGGCCTCCCCACCGAAGTTTACGTGGTAGAAGCATCGGTGGGGGTGGTCGGCGGGGAGGTAGTTCGTCCTGGCGGGGCGAGGCGTGTTGGAGGGGGTCGCGTTGGCTGGTGATCTCCCTCTTCGCTGCTCCCGAGGAGGGGTGGGGCAGCGTTCGGGGGAAGGCGGGCGCCTGCGGTCCGTGGAGGGGGTTCGGTGGCGGTCCGTGGAGGGGGTTCGGCGGCGTTCCGTGGAGGGGGAACGGCGCCTGTCAATGGAGGGGGGTCGGCGGCGCTCGGTGGAGTGGGGAAGGCTGCGCTCGCGGGACGTTGCGTCGCGTGGTCGAGGAGGGGGTGCGGTGCGGGGGTTGTGTATTTCGCTGACGCTGGGAGCTGCGGCGAGGTCATGCACCGTGTCTGTGAGGCGGAGGAGAGGCTCGTCCGGGCTGTCGAGGTGGCTGGCGAGTGACATCTGAATGGGGTGGGGTAGGGCGCGCAACCAGAAGGTCCGGGCGATGTCGGCGGTCATAATGCCTTGCAGTTGATGTCGCAGGCGCCGGTAGAGGTGGGAGGGTTTCATATCGCCGAGGTGTAGCGGCTGCGTCAGGGCGGCGACTCTTGCGATTTTAGAAGGTTGGTAGAGGGAGATGAGGCGGCCGCGGAGGTCGTCGTAGGCGGTTGCGGCGTCGGGGAAGATGTCTGACGTCTGCAGCAAGATATCGTACGGCAAAAGGGAGATGATGCGGGAGTAGCGTGTCTTTTGGCTGCGGATCCCTGCGGCCGAGAATGCTGCGTCAACCTGGAAAAACCACAACGCGGGGTCATGTGAGTAAAAGGGTGGTAATGTGAGGGGAAATGACGCAGAGGCGGTCATGACGTCGGCGGCGGCGGTGGTGGCTGCGGCTGCAGCGGCGGCGGCGGCGGCGGGCGCAGGTGATGAGGCGGAGCCGGGTGGAGAAAGGGTGGAGAACGGGTTCTCGACAGCGGCCGTTGCGTCCGTTGTCGTGGCGGCGGGTGGCTGCAGCGTGGGTGGCCGGAGAAGCGGCGGCGGCGTTGAGTTCGGGTCCATGGTTGAGTCTGTAATTTGAAAAATTCAAATTTTAAATTTCAAATTCGAAATTCGCAAAAATCGGGAGCGGAGGTGTGTGTGGTTGAGCGGAGATGTGAGAGGTGGGCGATCTCCGAGTGGTTGAGGGAGTGTGGGCGAAAATTGCGAAATTTAAACTGACTGACTGACCGAATTTGAAATTGAAATGGGACACCGAACTTAAGTTGAGACTGGGGGTTGACACATTAGATGGGAAGGAAAGGAAGGTTGGGTGAACGTCGGGTTCACCACTGTGATGAATTTAAAATTGGTTCATCACGGTGGCGTGAGGAAGTGCGCAGGCGGTTATGAGCGGATCACCACCGACATCTACGATCTTTTGGGAGAGTGAAAAGGTGGAGGTGAGTGATAGAATTTGCCCAGGCAGCGGATCTCCACCGACATCTAGGATCTTTTGAGAGAGAAATGAGAGGTGAGTGGTAGAGTTTGCCTAGGCGGTTATGAGCGAATCACCACCGACATCTAGGATCTTTTAGAGGAGAGGTGTCCAGGCGGTTATGAGCGAATCACCACCGACATCTGGAATCTTTTGGAGGAGGAGGTTTTGCCTAGGCGGTTATGGGCTGACCACCACCGACATCTAGGATCTTTTAAGAGAGGAGGAGAGAGAGCAAGTTAGAGGAGAGAAGAGAGAGCTGGTTAGAGGAAGTGTCAAATGAAGCTAAAGCTGCAGGATCCAGGGTTTTATAGAGAAGTGAGGCCTCTCCCTCCAACCCCCTGTTAGGGGTTGGTGGTGGGGCCCCAGGTTGTGTACCCTGGGTTCTGTGGCTTGTCTCCCCACTCGTTTCGTTTATTTACGGAACTAAGTTTTGCGTTAGAATATTGGTGAAGACTTAAGTTTACTAGAGGAGTGTTCCCGGGAGGGACTCACGACATTTTTAAAATTAGATGCGAACCATTGCCCCGTGCAAACCTTTGCCCCCCATTACCTTGAAGTGGGCTGAATTTTCGAGGGTAGGTGCGGGTTGAGTCACAGATGTTCCCATACCAAAATCATTGAAAAATTACCGTAACTTTCGACTGCGCATGTGCAAACGTGAAATAATTGGAACACCCATAGCTACCCTAAACATCGTTGAAATGAGTTCAAACTTGGAGGGTCGGTCTGGAATAATACTTTGATAGTTCCAAATTAATTTCATTGGAATAGTATCGTGTAGAACCTTGATCTGCGCATGCGCGAACATGAAATGTTGACCATTGCCTTGTAACGCTTCTAACTACGCGATAAATAGTCGTAGAGAGCTGAAATTCTGAGGGTATACGCGGGTTGGATCGCAGATGGTTTCGTTTCAAAATCATGAAAATCGTTTCGTCTGTGCATGCGCAAACGTGAAATAATTGGAACACCCATAACTACCCTAAATATCGTTGAAATGAGTTCACATTTGGAGGGTTGATCAGGAATAATACTTTGATAGTTCCATATGAACTTCATTGGAGTCTTACTGTAATTTCCCTCTGCGCATGCGCAAACATGAAATGTTGACCGTTCCTTATAACGCTTCTACCTACGCGAAAAATAGTCGTAGAGAGATGAAATTTGGAGGGTACTCGCGGGTTGGATCGCAGATGGTCCCGTATCATAACGAACCTACCCAACTAGTCTATACCTACGTTCATTTGATTCAAGTGAGGAAGCTATAGTGCCTACTCGAATTGCCAGACGTTTTTCTACATATCTTCATACCCTCTGTCATTATGTAGGTACTTACCTACCGATTCGAAAAACATGTTCCATGTTTCCTTGCTTGGATCCTTGATCTAAACTCTTATAATCCGGGGATCTGGGGGTGTCCCCCAGATTTCATTCGACAATAAATTATAGTAATAAATTATAGTACCATCATGAACACAAACCACTGGCGGCTAGACGCCCCCTGTTTGGATATAATAATTAAGTAAAACGTGATATGAAAACGACTTCTTTATTAACCAGTCACACACACGAGGAACGGCCCGGAAGGTAACTTCCAGGGTCAGGTTATATCCTACAAATGTTACCAACCTAACATCCCCCTCCTTAAGTTTTAAATACACAAAAAAAATAAAATTGAAACAAACATTATCATCATGTTCATATAGTATGTGACTTATGAAATCATTACAATAAAAAAAATTACAAACAATATTCCAATAGAGTAAAAGAAAAACATCTCCCAGTTGAAAATAAAGGTTTAACCACAAAATACAGAGCAAGAGCGAACAAATACAAATATACAAAGAAAATACATTACTTATTTGAAAATAAAGGTTTAACCAAAAAATACAGAGTAAGAGCGTACAAACTTTACAAATCCAATCTTTCTGGTTTTTTAATTATTCTACCTGATCGAGTTGTAACAGAGTCAGGTAAATCCAATGGCAAGGAACGACCAGAGTTATTGAAATCTTCTACAGCCCTATCTATGCTTTCACCATGTGAGACATCAACATTTTCATCAAAATCAAGACTACCACGACTGCAGTGCGATTCAACATCCTCTGATGGAGGAGCATTGTATTTCTTAATAAACAATGAATTGCGCCTATAAACCCTGCCATTAAATCTTACTAAATACGATCTAAATTTAAGCTTTTTAACAATGAGTGCTCTTTCCCACAATTTAGTAAACTTGTCTTGTACTAAAACAGTATCACCCTCGTTAAATGCTACTGATTTTCTGCAGTGCTGATTATAATAGGTATTTTTGAGAAGTTTTATCATAAACGTGAGGATCATCAATAACATGAGGTACCAGACAGCTATCTCGTACAGGACGTTTTGATCGAAGAGTTCTACTTTGAAGAAGTTGGGAAGGTGAATATTTTAATCCTGCAACAGGTGAATTTCTGTAGTTAAGTAAATATAAATCTAAGTCATTATTTTCATGGTGACATTTTCTTAACATGGATTTCATTAATCCTACTGCTTTTTCTGCAAGTCCATTACTCTTGGGATAATGGGGACTCGAGGTTGTTATGACAAAATTCCACTGGTCTGAAAAATGTTTAAATTCAAAAGAGCTAAATGGATTATTGTCGGCGACTATGATTTTGGGGATTCCATAAGAGGCAAAAATTGGCTTGAGACACTCAATTATTAATGATGAAGTTTTGTCTTTGAGTTTCTTTAACTCGACCCATCGAGAATAGTAGTCCACTATGACTAAATAGTGCATATTACGGAACTCAAGAATATCCATACCAATTTTATAAAATGGGATGGGTGGGATCTTATGAGGGAGCAGAGGTTCTTTAATATTGGACCTTTGGAATCTTTGACAAACTGTACAAGAATTTACAAGGTTTGTAACATCAGACAAAATGCCGGGCCAGTAAAAGAATTGTTTTACTTTTTCCTTGATCCTGTTAAGGCCAAGATGTGTTTCGTGTAGTAAATTCAAAATTTTCTTTCTACACGACGGGGGAACAATTAACCTATCATCATAATATATTAAAACATTTTCTACTGTGATACTATTTCTTATATTAAAATAGTGAGCTAGTTCTCCACTACATTGTAGAGGTTTTGGCCAACCCCTATTATAGTACCTAATAATTTGGTTTAAAGTTTCGTCCAAATTTGTTTCAGATTTTAAATGTATAAGTTGCTGGTCAGAGCAATCAAATAAAACACCCACGGTGTGTACAACATCTTTCATTGACACATCATCTGCAACATGTTCTGCAATAATATTCCTTGACAAAGTCAGCAATAATCATAGACCTCCCTGGGATATGGTAAAATTTTCAATCTAAGACGTCTGAGACGGTTATTTTTTATTTTGTGACGTGACGAAATTCCCAAAACAACTGTTAATGTAATAAATTAGAATATTTAGTGAAATACGGGCGAATTTCGTCATGTCCCTCCTTCGATTGTCAACTATATAAGCTCTCCAATATTCGGAAATAATCTCTCTCAGTATGGCCTCAGTCATCAATCCACCGTTTTTCCGGGGCCCCCTTTCCTGGGATTCGCTCGGTCGCCCCTCTCCTCAGAGTATAAGATTTTCTTATTAAACGGGGAGTGGGAGGTCGGAGTGGACTTGGAAAAGGGAGGAGTCGGAATCTGGACACTTGGCTGCTGAAGATTCCCTGGACGACTCTCCTCCTGCTACATTAAGGTAAGAACTTGGTTCTTCCCTCCTAGTCCAAATTATTAGAGTATCCCAACCTAAGATAAATTCCTAATTGAAAATACTAAAACGCAACGGGGTTACAGAATCTAGGCACTTAAAGAATCCTAAATCTTTTTCAAATTTACCATAATAGTTTCGAAAGTCTCGTGGGCAATTGGCCTTTATGTAAATTATTCTTTGTGGTTTGATCAAGTGAGAAGTATTATAAGAACATATATGGGGATAGGGTTAGGTTTTTTTCCCCTTTTAAGTTAACCTTGCCCTCAAGGGTTTTTTTTTCTAACTTAACTCTATCTCCATGCCTAAGTAATTATTTTATGACACTAAAAATTGGTTCAAATCTTGTGATGGTGGTTCCATCTCAAAGCTCTTTTCTTTGGGGTTTCCGTGAGAGTATTTTCTAGGATTTAGGGGAGAATTTTCCTTTCTACGTTACTTAACGGAAAAGGTTATTCATTAAAGTAAAATTTGTAAATGTATCGACCAAATTATTAATTTAGGTTCTAGTTAGATCATTTTATAGATTTATTTGTGGGTAGAAGTTAGGTTTTTTTCTTCTTTTTTATCCCTTCAGGTTTTAGTACATTTCTAGTTTGTTAAGAATTTATAGAATCTAAGAACTCATTACCTTTGTACTCACTTCCTATTTATGTTTTCTGATTTCCCTTTTCATTCTTCTTAGTTTACTAAATTATGAGGGCTTGAAGATGGATTTTGTTGCTATTTATCTCAAAACCCGTGTCCTTTCCTCATGATTCAGTTTTAGTGACCTCTTGTCCCACTTCGTAGGTAGTGCACACTTTTTCAAACTTCCAAATCTCCATCTAGGCAACGCTAGTTTCCTTTTGGTTTAAGCCCTAATTTCTTAATAATTATAGTATTTTTCGTCTATCTTTTCAAGAGAAGTTAGGCTTCATTTTTATGTTTTCCATGTCGTAACTTTAAATGTGGTCACCTCCTACCATTTTGCTATAGGCTGGCTAAAGTCAGTTTGGCAGCTCCTCTCATAGGGTCCTGAGCTCAAGTAACGTTTCAATATGTCTGGGGAAGAATTCATCTTTCAATTCTAGTCGGTTGAAGTGCCGAACTTTTGCGAACTTCCTTGTCCTTTGTGATGGACCTCGGTGTTTTCGGGAGCTAGTGAGCCTTGATCCGTTCTTGGGGATCTCGGCTTATTCCCTCACGAATCCACCGTGGCCAATGATAGTGCCTTGGGATAAGACAGATCCATCGGGAATAATCGCCTGATTGATCTCACTTTCCCCCTTGGCGATGTTTGGACAGCTTCCGGCATAAAGGAGAAGGGAGTTATATCAGGGGGATTCGAGAGTCAAAATAATGATACTCCATCATTTTTGGAGTTTTGCTCAATTGATCTCAGGTCTTATCTAGGAAGCAAGGTAAGTCGGCGATTGATTTTGTTTTCCTCTGGAGGTGATCTAGAATTCATGACGCAATTTTCGGACACTACACTATCACTCGTACACTCTAAATTAGGTCCACTTCCAGGGTAGGTTCGTTCCCGACGAGGAGGATCCGTCGCCCATAATCGAATTATCACACGATAGACATTTAAAATGTAAAAACTGGAAGTAGGTACACTATTAGGGATTGGGACAAGATGAGTTTGACAGAACTGCGAGACCGACGATGGCGTGGGAGTCACTAGCTTCTTGGGTTTGGGGGATGGTGTATGAAGGGTAGCTCTACCTCGATTTGTTTTTTTTTGTATAACCTGAAAACTATTATTTTGTTTACTGTTTCTTTTCTCTTTTATGGGAGGGAAACAGTTGGTTGTTAAGCAAAAGTACGCCATCCTCGCCCGAATCTGAATTTTGAAGTGTGAAAGTAACGTTTTGTGAAGTACAGTGATTCCATCCTTCGCCTGTCTCGGTTGAACGATTTTCTGATCTAATTTACGCATTCACTATCATATGTCTTTGTTCTTTGACCTTTTCACTTTCCATGGCTGTACCATGCCTTCATACGTATTTTTAAAAATTATATATCCATGCATTTTTATTGTTGTTTCATGTTTATTTCCATATTATGCACTCATTTATGATGATTACACGCACAATGTTCTCACTCACACTTAAACAACACCACTACATGTTTCGGGGCATTTTGATGCTTCTTGTAGGTTGGTTCCCTTGTTGTGTACCATTTTACTACAATTACGCACACAATGCTCACACGCACATTTCAACTCCTCCAAATGTAAATTCACGAATGCTTCGTAAATTATTAGTGTAAGTTCTAAAACAAAACAAAACAAAAATAACTTGTGAAACACGTTGGTAAAAACCCCACAAACCTATATAGGAGAATCGCGATAAACAAACTTCAAAGGGTCCTAGGAACTTTAGGGTTTTCCCTTTTGGTTTATTATTCTGTGAATAATACACCTATGTATTCGCTCAGCAAAAAATGTTTATAACACCCCCTCAAACTTTTTTCTTTTACGTTTCAAGGTGCATAGATTCCAAAAATGCAATGTCCGTCCGCCGTACGCCGTCCGCCGTCCGCCGTATCACGTGTACAGGCTTCATTTTCGGTCTAAAAAAATCGTTCTTTCGCACACATGCTCCATTTGGGCCCTAGTTGTGTCCCGAAACTTTTCAGCCCGATCGGAATATACCCAGGGGTGTTATGAGTGAAAATGTGTGTAAAAATAGGTACTTTTTACGTTTTAGCAACATATTGGTAACATGAGCTTCTGAGATATCGTTTTCTATGTTTTTGGGGACGAGAAGACCGAATATGAAGTCGATTTTGGCCAAAGAGTGGAAAATTGAGTTCTAACAAATGTTCAGCTCCCAGAATTGATTTTTTATGAGTGAAAAACCTGGGAAATCGTCTGAAATCATCATCAGTTTGTATAATAACACTGGAAAAAGTGTCAACACGTGGTTCAGGACGATTAAATGGCACTACCAATGATCAAAGATAGTTAAAAAAAAAGAAAAAAAGAGCGTACCTAATTTGTGTTTTGGGGGCCAAAATTAATGGAAACCATCAGAAGTAGCTATTTCGATTATTACGCATGAAAGAAACAATTAATGAACAGCCAACGTTTCTGTAGGTATGTCCAATAGAATAATAAATCCATGTGACAAGGACTTTGCAGCGTTTTGGTTTATTATTCTCTGAATAATACACCTATGTAATGGCTCAGCAAAAAATTTTTATAACCCCCCCTCAAACTTTTTTCTTTTCCGTTTCAAGGTGCGTAGATTCAAAAAATGCAATGTCCGTCCGCCGTACGCCGTCCGCCGTATCACGTGTACAGGCTTCATTTTCGGTCTAAAAAAGTCGTTCTTTCGCACACATGCTCTATTTGGGCCCTAGTTGTGTCCCGAAACTTTTCAGCCCGATCGGAATATACCCAGGGGTGTTGTGAGTGAAAATGTGTGTAAAAATAGGTACTTTTTGCGTTTTAGCAACATGTTGGTAACATGAGCTTTTGAGGTATCGTTTTCCATGTTTTTGGGGACGAGAAGACCGAATATGAAGTCGATTTTGGCCAAGGAGTGGAAAATTGAGGTTGTACCAGATGTTCAGCTCCCAAAATTGATTTTTTATGAGTCAAATACCTGCGAAATCACCATCAATTTGTAGAATAACACTAGAAAAAGTGTCAACACGTGGATCAAGACGATTAAATGATGGCACTACCAATGATCAAAGATAATTTGAAAAAAAAAAAAGATCGTACTTACCTAATTTGTGATTTGGGGGCCAAAATTGGTGGAAACCATCAGAAATAGCTATTTCAATTATTTCACATGAAACAAACAATAAATGTACAGCCAACATTTCTGTAGAATAATAAACCCCATGTGACAAGGACTTTGCAGTGTTTTTTTCATCACGTTCAACCGCGTTTCCTTTGGTTTTCCATTTCATTTTGATACCTTTGCGTTTCATAATTGCCGTTTCCCCCTGTTAGTTCTTCTATTCGGACGAATCATTGGGCTAGATGCTCGTGTGTAGGTAGCCTAACCGGACGCCTAGGACACGGGTTTAAAAGGTCCTCACCTTGAATAAATAATGAAAATAGCAGTCTTGTAGTCCAGGTCTTGGAACCACGGAGCAGTTCTCCCTCCCTACAAGTCAAATTCACGTAACCCCGAATTTAATTACCACTGTCCCTTAAGATATTTTTTTTTCCAATCAAATCAGCAATCATGTTTCACTCAAGGGTTTTAGAATGTGTATTAGTTGTAATTGGGATCCCACCCTAACATATGGTAGCGTAGGTTAACAGTTATTTTGTAAGGCATCTACTACGACCAACTGGATAAAATCTATGAGACATGAATTTCGCGACTTCCCTCCTAGCTGACTATGATAGTCGACGGAGTAACTGACCTTATGACGATCTGACCTATTAGGGTATTCGGACAGGCAGAACGACTATTTCGACGTAGCCCCTGACTCGACCACAAATTTTCCATTTTGGCGTTACGGGGTTCCTCAATCGATGCCTGTCGCACCCACCTGGGGCCCCAATTTCATGAACCCTGGGGTGCCGGTTCCAGCATGGCCAATGAACGTCCCCTACCCACCCCCTTTCCAGAATATGTACTCCCCAATTTTTCCCGGCCCCACGTTTCCCCAGAGCATTTATTCTCCCCCAAACCCTGACTCCCGAAAACCTCCTGGACAAAATCAGAGCAAGTAGCATTTACAAACCCCACAGGTCGGCGGGAATACCTGTGGCCTGCAATCACCCCCTAAAGACCTGTGGTGCGTGCATGTTTTGACTATGGGTTTAACACCTACTATTAGGGTTACCTGTTTCGGTAATGCGTTTCAAGCGCTAATTGATAGCGGGGCTTCTGTTTCGGTGGTAGATAATTCCATTAACCCCGAATTGTGTGACAACCACCCTAGAGTCACGATTAAAGTCGCTAACCAAAGCTCTCTGACCACCTTGGGTTGGACCAATTTGAAGTTCCAAGCGAGTAATTTTCTCTTTACCATGCCATGTGTAGTTGTAACCGACCTAAACCATCCCATCATTCTGGGAACAGATTTCCTTGATAGGCACAAGGCCGAAATTTCTTTCGCCAACCGCCCCTTAAATCTCAACCATCCGACCAAATTGTCAATACCTCTCATCCTACCTCTCCAATTCGCAATTGAACCCTTGCCCCCCTAATTTGGTATTGAGGCGATCTCTAACGTCAAACAGAACTCATCGAAAGAGCTGAGAGTTCTTCAGGACTTAACGAAAGGTCAGTCGCAAAAGGTTTGACGTAATCGTGACACCTTCCGACACCATACGAGTGCAGAAGGTCGGAGGATAAAACCTTGCAGAGATACGCACGTGCTGAACTTGATACGCGCTTATCTCCCCATTATCTCAGCCCAGAAGGCATCCATTTAAACCATTATAGCCGCCGTCTCAATGGAAATATTTTTTCTCACTCCGCCTTTTCTTTCATCTTTTTGCTTCGGTTAAAGCCGTGGCGAGTAAGAATGGTAGGTTTGATTATTGCGCGCAAAGAATCTTTTCCGCCTCTAACCTCAGCTTCTTTGGTCTGTGCCTTTCAAATTTCATGCGAAAACTGAACCACGTCTTAGACCCCACCCGCAAATTCTTCGTTTTCACCCATCCTTTCGAACCCTCACTCATCCGCAAAATGGTTTTCCCCAACCCTCAGTTTCCCGCACTTATAGGGTTACCAGATCCATGGAATCACCCAAGATTTTATTGTGATCATAAACATAAGATTTAGGTCAGCTACCTTTTACTTCTCAAGGTTGCCAAAGACATTGTGGCGTTGCACTAAACCACATTTCAACTGAATCAACTGAACTGATCAGGGGAACAAGCATTTACAAAACGGTTAAAATGGAGTCAAATAGGAGCTCCATCACTCACTCGAAAATGTCCCAGAACATAAATAAATAAGTAAATACTTCCACAGTAGCCCGGTTCACCTCGAACCAGCCTCAAAAAAAAAAATGAACATATAAAATAAAATGAACAACAGAAATAAATGAGTAAATACTTCCACAGTAGCCCGTTTCACCTCGGGTCATCACAAACAATAAACAAATAAATAAATACAATAAAATAAACAAAATAAATAAATGAGTAAATACTTCCACCTGGTTCACCTGGACGCAATACAAAAAAAACCCCACCTTATTAGAACCTTGGCCTCCTCCCCTAGCCATTCAAATAGGGCAGAGCTTGGCAACCTCCAAATCCCTAGCTAACCGCATAGGCTAATGAAATCCAAAGGACACTTTTGGGCATACAAAATAAATAAAAAATAAATAAATAACACAATAATAACTGTGATGAATTTAAAATTGGCATCACGGTGGTGTGAGGGAAATTGCCCAGGCGGTTATGAGCGAATCACCACCGACGTCTGGGATCTTTTTGGAAGAGGTTTTAGGTGAATTTGCCTAGGCGGTTATGAGCGAATCACCACCGACATCTAGGATCTTTTTAGAGAGGAGGTGTCCGGGCGGTTATGAGCGAATCACCACCGACATCTGGAATCTTTTGAGAGGAGGTAGAGGAGGTTTGCCTAGGCGGTTATGAGCGGATCACCACCGACATCTAGGATCTTTTGGAGAGGAGGTGTCCAGGCGGTTATGAGCGAATCACCACCGACATCTGGAATCTTTTAGAGGAGAGAGAGAGCAAGGTAGGAGGAGAGAAGAGAGAGCTGGTTAGAGGAAGTGTCGAAGGAAGCTAAAGTCGCAGGATCCGGGGTTTTATAGGAAAGTGAGTCCTCTCCCTCCAACCCCCTGTTGGGGGTTGATGGTGGGGCTCCAGGTTGTGTACCCTGGGTCCTGTGGCTTGTCTCCCCACTCGTATCGTTTATTAACGGAACCTAACTTTCGTGATTGGATATTGGTGAGAACTTAAGTTTACTAGAGGAGTGATTCCTGGAGGGACTCACGACAGAGGTCCCCCCAGTTTGAGCCAAGATTCGAGGAGAGCTGAGGGCTATGATGCAGATGGGGCTGAAGGCGCAAGGTGACAGGGGCTGAGGGCCAAGGCAAACATAAACGGCGCTGAAGGCGGGGTGAGGTATATGAGGGGCGGAAGGCCAAAGGTGACAACGGCTGAGGGCCACGGCAACAGGTTGAGTGCTGAGGGCGTCATCCTTAACTCTAGGTGAAAGTGCACTTAAGATTAAGAATATTTACATAAGTAGTTACATAAGAAGTTGGTGAGTTATACATAGATGAGTAGTACATGAGTAGTTACATAGATAGGTGGGTGAGAGACAATGAGTTGGAAGAAGATGTGTACAAATGTTAGCGAGTAGTATTAGGTAGCGAGTAATATTAGGTATAGGATTGACAATTGGTGGTGGTATGTAGATATAGTATTTACAATAGTGAGTAAGATGTAGTAGTGAGTAAGATAATTATAGTAAGATACAATAGTGAGTAAGATATAGTATTTAGGATATGTACAGTGGTTTTTTTTTAACAATATTTACAGTGGTTTCTTACAATATGTACAGGGGATATTTACAATATTTATAATGGGTCGTGGTAGTTGGTTTGGGATGACATTCTGGGGGTGCGCGGAAATCCGCCGTTCTTTGGGTATGGATAGGGTGTGGGGTGTGGATGGGTGTAGGTGTGGTTGTGGTGGATGTAAAGTGTGGGGGCGCCTCGTCGATGCGGAAGGACCCCTGATAGGAGGACCAATGGACCCATCGGGAGGCTCTTCCGCTTCGCCGGTGCGCCTGTGCTGTCTCCGGAGGTTGTGGTGCCGTTGGGGGTGGCCGCGGCGGGGCTGTGAGGGGCGGGATTCTGCTTGTGGATTATTTGGGCACCAGCAGAATTCCGCCGTCTCAAGGCCCCGCCGTGATTTCTCGGGGCGGGGCGGGGTTACTGGGCCGTCGGGACGCGTGGGGGAATGCGGCGCTCTCTCCGTCCGTGACGTCGCCCGGGCCATTTTGTCCCGACGGGAACTATGGGGGATATCCCCGGCAGCGGGTGAGGTGTAGGGGGTAGTTGGGGTTTGATGATGTTGGGGGTTGGCTGGGAAAAGTCGATTTTGGGGGGGTTGAATTTTAGGGGTGGTTTGGGGGGGTCGATTTTTGGGGGATTGAAATGCAGGGGTGGTTTGGGGGTTCCAAATTCAGGGGTGTGGGCCGAACTGGGGGTGGGGGGGGCATGAGTTTGGCGAGGCGGATCTCGTGGAGGATGGAGGACATGAGGGGGTCGGTGGGGACGTAGGGGGAATGTACGCCAGTGGCTTGGGCTACGCGAAATTCGCGTAGGATTTGCCACTGGGGTACCTTCCACTGCCGGGGCCGGGGAGGTAGTCCGGTAATCCTCGGAGGCGGAAATTGTGGAAGCGGTGATGTTGGCCCGGGCGAGGGGGGTAGGGGGGAGAGTGGGTCCGGAGGATGGCCGCCATTTCCGGATCCGTGTCGAAATCCGGAAACGGCGACGGAGGTGACGGGGAGCGGCAAGGGAGTTGTTGGCGGTGTAACATGTTGCGCGGACGGAGAGAGACTGATAGGGAGTTGTGGTTGAGGAAGTACAGGGGCGGGCTTACAGCGGGCTAACGGGACGGTGTGGGGATTCCCGTCAATTAACAGGGTTGCGGTGGTTGGTGTGGAGGGGATGACTTGAAAGGGCCCGGCATAAAGGGGTTGAAAAGTTTTATGCATGCCGGGCTCTTTCAGGTACATGTGAGTGGCGGTGTAGAATCGTTTCGGATAAGCTGTGTCGTTAACTGGTGTTGAAGTGTGTAGCGGCTCCCTGTTAATTGACGGGGTGTGTTGTGTTAGGAAAATATCAGCTGGTAAGCGGAGGGGGTCTCTGAAAGCGTGTTGGGCGGGACTAGTGTTGTCTGAAGGACGTGCGGAAGTTCTAAGGCTGAGTAATACGTATGGTAGTGTTTTTGTCCATGAGGGGGATGTAGCTGAAGTAGAGATGGCTTGTTTCAGGACCGAGTGCCACCGCTCTATTTTCCCGTTGGATTGAGGATGGTAGGGAGTGGTGCAGATTTTTTGGATCCCGAGGGAACGGAGGAGATCGGAAAAGAGGGCCGACTCAAACTGCCTCCCCTGATCGCCCGTGATTGTCCGCGGACAACCGTAGCGGCTGATCCATTGATTAAGGAAGGCCGCGGCGACGGCGTCCGCGGTAATGTGGGCGAGCGGGATGCACTCCACCCAATTAGTTGCACGGTCGATCATGGTGAGGCTGTATTTCTTCCCCTCGGAGGGGGGAAGGGGGCCGACTAGATCAAGATGTACGTGTTCCCACGGGAGGGAGTCGGGAATGGGTTGAGCAGGTACGTGGGGGTGAGCCGAAACCTTGTATGTTTGGCACTTCTGGCACCTGAGAACCCAGTTTCGTATATCTGTGTTCATATGGGGCCAGAAGTACCGTGTTTTTACAAGGTCCCGGACGCCAGGATGGTGGAGGGAGTGATAATGTTGAAACAGCTGCCGCCTGAGGTCGGGTGGGACGTAAGGGCGCAGTGAGTCGGCCGTTACGTCACACCAGAGCCCAAGGGGCGGCAGCTGTTGGAGTTTGGAGGCGGATATGAGATTGGAGAGGGTTGGGTCGGAATCGGGTTGTTGGTTGTTTTTGATGGTTTGTAGGGAGGGGAAGGGCAGTAGCTCCGCCACCGGCGCGGGGGTGGGCCGGGAGAGCGCGTCCGCCACGCAATTGTCGGCCCCCGGCAAGTAGCGAATATCGGACGTAAATTGTCCGATAAATTCGAGTTGCCGGAGGCGACGAGGCGAGGCGGATTTGCGGCTTTGGAGGAGGGCGTGGGTGAGGGGTTTATGATCGGTTACGACAGAGAACTGCCTGCCCTCCACGAAGTCACGAAAATGTTTGATGGCTTCGTGGATGGCGGGGAGCTCTCTGTCGAACGTGGAGTAGTTTTTTTTGGGTAGGAGATAGGGTTTTTGCAAAAAAAACCGAGGGGTGTGGGGGTGGCGCCGGTGTGCTGGTGAAGCACTGCCCCGATGGCCCAATCGGAGGCATCGGTTGTGATGGAAAGGGGAGCGTGGGGATCGGGATGGGCTAATAGAGCGGCGTCCACAAGGTCCTGCTTACAAGTTTGAAAGGCAGTTGTGAGTTCGGGGGACCAAGAGATGGGGCGGTTGTCGTTTTTTTTGGCGGGTTGGGGAATGGCGTGTATGAGGGGTTGTTGATGTTGGGCTGAGTGTTTTATATGGCGGCGGTAAAAATTTAACATACCCAAAAAACGGCGGAGTTCCGTGACGGTACGGGGCTGGGGAAATTCGGTGATGGCTTGAACCTTGTCCGGGAGAGGTGTGATTCCGTCGGCGGAGACGAGGTGGCCGAGGCAGCGGACGGAAGGTTGGGCGAGGACGCACTTGTCGGTGTTTATTTGTAGTCCGGCGGAAAAAATGTCCAAAATTTGACGTAGGTGGTCTAGGTGTTCCTCCGGGGTGCGAGAGGCGACCAGCACGTCGCTGCCGCGTTTGGGCAGCGTTCCTGAAGCCGAATCCCATTTTTATATATTCGAAGAGGCCGAAGGGGGTGATGATGGCCGTCAAATGTCGGGGGGGTGGATATTTATGTGGTGGAAAGCCCGTGAGATATCGAGGGTGAAAAAAATCTTCGTGTTGTGGAGGTGAGATGAAAAATCTCGGAGGTGGGGGACGTTGTAGAGATCGGGTGTGGTTTTCGTGTTTAGGCGGCGATAGTCGCCACAGGGGCGGATATCCCCATTGGGCTTTTGCACTATGTGCAGGGGTGAAGCCCAAGGGGATTTGGTGGGGCGGATTATGCCGTCCGCTATTAGGCGGTCAAAATGTTTTCGGGCTTGGGTCAGTTGTAAGGGGTGGAGGCGGCGGGCTTTGGCGGTAATTGGGGGGCCGGAGGTCTCGATGAAATGCTGTATTGTGGATATGTGGGCTGAGGGGCGGGGCTGGGGGCGGTATTGTAGGAGTAGGTTTTTAAATTGATTAGGGGGTTGGTTGATGGCGTGGATATAGCCCGGGATGGGACTGTTGGAGGAGGGGTCGATCAGGCGCGCGTTTTTTACGTCAACCAGGAGGCCGAAATATGCTAAAAAATCGGCCCCCAGGATCGCCTTCTCTACGTCCGCCACGGTAAATTCCCACTCGTACGCGAGCCCGTTGAGGTGTACGGACGATCGGTACGCCCCGTAGGAGGGGATGGTGGTACCGTTGGCGGCGTAGAGAGTTTGACGGTGACAGCGCGCCTGACGACGGAGGATGGAGTTGGGGAAGATGGAAAGCGCCGCCCCTGTGTCGATTAGGAAGGGGACATTTGACTTTCTGCATTTGAGGAATAGGCGTTGGTGGGAGGGTGTTGAGTGGGGTAAGATTGCGGCAGTGGGGGCTGGGGGTGGCTGAGCAGTTGTTGGGTTGGTAGCAGGGGTGGTGGGGTTGAGTGTTAGTGGTGGTGGTGGGGGTTTGTCTCCCGCAACGGAGACGTGGTTGGTGGGGCGCCCGTTCCGTGGTAGGGGAACGGTTGGCGGGGGGTTGGGGGTTGTACATAGTATTGCAGCGGGGCTTGCTGGGGTGGTTGGCGGCCGTGGCGGTGGCAGGAGGGGGGCCGTTCTGTGGTGGGGGAACGGTGTTGGGCCGAGAGGGGCTTGTGGCGGCGCAGACGGGCGCGGTTGTGAGGTTGGCGGCCGTGGCAGCGGCCGTGGAGGGGCCGTTCCGTGGTGGGGGAACGGTGTTTGGCCGGGAGAGGGAGGTGGCGGCGCAGCGAGGCGCGGCCGTGAGGTTGGCGGCCGTGGCGGCGGCCGTGGAGGGGCCGTACCGAGGTGGGGGAACGGTGTTTGGCCGGGAGAGGGAGGTGGCGGCGCAGCGAAGCGCGGCCGTGAGGTTGGCGGCCGTGGCGGCGGCGTAGGAGGGGTAGGGGGTCTTGGTGGTGGTGGTGGCGTAGATGCGGGCCAGGGGGGGGATGGTGGGGGTCCCCCCGTGTTGGCGAGGAGGGGGCCCGCCGGGTTTACCGGCGGGCGTCGGCGTTTCCCTGCCCGGAGGGGAAGGAGCAGGGAGGTTGACATTTTCACGCCTCCCCACTGAAGTTTACATGGTAAAAGCATCGGTGGGGGGGAGTCGGCGGGGAGGTAGGCCGTCTTGTTGCTGCGGGGTGTGTCGGTGGGGGTTGTTCGGGCCGGTGAGTTCCCCCTCCGCTGGTCCTGGGGAGGGGTGGGGCGGCGTTCGGAGGAGGCTGGGCGCCGGCGGTCCGTGGAGGGGGGTCGGCGGCGCTCCGAGGAGTGGGGTCGCTTGCGGTCGCTGGAGGGGAGCCGGCGGCGTTCGGCGGGCTCGTCGTTTCTTCGAGGGGAAGGTGTGGTGCGGGGGGTGCGAATCTCGTTGTCGCTGGCGGATGCGGCGAGATCATGAACCGTGTCCGCGAGGCGGAGAAGCGTCTCGTCTGGGCCGTCGAGGTGGCTGGCGAGCGCCATCTGGATGGGGTGGGGGAGGGCGCGTAGCCAGAAGGTTCTTGCGATGTCGGCCGTCATAATGCCTTGTAACTGATGGCGCAGGCGTCGGAAGAGGTGGGAGGGCCTCATATCGCCGAGTTGTTGCGGCTGCGATAGGGCGGCTTTCCGTGCGATCTTTGATGGTTGGTACAGCGAGATGAGACGGCCGCGGAGGTCGTCGTATGTGGTGGCTGCGTCGGGGGATATGTCCGACGTCTGCAGTAATATGTCGTACGGCAGGAGGGAGATGATGCGGGAGTAGCGTGTTTTTTAGCTGCGGATACCGGCGGCCGAAAATGCTGCGTCCACCTGAAAAAACCATAATGCAGGGTCGTGTGAGTAAAAGGGCGGACATGAGAGAGGAAAAGACGCAGCGGCCGCCATGACGTCGGCGGCGGCGGCGGTTGCAGCGGGCGCAGTCGGTGAGATGGTGCCGGGTGGAGAGAGGGTGGAGAAGGGGTTGTCGACTGCGGCTGTTGCGTTTGCTGTCGTGGCGGCGGGGGACGGCAGCGTGGCTGGTCGGAGGAGCGGGGGCGATTGCGTGTTCGGGTCCATGGTTCAGGTATTTCGCAGGCTGAAACTTGAAAATTCAAATTTTCAATATGAAATATCAAATTTAAAATTCGCTGAAGTCGGGAGTGGTGGACCGGAGTTGTGAGAGGGTTGCGATCTCCGGGCGGGTGTGAGTGGTGAGCGAGAAATGCGAATTTAAACTGACTGAATTAGAACTTTGAATTTGAAATGTGATTGCAAGAACTGAACTGAACTTGTGACTGGGGTTTGACACATGAGAAGGGAAAAGGAGGAAGAAGGTTGAGTGAATGTCGGGTTCACCACTGTGATGAATTTAAAATTGGCATCACGGTGGTGTGAGGGAAATTGCCCAGGCGGTTATGAGCGAATCACCACCGACGTCTGGGATCTTTTTGGAAGAGGTTTTAGGTGAAGTTGCCTAGGCGGTTATGAGCGAATCACCACCGACATCTAGGATCTTTTTAGAGAGGAGGTGTCCAGGCGGTTATGAGCGAATCACCACCGACATCTGGAATCTTTTGAGAGGAGGTAGAGGAGGTTTGCCTAGGCGGTTATGAGCGGATCACCACCGACATCTAGGATCTTTTGGAGAGGAGGTGTCCAGGCGGTTATGAGCGAATCACCACCGACATCTGGAATCTTTTAGAGGAGAGAGAGAGCAAGGTAGGAGGAGAGAAGAGAGAGCTGGTTAGAGGAAGTGTCGAAGGAAGCCTAAGTCGCAGGATCCGGGGTTTTATAGGAAAGTGAGTCCTCTCCCTCCAACCCCCTGTTGGGGGTTGATGGTGGGGCTCCAGGTTGTGTACCCTGGGTCCTGTGGCTTGTCTCCCCACTCGTATCGTTTATTAACGGAACCTAACTTTCGTGGTTGGATATTGGTGGGAACTTAAGTTTACTAGAGGAGTGATTCCTGGAGGGACTCACGACAATAACAATGAAATTTAAAAGAGAAAATAAATAACCAATAAAGAAAACCATAATGATAAAGAACAAACAAATTGATAACATCAATAAGAATAAAAATTGGACACGAATAGTATACAAATTGTGAGAACAAAAGGAGTATGGCTGCTATAAGAAGAGTATTTCTGGTATCCCTGTGCACTCAGAGACTACCTATAATTTTTTCCCCCTCAAGAAATACATAAGAAAAAGTACCACCTCATAAGGCGGCGCACCCTCTACAACCAAAAATTCCATGGACCCTACACTACACAAAGCACACTTTCAGACCGCCGTCTACGAAGTGTTAATTTGGGAATAGGGGGCAATGTCCCCCCCCCCGGACTACGTTAATGTTCCCCTTTTTCAACCACCCTATTAGGGTGACTCAAGTACAAATCAACACTAAATCTTACTTCGCCCTACACTAAAAACATATCTTCACGAAACACAAGGGAGTCTAGTACTAGTTGCAGTCTCCCACTCCTAGCAATAAGGACCTCGGACAAGGGACGCCTCGTCCGATTAGAATAACAAGCCCATCAGAAATGGCCGCTCCGTGCGATACGTTATGGGGATGAGGATCAATATGGATACGGCGGGGGGTGGCCTGTGGACGGACACCCCTCCCCCCGTCATGTTTATATCGAGACCACTCGTGTGCGATTCCAACTCATGACGACAACTAGCATAGAAAAACCCACGAAACAATGGTCGACCCAATATGGGCCGTTGGTCGTGTCGGACGAGCGTCAATCTAGCCATGCGGGACGGGGACCCGTGTTTGTCACCACCCCCTCCTCCGCGGTTACATCGGGTCTTCCCGTACGCGACATCGACGATGCGCTACAGGGAAACCCTCCTGTCGGGAAATACCTATTTAATTTACTTGAAACCCAGTCTATTGGTCGCCTCTGTCCCAAAAGAGTGGCGAGGTAGTTTGGAGGACAGGTCCCAAGTTTGTTAATAGAGGACCTACTTTATTTTTTCAGTTCAATTGTTTAAGTTCGTTGGTAAAATTTTGTTTTCTTTTGTCCTTCCTGTATGATTTTACGCTTTTCCGTTTCCCCGACTTCTACCCCTAACCACGTCAACAAAAAAAAAACACAAAAAAAAAACCAAAAAAAAACGGGAATTACCACAAACGACAAATTCCTGAACCGCTTTGAATTTCAAAAAAAAAATGTGGACTGGGAGGGGGAGCCGGGTCCAGCCTGGACGCAGGGGGAGGGACAGCCAACCTGGACAGAGCTGGACGACGAAACACGATCGTACAGTAGTATCAACCCTTATTCTACCTTCTTCGCTAATCATAACAACTTTCCTTTTCAGGGGGATTACCCACCCTTAAGTTTCACTACTATGACATAATTCTAATCCTATTGTGTTTCGGTTAATTTTTTGTTCCATGTACCGCCGAACTTCGCTGCATATCGAGTTTCCCACACCGGGGGATACACGCCTTTCACTGCGTGCCACCCAGAGCTCCGACGTGTGTCCCCATCATCGCTGCTACACACAGCCAGCACCGCAACCAGCTCCGGAACACGCCAACAACAATTGGATGCTGTGGACGTTCATCCCGATCTCCAGTCCCCACCGGCCACCACGACTCGAGGCAGACCCACGGGCCACCACTAGAGAAAACAGGACAACGACGGTCCAACAGGTCGGCAAGTCCCCCGTCGCGACAGTGCGCGAAGAAAGTGACAGCGCAACAGAACAGACAATAACTAGTTAGTTAAGTAATACACCTCCTTTCATTCAGTAAGGCCTCGATTAGTTTTACACTTCTACTCTAACTTTGGGATAGGATCAAACTTTTAATTCCTTTTAGCCTCACTAACATACATGGGGTTGACTTGTCCCCGCTTGAACCACCAAATACAATTACTCCTGTTAGGATGAAACCACAAAGAAAACCAGTAGGCGGGAAGCCCCTCCAGGGCGCCAGTTACTAAAATCACAAAATTCACGTTTAAAACTCGGGGTCGAGTTTTTCCCGACCCAGAAGGGGTGTGTGACGTGACGAAATTCCCAAAACAACTGTTAATGTAATAAATTAGAATATTTAGTGAAATACGGGCGAATTTCGTCATGTCCCTCCTTCGATTGTCAACTATATAAACTCTCCAATATTCGGAAATAATCTCTCTCAGTATGGCCTCAGTCATCAATCCACCGTTTTTCCGGGGCCCCCTTTCCTGGGATTCGCTCGGTCGCCCCTCTCCTCAGAGTATAAGATTTTCTTATTAAACGGGGAGTGGGAGGTCTGAGTGGACTTGGAAAAGGGAGGAGTCGGAATCTGGACACTTGGCTGCTGAAGATTCCCTGGACGACTCTCCTCCTGCTGCATTAAGGTAAGAACTTGGTTCTTCCCTCCTAGTCCAAATTATTAGAGTATCCCAACCTAAGATAAATTCCTAATTGAAAATGCTAAAACGCAACGGGGTTACAGAATCTAGGCACTTAAAGAATCCTATATCTTTTTCAAATTTACCATAATAGTTTTGAAAGTCTCATGGGCAATTGGCCTTTATGTAAATTATTCTTTGTGGTTTGATCAAGTGAGAAGTATTATAAGAACATATGGGGATAGGGTTAGGTTTTTTTCCCCTTTTAAGTTAACCTTGCCCTCAAGGGGTTTTTTTTCTAACTTAACTCTATCTCCATGCCTAAGTAATTATTTTATGACACTAAAAATTGGTTCAAATCTTGTGATGGTGGTTCCATCTCAAAGCTCTTTTCTTTGGGGTTTCCGTGAGAGTATTTTCTAGGATTTAGGGGAGAATTTTCCTTTCTACGTTACTTAACGGAAAAGGTTATTCATTAAAGTAAAATTTGTAAATGTATCGACCAAATTATTAATTTAGGTTCTAGTTAGATCATTTTATAGATTTATTTGTGGGTAGAAGTTAGGTTTTTTTCTTCTTTTTTATCCCTTCAGGTTTTAGTAAATTTCTAGTTTGTTAAGAATTTATAGAATCTAAGAACTCATTACCTTTGTACTCACTTCCTATTTATGTTTTCTGATTTCCCTTTTCATTCTTCTTAGTTTAATAAATTATGAGGGCTTGAAGATGGATTTTGTTGCTATTTATCTCAAAACCCGTGTCCTTTCCTCATGATTCAGTTTTAGTGACCTCTTGTCCCACTTCGTAGGTAGTACACACTTTTTCAAACTTCCAAATCTCCATCTAGGCAACGCTAGTTTCCCTTTTGGTTTAAGCCCTAATTTCTTAATTATAGTATTTTTCGTCTATCTTTTCAAGAGAAGTTAGGCTTCATTTTCATGTTTTCCATGTCGTAACTTTAAATGTGGTCACCTCCTACCATTTTGCTATAGGCTGGCTAAAGTCAGTTTGGCAGCTCCTCTCATAGGGTCCTGAGCTCAAGTAACTTTTCAATATGCCTGGGGAAGAATTCATCTTTCAATTCTAGTCGGTTGAAGTGCCGAACTTTTGCGAACTTCCTTGTCCTTTGTGATGGACCTCGGTGTTTTCGGGAGCTAGTGAGCCTTGATCCGTTCTTGGGGATCTCGGCTTATTCCCTCACGAATCCACCGTGGCCAATGATAGTGCCTTGGGATAAGACAGATCCATCGGGAATAATCGCCTGATTGATCTCACTTTCCCCCTTGGCCATGTTTGGACAGCTTCCGGCATAAAGGAGAAGGGAGTTATATCAGGGGGATTCGAGAGTCAAAATAATGATACTCCATCATTTTTGGAGTTTTGCTCAATTGATCTCAGGTCTTATAGTGGATTTCTAGGAAGCAAGGTAAGTCGACGATTGATTTTGTTTTCCTCTGGAGGTGATCTAGAATTCATGACGCAATTTTCGGACACTACACTATCACTCGTACACTCTAAATTAGGTCCACTTCCAGGGTAGGTCCGTTCCCGACAAGGAGGATCCGTCGCCCATAATCGAATTATCACACGATAGACATTTAAAATGTAAAAGCTGGAAGTAGGTACACTATTACGAATTGGGACAAGATGAGTTTGACAGAACTGCGAGACCGGGAGTACGGCAGGGTGGTAGGGTTTAGCTAGGGTGGCTTTGGGGGTTTCCTTCCGAAATGGGGTGAAAACCCCGATCAAACCATCTCTGCTATACCCGGATTCCTCGCCATATCGTAACAATTTTGTTTATCTCTTTTTGTATAATGGACGTTAGAGGAGCATGATCTGTGTAAACAATCACATTAGGGTGGCCATAAACAAAGTTGTGGAGTTTTGTGAATGCAAATGTTATAGCGAGGAGTTCTTTTTCAATTTGTGCATATTCTTGTTCACAAGCAGTTAGAGTTCTGCTAGCGTACAAAACAGGCTTTCCCTCTTGTATCAATGAGCAACCAACAGCATAATTACTAGAATCAGCTTGTATTTCAATGGTCTTAACAGGGTCAAAAGAAGCAAGTAATGTTATATTTGAAATAACAGATTTCAACTTATTAAAATATTCATCATGAGATTTAGTCCAAAGCCAAACTCATTCCTTTTTAAGAAAAGGTGTAAACGGGGCTATTAAATCAGAGAGATTAGGAATGAAGTTTCTTAAAAAATTAACCATTCCCAAAATTTTTTGACGATCTTTAACATTTGTCGGTGGCTCCAAGTTTATTATTGATTGAATTCTTTGTGAGTCGGGTTTATGACCATGCTTATTAAATAAAAACCCTAGACATTTAACCTCATTAACACAGTATTGAATTTTCTCAGAATTGAATTTAATATTGTACCTTCTAGCAACAGAAACAACCTCCCCAACTGTTTGCTTAAGTTCCTCCTCAGAGTTAGCACAACACAAAATGTCATCAAAATAAACTATGACGTTCTTTATATGACCAAAGTACTTATATGTTAGTTTTTGAAAGAATTCTGGCAAAACTGACAAACCAAAAGGTGCTCTTAGGTATTTGAAAACACCAAATGGTGTACTAAAGCAACATAGCTTACTGGATTCACCATCTAGTCTACTCGTAATTTGATGAAACCCATTTTTTAAATCGAAAAGACAGAAGTGACTTTTGTTAGCAAGCTTCAAACTTATTTCCTCTAAGGTAGGAATTTCATGGTAGTCTCTAACCAAATACTTATTCAAGTGTTGGGGGTCAATGCACAACCGTAGTGAAGAGTCAGGTTTTTCTACAATCACAAGATTGTTAATCCACTCACAAGGCTCATCCACTCGCTCTATTGTGTTTGCACGCAATAAGTCGTCTAAGCTAGATTTTAATTTATTCTTTATTTTATAAGGAACTCTACGAGCAGGACTTGCCTTAGGAGTAGCATCATTACTGAGTTTTAGCTTACATATGTCTGGGAAGCATCCTAGTCCATTGAAGACATCCTGATTCTGCTTGATAAAATCATCAACTGGGACAGTAACCTTGTCTATCCGACGAAGAAGTCCAAGTTCAACACAGGATCGTAGTCCCAGAAGTGGTGTTCTGCCATCATTTACAACCATGAACGGGGCGTTTATTTTCACACTGCCTTTTTGAAGATCAAGATTAACACAGCCGATCGGTCAAATAACAAATCCGCCAAAGGATTCAAGTAGTACATCAGTTGCTCTCATATTTAAATCAGCATCAAGTTTCTGAAGAGCAGTAGTTGTTATAACATTCACTTGGGATCCAGTATCGAGTTTAAATTCAATCGGTTGATCATTATTTTAAGCAGAGCCAGTCATTCATCTTTCCCATGAGTGATAGCATCACAGGCACACAGATTTAAAGAATCTACGTAACTTGAAAACATCATTACTTAACTCTACCACTTCATGAGCTTGTTGAATGCGATTATTATGCTTATTTCCGATGCATTGTTTTGCAAAATGATTGTACTTTTTACAGGAGGAACACTGTTTACCAAACGCTGGGCATCGTCCTTTAGCGTGGGTGAACCCACAGCGATCACAAGCATAATAAACTTTCCTGCCGGTCCTGGCGCTCTGGTGTTCTTTTCATTTGTGGCTTCCCATTCACTTCAAGTACCTCTGTTGGATTATCATTCGTTGTTTTTACTGGGAGTGATGCTTTCAAAATTTTCATATTGAACTCTTCCATCTCGACTGTTTTGCAAAAGTTAATTGATTTTTCTAATGAAGGGTCCTCTCTTAAGAGTCTTTCTTGAGTATTCTTGTCGTAAAGTCCAAGAATTATTTGGGATTTTAGCAATTTCTCTCCTTGCTCATCGAATTCACAAGGTGCTACTAGTGATTTTAGATCCGTAAAATACCGTTCAAATGGTTCATTTGCTGCTTGCTTCCTACTAAAAAACGCTGCAAATCCCTGCACAACGGTTTATTATTTTGTATAGAATACCCTTCCGTTACAGATCACAGCTCTATGTATAGATAACCCGTCTATATATGATATGTACTATTCTATACATATAATGTAGATCGCAGACCCTCCGTAGGTTAGTACCTAACCCCGTACACGTTACTAGGTACCTACCTAAATCACGAGTTAAATGTTGCTAAAATAATTCTGCCGATGACAAACAGTACCTAACAAAAAGAAACACACATAATGAAGTTCTGAAAAGAAATTGTTGATGAGGAGTGAAAAAAGTTGCGAAAATACCTACCAACAAACTCCAGCCCCTTCTACGTAGATGGTATAATGAACCGTTGTGTAATAATTTACCGTTGAGTAATGATTTGCCGTAGTAATAATTTACCCATCAATAATACTTCAACGTTTGTTCAAGTTTCACTACCTACCAACAAACTCCAAAAGAGCCATCATTTTTCAAATGAAATAATATCACAGAACAACCAACTCGGCTTCATACTCCGCCAATATAATCAGGTGATCCCTAGCAATGATTTCATCTCCGCCAAATTTCCTATTGTGGGCGCGTCTCTGGTTACGAGATTTGGTTTGAATTGTATACATTTCATTCACACTGGAGTCGAAAATGCCTGTCGGTGCAAACTTCGGGGCCTTACTGTGAACGAACGGCTGGACGTACGATGCTCCGGATGGTCTTAAAAAACTCGCAAGTTCACGAACTATTTAAAACCGTAAAAATATTTACGTAAAAAAATGGTATAGGCGTTTTGAAAATTTCAACCCCTATTTTGAACCCCTTAGAGATGACTCACAGTAACGTCGAGCTTCGAGGACCAACTAGACGCCGAACGGAACCTATAACCCGAATTTCATCAATTTTTTTTCATGGTAACTAAGAAAAGTGGCCCGTACGGCGTACGGCGGACAGACAGAAATATTTTGGTTTATTATTTTCAATAATGAACCATTGGAATCGAGCATGAAAAAAAAAATTCTTACCCCCCCTCAAAATTTGATGGTTTACGTTTCAAGGTATGTAGAATCCAAAACTGCAATAAAAATATTTCTGTCTGTCCGCCGTACGCCGTACGCTGTACGCCGTACGGGCCACTTTTCTTAGTTACCATGAAAAAAAATTGATGAAATTCGGGTTATAGGTTCCGTTCGGCGTCTAGTTGGTCCTCGAAGCTCGACGTTACTGTGAGTCATCTCTAAGGGGTTTAAAATAGGGGTTGAAATTTTCAAAACGCCTATACAATTTTTTTACGTAAATATTTTTACGGTTTTAAATAGTTCTTGAACTTGCGAGTTTTTTAAGACCATCCGGAGCATCGTACGTCCAGCCGTTCGTTCACAGTAAGGCCCCGAAGTTTGCACCGACAGGCATTTTCGACTCCAGTGTGAATAAAATTGTATACAATTCAAACAAAATCTCGTAACCAGAGACGCGCCCACAATAGGAATTTGTGAATACGGCCAATCATTGGTAGGGATCACCTGATTATATTGGCGGAGTATGAAGTCGAGTTGGTTGTTCTGTGATATTATTTAATTTGAAAAATGATGGCTCTTTTGGAGTTTGTTGGTAGGTAGTGAAACTTGAACAAACGTTGAAGTATTATTGATGGGTAAATTATTACTACGGTAAATCATTACTCAACGGTAAATTATTACACAACGGTTCATTATACCATCTACGTAGAAGGGGCTGGAGTTTGTTGGTAGGTACTTTTGCAACTTTTTTCACTCCTCATCAACAATTTCTTTTCAGAACTTCATTATGTGTGTTTCTTTTTGTTAGGTACTGTTTGTCATCGGCAGAACTATTTTAGCAACATTTAACTCGTGATTTAGGTAGGTACCTAGTAACGAGTACGGGGTTAGGTACTAACCTACGGAGGGTCTGCGATCTACATAATATGTATAGAATAGTACATATCATATTATATAGACGGGTTATCTATACATAGAGCTGTGATCTGTAACACAAGGGTATTCTATACAAAATAATAAACCGTTGTGCAGGGATTTGCAGCGTTTTGGTTTATTATTGGTTTATTATTTTCAATAATGAACCATTGGAATCGAGCATGAAAAAAAAAAAATCTAACCCCCCCTCAAAATTTGATGGTTTACGTTTCAAGGTATGTAGAATCCAAAACTGCAATAAAAATATTTCTGTCTGTCCGCCGTACGCCGTACGCCGTACGGGCCACTTTGCTTAGTTACCATGAAACAAAATTGATGAAATTCGGGTTATGGGTCCCGTTCGGGGTCTAGTTGGTCCTCGAAGCTCGACGTTACTGTCAGTCATCTCTAAGGGGTTCAAAATGGGGGTTGAAATTTCCAGAACGCCTATACCATTTTTTTACGTAAATATTTTCACGGTTTTAAATAGTTCTTGAACTTGCGAGTTGTTTAAGACCATCCGGAGCATCGTACGTCCAGCCGTTCGTTCACAGTAAGGCCCCGAAGTTTGCACCGACAGGCATTTTCGACAGCAGTGTGAATGAAATTGTATACTCTTGTCACCAGGGACGCGCTGGATTCAGTCAATCAATCAATTTATTCAATCAATTGATCGATCAATCAATCTAAATTTTCAATTGAAATTGGAATAGTTTGTAAATTATTGGATTACTTTATTGTTTGCAATTGGGGAATCATAGGCTTGTTTGTGTGTCTGTTGTTTTCAATTGCAATTGGCCACTGCTCACTTGAATTGGAATTCATTAATTTGAATTGGAATTCATTTCGAATTGTCTAATTGGCATGGTGCGCATTGGCATGGTCCGAAATGGTTCTGCAATTCTATTGGCCCAAAGCTGTCTGCGATTCTCATCATAACATGTATAGACTAGTACATATTGTATTATACAGACGGGTTATCTATACAGAGATCTGTGATCTGTAACAGAAGGGTATTCTATACAAAATAATAAACCGTTGTGCAGGGATTTGCAGCGTTTTTTCAATAATGAACCATTGGAATCGAGCATGAAAAAAAAAATTCTTACCCCCCCTCAAAATTTGATGGTTTACGTTTCAAGGTATGTAGAATCCAAAACTGCAATAAAAATATTTCTGTCTGCCCGCCGTACGCCGTACGGGCCACTTTTCTTAGTTACCATGAAAAAAAATTGATGAAATTCGGGTTATAGGTTCCGTTCGCTGTCTAGTTGGTCCTCGAAGCTCGACGTTACTGTGAGTCATCTCTAAGGGGTTCAAAATAGGGGTTGAAATTTTCAAAACGCCTATACCATTTTTTTACGTAAATATTTTTACGGTTTTAAATAGTTCTTGAACTTGCTAGTTTTTTAAGACCATCCGGAGCATCGTACGTCCAGCCGTTCGTTCACAGTAAGGCCCCGAAGTTTGCACCGACAGGCATTTTCGACTCCAGTGTCAATGAAATTGTATACAATTCAAACCAAATCTCGTAACCAGAGACGCGCCCACAATAGGAATTTGTGAATACGGCCAATCATTGCTAGGGATCACCTGATTATATTGTCGGAGTATGAAGTCGAGTTGGTTGTTTTGTGATATTATTTCATTTGAAAAATGATGGCTCTTTTGGAGTTGTTGGTAGGTAGTGAAACTTGAACAAACGTTGAAGTATTATTGATGGGTAAATTATTACTACGGTAAATCATTACTCAACGGTAAATTATTACACAACGGTTCATTATACCATCTACGTAGAAGGGGCTGGAGTTTGTTGGTAGGTACTTTCGCAACTTTTTTCACTCCTCATCAACAATTTCTTTTCAGAACTTCATTATGTGTGTTTCTTTTTGTTAGGTAGGTACTGTTTGTCATCGGCAGAATTATTTTAGCAACATTTAACTCGTGATTTAGGTAGGTACCTAGTAACGAGTACGGGGTTAGGTACTAACCTACGATCTGCGATCTACATAATATGTATAGAATAGTACATATCATATGTATATTATATAGACGGGTTATCTATACATAGAGCTGTGATCTGTAACGGAAGGGTATTCTATACAAAATAATAAACCGTTGTGCAGGGATTTGCAGCGTTTTTAAGTTCAACTAAAACTGTCTCGACTGCGCCATGTTTGGATATAATAATTAAGTAAAACGTGATATGAAAACGACTTCTTTATTAACCAGTCACACACACGAGGAACGGCCCGGGAGGTAACTTCCAGGGTCAGGATATATCCTACAAATGTTACCAACCTAACACCCCCTACGGCAACGCTTTTTTAAAAATCAAAGCAACCAACGCAATCCGTTTTTACAACTCTCCAAACTAATGCAGCGTCCTGGCGTATATTCTCATGTGAGCAGTTCATAATAATAATAATAATAATAATGCATCTTATGGCGCGCACTGCACATCACTATCCATGTTTAAAATTTCCAAATATAGGTACCTAAGTAGGTACCTAATAATTGTTTTTAATTTTTTTAAATAAAACAAATTTAAAAAAATTAAAATATCTACCTATTTACTCCAGTTAAGAGGGAAAAATTACTGCGAAGAACATTTGTACTGGAAAAATGTTTATTGGGAAATAACTGCGTAGGTACTGGGTGAAAAATTTGACTGGGAAAAATTGTTTACATTCAGTTGAATAGTTCTTTTAATTGAGTTTAATTGGATGTGCTAATTCAATGCTAAAATACGTAATATTCCCCTCCCCCAATCCTCTTGTAAAAATTTACCTGCCAAGAAAAACTCCTCAGCCGCAAAAAGGATGTGCATAAAGAAACCTGTTCCTTCCCCCTCTGTTGGATGTGTACATAAATATATAAATTAATATTCCTTTCCCAATAACCTTGAAATTCGTTCCAATCAATCATAAGGTTCAGAAATGCATACCTACCTACGTGCATTCTTTTTTCTTTTTTGGTTTATTATTTTCAATAATGAACCTTTGGAATCGAGCATGGGAAAAAAAAATTTAACGTCCCCCCCAAATTTGATGGTTTCCTTTCAATTTGAAGGTTTTATTCCGAAAATGGAATAAAAAAATTTCTGTCCATACGCCGTATTTCGCACTTTTCTTAGCTACCATGAACCAAAATTGATGAAATTGAAAATTTTACGCAGATATCTATACAGGTAAATAATAAACCGTTGTGTAATAATTTGGTGCGTTTTACTTTTTTTTCAATAAAAAATACCACTGAAAATCAAGCGCATAGCCCATTGCTTTCTTCAATGATTGTCCGCGATCTTCTACTTTTACCCCTATTTGTGTAAACCGTAGACTTGAATTCAAGCACCTCTCGCTCTAGAATCCTGCATTGATTCTTGGGAACAATGCGGATGGATAACCCGTCACTGTGTCAGATTGCCGGCTAAATTAATTTCAGTGATGGATGGAAAGTGCTTCCCGTTTCCAGCAAGCTGTTGCTAGTTCCCGGGACCTCTGGCTAGCGGTCACCTCCTTCGCCTATATTTCCGTAGGTAGGCGAAGGAATGTGAAGGCGTCAGACCTTTCACATCTGACGAAAACATCACCGGCCGCTGGTTTTAATAGGACGACCGCACGATCCAAATGACCGTAATCTTAATAAATAAATTATAATCATAATGTAAATTCATTAAGATTGTTAATTTAATTAATAAATAATCAAATAAGGGAGGGATACTTGAGATAACGCGTTGCGGTTCTCGTAACTTTGTTCATCTTGCTAAAGGGGAGTCAGAATTTATTATTAGTTCTTTATTATTATTAGTTATAGTGAGAAATAATACCGACTAGGTAAACATTTGAATTACGTATACCTAATATTAAACACAACAGATAGGCTACGTACGCCTGACACAATCAAAACGGCCCTTTGAATCTACGATTTTCTGCCTCACGGAAAAACCTATGGATAAAACCTATATTATTATTTATGGTTCGATGCTAAATTGATAAAATCCCTCAGCCAATCAGAGGTTGTAGAGGGAGACTGAGCAGCAGATTTGACGATAATTTTCCAAGATTAAAGATTTTTGTGGGCTGCTAGGTAACTGAGTTTTACTCCAAAACTATGGGCCAATCATTAGACTAACACGAAATCTGTCTGCCGCAAAATTCAGTTTGAGCCCCAGAGGAAACGTAGGTAATTTTTATGTTATACTGAGCCAACATCCTGTGATAGTTGAATCGTTCAGCTTGATAATAATATATTTATGAAGGAAGTTTCATACATATACCGACATATTCTTTACCGAGGTACTCGATATAGGTATTTTCCAGGCTGTTAAAATAGAATCTCTTTGCGGATAAACAAGGATGTGTCGTTATTGAGAGACCTTTCCAGATATCTTACTGTTACTGTAATAAGTATTTCAATTTGTTGCTCTATACAGGAAATACAATAAGGATTAATTAATTAGGTACCTAATTATGTATATCTGTGGTATGAACTTACTTTCTGCGCCTCTTTTTGTCGCCTTCGTTACCCATGTTTCGCCTGATCCACTTCTTCGGCGATACAGTTGATACACTTGATACCGTTGATACAGTTGATAAACTAGACGGAGATCACTACGAATAAAACGCGTGAGAGAAGAAAGGAATGAAGGGACAAACTAAAAAAGTGGCCCGTACGGCGTACGGCGTACGGCGGACAGACAGAAATATTTTTATTGCAGTTTTGGATTCTACATACCTTGAAACGTAAACCATCAAATTTTGAGGGGGGGTAAGAATTTTTTTTTTTCATGCTCGATTCCAATGGTTCATTATTGAAAATAATAAACCAAAACTAAAACCAACTGATGGCCCGCACTGATATAACCAGACTAGCGGAAAACTTGCAGAGGGAGAGGACACGGAGAGGAGGAGCTCAAGTAATCATAGTATCCACGAGATAATAGAATTGATAACAAATTAGGCAGTTACAACTGTCAAAATTCGGCAAGACGACCCGTGCGATCGCAGCGCTCCTACCAGTTGCAACAAAATCTCACTGGGATACTTCCCGCTGCCTCGATCGTCAGCGCAGTCTCGTGGTTGGGGGACCAACGCGACTAGGAGGGAGGAATGCCCTTAACTACCACCAACTAACTACCGATAGGTACTTTTAGACTTTACTGGGCTACAATATTAGTGACTTTTCATAAAACCATATCTTACTAATCAGCAACTTTGCTAGCAACCTAAGACCTTTGTCTAGGAGGGAAGAGCCAGGATGCTATCTACGATTTCCACCTATCACTAGCGCATAGTTTACAAACTCACGAGCTAAGGGTAATATCAAGATGACCGCTTGAAATTTCGATTGCATTACAACTTATTGAGCTATGGTTAAAAGTAGGTATATTTTAGCACTTCCTAGTTGAGAACGCTGCAAACACAACGGTTTATTATTTACCTGCATATACCCCCCCCCCCCCCCCCCTTCTTCTATCACTGTTTTCTGTGGTCAACACCTAGATACCCTTGTGCTTCCCCCAGAAAAGCCCTAAATCGAGTACTGGAACCGGTCGGGCAATATCAGTTTCATAAATTCAAGAAGCCATTTTGGTTTATTATTTTCAATACCTACCTAATGAACCATTGGAATCGAGCAAGGAAAAAAAATGCTTACCCCCCCTCAAAATTTGATTGTTTACGTTTCAAGGTATGTAGAATCCAAAACTGCAATAAAAATATTTCTGTCTGTCCGCCGTACGCCGTACGGGCCACTTTTCTTAGTTACCATGAAACAAAATTGATGAAATTCGGGTTATAGGTTCCGTTCGGAGTCTAGTTGGTCCTCGAAGCTCGACGTTACTGTCAGTCATCTCCAAGGGGTTCAAAATAGGGGTTGAAATTTTCAGAACGCCGTAGCTCGAAAACTTTCGATTGAAGGGTATGGTTTTTTTTTACGGCATTAAATTTGTCTTGAGCTAAACAATTTTTTGAGACCACCCGGAGCACTGTACGTCCAGCCGTTCGTGTGCGCCAAAAAGCTTCGTCAACACGATCGTGAATCAAACGGTATAAATCCGGCCAGTATAATCATCACTAAGGAGCACCTGATTATAATCAAGGATGGCTGTACGAAGTCGAGTTGGTTGTAGTGCGATATTATTTCACTTGATAAGTGATGGACTATTGGATTTTGATGGTAGGTACTTGTGAAACTTGAACAAACTTTGAAGTATTATTGATGGGTAAATTATTACACAACGGTAAATTATTACACAACGGCCAATTATTACACAACGGTAATTATTACATAACGGTAAATTATTACACAACGGTTCATCTACCAAGAAGGGGCTGGATTTTGTTGATCGATACTTTTGCAACTTGACCAACCGTTGAAGTATTATTTATGGGCCAGTTATTACACAACGGTTCATTATACTTGACCAGAGGGTAGGTACTGACCACAGAAAACTGATCTACGCAGAAGGGGCATCTATTTCACTCCGCATCAACAATTTTCCTTCAAAACTTCATTATTGGCGTTTCTTTTCGCCATTATAGTTACTGTTTGTCATCGGCAGAATTATTTTAGCAACATTTAACTCGTGATTTAGGTAGGTACCTAGTAACGAGTACGGGGTTAGGTACTAACCTACCGAGGTTCTGCGATCTACATAATGTGTATAGACTAGTACATATTATATTATATAGATGGGTTATCTATGCAGAGAGCTGTGATCTGTAAAAGAAGGGTATTCTGTACAAAATAATAAACCCTTGTGCAGGGATTTCAAATAGAATAATGTAACGGAACAACCAACTCGACTTCATACAGCCATCCTTGATTATAATCAGGTGATCCCTAGTGATGATGTATGCAATTTGATTCACCCTCCTGTTGACCAAGCCTGTCGGTGCAAATTTCGGGGCCTCACTGCGAACAAACGCCGGACGCATAATGCTCCGGGTGGTCTCAAAAAACTCCCAAGTTCAAGAGCTATTTAAAAACGCAAACACATCGAGGTAAAAGCGTCCTGGAGATTTCAACCCCTATTTCTCACCCATCAGGGATGACTGACATTAACGCCGAGCTTCGAACAGAACTTTTTGGTTTATTATTTTCAATAATAAACTTCGGAATCGAGCATTAAAAACCCGTCTATATACTTAATATGATATGTACTATTCTATACGTATTATGTAGATCGCAGACCCTCCGTAGGTTAGTACCCAACCCCGTACTTTACTAGGTACCTACCTAAATCACGAGTTAAATGTTGCTGAAATAATTCTGCCGATGACAAACTGTACCTAACAAAAAGAAACACACATAATGAAGTTCTGAAAAGAAATTGTTGATGAGGAGTGAAAAAAGTTGCAAAAGTACCTACCAACAAACTCCAGCCCCTTCTACGTAGATGGTATAATGAACCGTTGTGTAATAATTTACCGTTGAATAATGATTTACCGTAGTAATAATTTACCCATCAATAATACTTCAACGATTGTTCAAGTTTCACTACCTACCATCAAACTCCAAAAGAGCCATCATTTTTCAAATTAAATGATATCACAGAACAACCAACTCGACTTCATACTCCGCCAATATAATCATGTGATCCCTACCAATGATTTTATCTCCGCCAAATTCCCTATTGTGGGCGCGTCTCTGGTTACGAGATTTGGTTTGAATTGTATACATTTCATTCACACTGGAGTCGAAAATGCCTGTTGGTGCAAACTTCGGGGCCTTACTGTGAACGAACGGCTGGACGTACGATGCTCCGGATGGTCTTAAAAAACTCGCAAGTTCAAGAACTATTTAAAACCGTAAAAATATTTACGTAAAAAATGGTATAGGCGTTTTGAAAATTTCAACCCCTATCTTGAACCCCTTAGAGATGACTCACAGTAACGTCGAGCTTCGAGGACCAACTAGACGCCGAACGGAACCTATAACCCGAATTTCATCAATTTTTTTTCATGGTAACCAAGAAAAGTGGCCCGTACGGCGTACGGCGTACGGCGGACAGACAGAAATATTTTTATTGCAGTTTTGGATTCTACATACCTTGAAACGTAAACCATCAAATTTTGAGGGGGGGTAAGAATTTTTTTTTTCATGCTCGATTCCAATGGTTCATTATTGAAAATAATAAACCAAAATGAGAAAAAATAAATTTAATCCCCCCCCCCCCCCCCCCCAAAATTTGAGGGTTTATTTCAAGGTACGTAGAATCGAAAAATGGAATTAAAAAATTTACGTCCGTCCGCCGTACGCCGTACTTGGCCCTTTCGTTAGTTACCATGAACCAAAATTAATTAAATTTCGTTTCCAGGTCCCGTTTGGAGTCTAGTTGGCCCACGAAGCTCAGCGTTACTGTCAGTCTTCTCTAACGGGTGAAATTAGGGGTTGTCATATTCAGAACGCCATAGCTCGAAAACTTTCGAAGGTAGTGATGGGAACGAAAACGCACAACAGCGTTGCTACAACAGTTGCGGATAAAAAATGAAGCCACGAACGACTGTTGTCAAGAAAAGAAAAGAACAGTTGTAAATAACAGCTTACTTCCACAGTGGCGTGACAAACCTCAACACTCATAACGGATGTAAAACTGTCGTCAGAGAACTGTTACTTTGGTATTTACCTAGTTTTTCCAGTTCGAAATAACCATGGTATTATAAAGAATGATTCCCTGGAAATAACTGACATTTCGGTGTGTGTGTGTGTGTGTGTGTGTGTGTGTGTGTGTGTGTGTGTGTGTGTGTGTGTGTGTGTGTGTGTGTGTGTGTGTGTGTGTGTGTGTGTGTGTGTGTGTGTGTGTGTGTGTGTGTGTGTGTGTGTGAGTGAGTGTGTGTGTGTGTGTGTGTGTGTGTGTGTGTGTGTGTGTGTGTGTGTGTGTGTGTGTGTGTGTGTGCGCGTGTGTATGTGTGTGGAAACCTTCATTTGTTGTCTGAAGATGCAACAGAAACCGATCGAGTGGGCTGTTCTTGGTACCAAAGCCAAATTCGTGAGCTCCTGCGGTCTTTTGAACACCCTAGGTATACATATTTCACTGGAATGCCCCTTGCAAACGCTCATTTCTTTCCTGTTAAAACCCTCTTTCTGATGAAGCAACTGTTTTTTTATTTTTTATTGCACATTTGTAGGAGTTTTAAAACGAAAAATTTCCAAAAGCGTCCAAATCGAGAGGTGTTATCAACAGCTCATCAACAACAGCCTGTTATTAGTTGAGTTAGCATCCAAAAACACCGAAAACGAAAAAACGTCCACAAGGAGAGGTGTTATCAACAACAGCCTGTTGTATTATCAAAATCACCGAAAACGAAAAAACTTCCACTACGAGAGAAGTTATCAACAACAGCCTGTTGTGTTATCAAAAACACCAAAAACGAAAAAACTTCCACAACGAGAGGAGTTATCAACAACAGCCTGTTGTGTAATCAAAAACACCGAAAACGAAAAAACTTCCACAACGAGAGGAGTTATCAACAACAGCCTGTTGTGTAATCAAAAACACCAAAAAACGAAAAAACTTCCTCAACGAGAGGAGTTATCAACAACAGCCTGTTGTATTATAAAAAAAACCGAAAACGAAAAAACTTCCACAACGAGAGGAGTTATCAACAACAGCCTGTTGTGCCTTGAAAGACACAACAGACTGTTATTGACAACATTTATTCTCGGGCAGCCAACAGCCTGTTGTCTTTTCTGAAAATAGCAATAACGCCCACCACTAATAGAAGGGTATGGTTTTTTTAATTTTTTAAAATTGTTCTTGAACTAAGGAGCACCTGATTATAATCACGGATGGCTGTATGAAGTCGAGGTGGTCGTTCTGTGATATAATTTCATTTGAAGAATGACGGCTCCTTTGGATTTTGTTGTTAGGTACCTACTTTAGTATCCTGAACAAACGTTACGCTTC
This sequence comes from Leptopterna dolabrata, assembly GCA_954871275.1. NCBI lineage: Eukaryota > Metazoa > Arthropoda > Insecta > Hemiptera > Miridae > Leptopterna > Leptopterna dolabrata. The sequence goes on from OX940981.1 coordinate 50,496,470, forward strand.
ATGAATAACAGCAAGAGTGAGTACTCGATTTAGGAATTTTCTGGTGGGGAGGGGTCACGAGGGTAGGTACTGACCACAGACAACAGTGATCTACGCAACAGGGGCATCTACGCAGCTAAGTAATAAACCGTTGTGTAGTAATTTACAGCGAATGTTACTGAAAATAACAAACCGTCTGCAAAACTTCGAAGTGTTTTCAAACTTTCTGAAGTGTGTACCATTTCTATTTGTGAAAAGTAGTAGTTACTAATTGAAAGTAAACCTAAGTGAAGTGGAAACATTCTGGGATGAGAACCCTCCTTTTCATTATCCTAATGGTTCGAAAATTGCGTTGCAGGACGTAAGTAACGTTGAGTATCTGAGCGATAGGAAGTGGGATGACCCGTCGGAGAAGGTCGATGCAGATTGGTTATTAATAAATAAAGTTTTTAACGCCCCGAACCAGGGGGCGTTGCGTCTGTAATAAGGCCACTTGGGCCACTGCCCCGGCAACCAGAAAAACTAAGAATAAAAAAACGCTGCATAGTCCTTGTCACATGAGTTTATTATTCGATCGGACATAGCAGAGAAATTATAGCTGTTCATTTATTGTTTCTTTCATGTTTAATTATTGAAATGGCTATTTCTGATGGTTTCCACCAATTTTGGCCCCCCAAAAACACGAATTAGGCTCATTTTTTAATCAGATCATTTTTGATGACTGATAGTACCATTATTGTCTTGATTCACCTGTTGATACTACTTCTAGTGTTACTATACAAATTTATGGTGATTTCAGACAACGTCCCATGTTTTTGGCTAATAAAAAGTGAATTTTGGGAGGTTAACCTTCGTTACAACCTCAGTTCTTCACTCTTCGGTCAAAATCAACTTCTTATTCGGTTAAAAAACATGGAAAACAATTACCTCACAAGCTCATGCTCACTAAAACCTCAAAATACCTCGAAAACCCATATTTTTCCACCGATTTTTCTCCCATAACACCCCTGGGTGTATGCCGATCGGGCTGCCGTGTTTAGGAGCACAACTAGGACCCAAATGTGTTCCCGAATGGGGACGCAAACTGTATGCGGAAGAACGACGATTTTAGACCAAACTTTAACGTAAATTTAAGGCTGAAACTTTGTTCGAACCCCAATTTTCCACTCTTTGGTCAAAATCGACTTCATATTCGGTCTTCTCGTCCCAAAAGTATGGAATAAGATACATCAAAAGCTCATGTTAGATGTTACTATAACACAAAAAGTACCTATTTTTATACCCATTTTCACTCATAACACCCCTGGGTATTCCGATCAGGCTGCAAAGTTTTGGGACACAACTAGGGCCCAAATGAAGCATGTGTGCGAAAGAACGAATTTTTTAGACCGAAAATGAAGCCGGTATGCATGATGCGGCTGACGGACATTGCATTTTTGGAATCTACACACCTTGAAACGTAAAATAAAAAAATTTGAGAGGGTGTTATAAAAATTTTTTGCTGAGAGATTTACATAGGTGTATTATTCACAGAATAATATACCAATAACTCCAACCATGTGTGTCGTGGTATCCTCCCAGAACCACAACAGTTGTACGTAGAAATAAGATCTCGCTAAAATAAACATAGAAGTGGGGACAGAAGACGCACGAGAGCCGAGGGCCAGCCTGGGGATCCCCACCATCCTCTACTAGCTAGAGGATGGAGGGAGACAGCTCTCAAGCACATAAATACTCGCCTCCTGCCTCTTTTTCCTCATTCTACGCTCCCCTCTAGTCACTGACTACTCTCTCTCCTCCTTACCTCGCCTCTCTCTCCTAACCCAAAAGATGCTGTGAATGGTGGTGGTACGCCCATAACCAACAGCCAACTCTACCTAAAAGATCTCGGGTATGGTGGTGGTCCGCCCATAACCTACCGAGCAAACTCCAAAACGATCCTGGTCTTGGTGGTGGTCCGCCCATAACCTTACCAGGCAACTATCCCGAAAAGACTCCGTGAATGGTGGTGGTACGCCCATAACCAAGGGACACATCCGAGAAGATCCCGGGAAATGGTGGTGGTCCGCCCATAACCAGCCCGGGCACATCGTCCCTCGTGCCACTCGTGGTGGATGTACGTTAAAACACATTCATCACAATGTGTTCAGTTGGCATTTGAATTTCCGTCTGTAAACTGTACCTAGCATTTTTCACAAATTTCAACAGCGACATGACAGAGTTCTCTGGCTATGGATATTCAGTATGTGGTTCCGTCATGTTGGCTCCCTGTAGCTCCCCAGATGGAGCATGATATCAGAATATAGCGACAGTAATCAAATGTCCTGCAACCGAAATCGAAACCTAGGCTGCTGAAACTGGCAGGTCCTGGGACCTAGTGTCGCCATGGCAACCGAAAAAAGTGGCCCGTCCCCGCAAGCTCAGTCGAGTAAAGTTGTTGTTTGCCACACGCACTTTGGGCCACTGTCCAAGAATCTGATTTCAACCCCAAAATCGTTCATTTCACAATCGATTCGATCCCTTTGATTCAATTTGTCATCTCGATACGAGGTGCTTCTTCAGAATTGTTTTTCTCTGAATCACATTCGCTTTCTCTGTCACATTCGCAGTTCTCAATTTTTTGCTTCCAATTTTGCGCGTTATGCGTTCAGCCCGGTTCCGATGACAGATTTGTATTTGTGGTACCTACGTGCGTTTTGTCCTGTTTGCTGTGTGTGGATTGATCGGCGTCAACACACCGATAACTACCTAGCTTCTAGTCAATAGCTTCTCCATTCAAGATTCAAGTAGGTTCCAGCGGACGGGTCATTGTTTTGTTGTATTTTAGTTTACTATGTTTGCAACACATGAATTCGGTGGCTAATTTGCAGTAGAAATTTTCGACGTTGTCGTGAGACGATAGAGTCTTGATTAAAGAGATATCACTCAATCAGTAAATAAGGGAAGAGTGCTGTCGCCTTGGGGTATTTTGTAGACATATCTGTTGGTTTTGTGTTCTGGTCTGGTGACCCACTGTTTTCAGACCCCACGCATCGCTACTGCGATACACAATAAATTATGTTCTACTCATGCAGTGTGCAATACGTTGCTGTCACCCTCCATCCCTAATTATCGAGCTGTAATGTGAGAAAATGCCTATATGCGAACGAATTAAGCGTTCTGTTATAACCCCTCCTGATCATAGGGTTAGACCTGCAAGGCTGAAAGTTGGTATTATTCTCTGTGGGACTTCTGAATACGGAATGTCGTGAGTCCCTCCCGGAACTACAACTCCGCACACTTAAGTTCTCATCAAAAACAACCCGTAGAATTAAGTTACTGGCAATAAACGGTAAGAGTGGGGCAACGGGCGCAGGACCCGGTACACAACCTGGAGCCCCACCACCCGGGTGGTGGCTTCAGGGTCTATATAACCCCGGATCCTGCGCCATTTTCGCCATTCTACATCTCCTCTAGCTACTGGCTACTCTCTCTCTATCCTCAACCTCCTCTCTCCAAATTCAACTCACAAATTCTAACACCTCTCATTCCACAGTAAATTCACACACACACACATTTTTTAATCAGAATTTGGTGGAGGTCTCGCCCTTAACCAATCCTGATGAAATACACTACACACCCGGTGGAGGTCCGCCCTTAACCGCTCACACACTCTTCACAAATTCACTCTTAAATTCGCTCACACACATATTTTCATCAGAATATGGTGGAGGTCTCGCCCTTAACCAAACGCTGATGACACACACTACACGCTCGGTGGAGGTCCGCCATTAACCGCAAAAACACACACTCTAAATAATTCATACACACATAAATTTAGTCAGGATATGGTGGAGGTTTCGCCCTTAACCAAACTGGCGAAATTTATTACACGCTCGGTGGAGGTCCGCCCTTAACCGCACACACACACACTCACCAAATTTCACTCACCAAAATTCACTCAAAATTCTACTATCATCACACGCTCGGTGGAGGTTCGCCCTTAACCGCAACAACATACAAACCACACATATAAAATTCAAACCTATCCTACATCCAAACTACCTCCACCTCTCATGGTGAAATTTACATCAACATAAATTCACCATACGGAATATCTTTGAATTGATTCGAGAAAGCGGTTACGGCGATATACCAATATTATTGTATAATCGGGTGACTTTAACTTGAACGTTCTAAAACCGGCTAACCAGGAGTTCACTAACTTTATGCTAGAAACGTTCGGTTTAGAGCTGATTTAAGCTAGGTTCACATGGAGACGCAATTCCGGACGGCAATCCGGCACGGCAACGCATTTGCCGGAATTTTTGCCGCAGAGGCGTTCACATGGCAGCGGAGTCATAACAAAATGCAATCGCAAAAAACAAACAATTGCTCGAACTCGAAACCGCAATATCAACCACATAAATGTCGAATTTCAATATGGCTGAACAACCAAACAAGAGAGGTGTGCGCAGTAACCTTCGCGCAGATCCGGCAACGCATCCGACAGCGGAAAATATCTGGAGATTTTGATATAGTATCCAAGGCACTGCGTTGAAATAATCCATTTTGCGTTGGCCAATAGTATTGCAGAACGCATAGCCGTGCCGGGCTACCGTCCGGAATTGCGTCTCATGTGAACCTAGCTTAACAGTGGATCGACACTCGTAGCGGAACAATGATCGATCACGTATACGCACGACACTTGGATAGTATACAGTGTACCTAAACACTAAATATCTTACTTCAGTTATCATAAACTGATTTTGTTTAAAATATATAATATGTATCCTACCGAAATGTAAATATATACGTATTATACAAACATGTACCATGTTCTTTGCTTTGATCCTTGATCTAAACTGAAATAATCCGGGGGTCTCGGGGTGTCCCCCAGAAGAAGCCATAACACACATGTACCATGCTGAAACAAATCACAGGCGGCAATACACCCACAGGCGGCAACGGCTTTGGTTTATTATTCTGCGAATAATACACCTATGTATTCGCTCGGCAAAAAATTTTTATAACACCCCCTAAAAATTTTTTCTTTTCCGTTTCAAGGTGCGTAGATTCCAAAAATGCAATGTCCGCCCGCCATATCACGCATACCGTCTTCATTTTCGGTCTAAAAAATTTGTTCTTTCGCACACATGCTCCATTTGGGCCCTAGTTGTGTCCCGAAACTTTTCAGCCCGATCGGGCTTATGAGTTAAAATGTGTATAAAAATAGGTACTTTTGTGTTTTAGTAACATGAGGAACTTGAGCTTTTGAGGTAATGGTTTTCCATGTTTTGGGGGACGAGAAGACCGAATATGAAGTCGATTTTGACCAAAGAGTGGAAAATTGAGGTTCTAACAGAAGTTAAGCTCCCAAAATTGATTTTTTATGAGTCAAAAACCTGGGAAATCGTCTGAAATCACCATCAATTTGTACAATAACACTATAAAAATTGTAAACACGTGGATTAAGACGATTAAATGGCACTACCAGTGATCAAAGATAATCTGAAAAAAAAGAAGCGTACCTAATTCGTGTTTTGGGGGCCAAAATTGGTGGAAACCATCAGAAATAGCTATTTCAATTATTTCACATTAGAGAAATAATAAACGAACAGCCAAAATTGTTTTAGTTGCGTACAGTAGAATAATAAACCCATGTGACAAGGACTTTTCAGCGTTTTTATTGCATTCTCGGATTCTACATACCTTGAAACGGAAACCGTAAAATTTTGAGGGGGGGGGGGGGGGGGGCTTAAAATTTTTTTTCGTTTATTTCATGCTCTATTCCAAAGGTTCATTATTGAAAATACGCCGTACTTCGCACTTTCCTTAGTTACCATGAACCAAAATTGATGAAATTGGGTTTGTATGTCCCATTTGGGGTCTAGTTGGTCCTGGAAGCTCTGCGTTAATGTCAGTCATCTCTAAGGGGTGAAAAATAGGGGTTGAAATCTCCAGGACGCCGTTACCTCGAATTTTCTTGCGTTTTTGAATAGTTCTTGAACTTGGAGGTTTTTAAGACCACCCGGAGCATTGAACGTCCAGCCATTCGTTCACAGTAAGGCCCCCCAAATTTGCACCGACAGGCTTCGTCAACAGGAGGGAGGATCAAACTGCATACATTCAGCCCAAATATCACTGCTAGGGAGCACCTGAATCACGGATGGCTCGAGCTGGTTGTTCCGTGTTATTATTCAATTTGAAAAATTAATGATGGCTCTTTTGGGTTTTGTTGTTAGGTACTTTTGCAACTTCAACAAATGTTGAAATATTATTGGCTAAATTATTACACAACGGTAAATTATTACACAGCATTAAATTATTACACAACGGTAAATTATTACACAACTGTTTATTATACTATCTACGCAGAAGGGAGATCTACATATACAGGTAAATTATTACACATTGGTTTATTATTTGCCTTATGCTTCATGAATAACTACAAAAAATAATTACTTAATGATTATAAATTATTGATTGATTATAAATTATCCAGTACTCGATTTAGGGCTTTCCTGGAGGGAGCTCCGGGGGTACTGACCACAGAAAACAGTGATTTACGCAGAAGGGGCATCTATTATACAGCTAAATAATAAACCTTTGTGTAATAATTTGCAGAGTTTTTCCTATTGAACCCACGATCAGCTGCGTTGAAACTGAGCTCTCTGATCAGCTGAGTCGAAAATTTAGCTCTCTGATCATCAGCACAGCATCCATGCAAATTGTGTGGTGAGTTGTATAGAAGTATTATAGTTACCTAATTACGTTTTAGGTTGATCTTGCACTTTTGACGAATTAGAATTTGTGCAGGAGTGAAACGACAGCTGTGTGGCGTTTTATATCTTATTTTGGTATGAATCATGAGTTTCTCAAGCTGTCAGTACTGGAAACTTGTTCAAAATTACCCCCAACTGACCCTATACTATGCTTTCAAGTAGGATACTTGATTAAAGTATTAATCTTTTGAGGACGAAAGATGTGGGCCTGAAAAACAATTGGAGGACGAGAGCATCGGTACGATGCTTCAGGTGAAACAACCTACAGGACGAACCTGTCGAGTTTTGAAAAAACCCCTGAGGACGAGAGCATCATACTGATGCTGAACAGAAAACCCCCGAATGGACGAAAGCATCGTAATGATGCTGATTCATTTTTTCTCATTTTGGTTTATTATTGTCAATAATGAACCATTGGAATCGAGCAAGAAAAAAAAATTCTTACCCCCCCCCCCCCCCTCAAAATTTGATGGTTTACGTTTCAAGGTATGTAGAATCCAAAACTGCAATAAAAATATTTCTGTCTGTCCGCCGTACGCCGTACGCCGTACGGGCCACTTTTCTTAGTCACCATGAAAGAAAATTGATGAAATTCGGGTTTTAGGTTCCGTTCGGGGTCTAGTTGGTCCTCGAAGCTCGACGTTACTGTCAGTCATCTCTAAGGGGTTTAAAATAGGGGTTGAAATTTACAGAACGCCGTATCTCGAAAACTTTCGATTGAAGGGTATTGTTTTTTGTACGTTATTAAATTTGTCTTGAGCTAAACAATTTGTTGAGGCCACCCGGAGCCCCGTTCGTTCCAGCCGTTCGTGTGCACCAAAAAGCTTCGTCAACACGATCGTGAATCAAACGGTATAACTCCGGCCCGGATATCATAACTACGGAGCATCTGATTATAATCAAGGATGGCTGTATGAAGTTGAGTTGTTTGTTCTGCGATATTATTTCATTTGATAAGTGATGGTGATGGACTACTGGATTTTGTTGGTAGGTACTTCTGAAACTTGAACAAACGTTGAAGTATTATTGATGGGTAAATTATTAAACAATGGCAAATTATTACACAACGGTGATTTATTACACAACGGTAAATTATGACACCACTGCAAATTATTACACAACGGTAAATTATTACACACCGGCTCATCTACCCAGAAAGGGCTGGATTTTGTTGATAGGTACTTTTGCAACTTGAACAACCGTTGAAGTATTACCTATTGATGGATAAATTATTACACAATGGCAAATTATTACACAACTGTGAATCATTACACAACGGTAAATTATTACACCATGGTAAATTATACGTACCGATGCTAACCTCCCATCTCCCCATGGGACGATCATAATTATTATGTTCCTCATTTTCCTGTTGTGGAAGAAAGCATCGGTCTGATGCTGAATTCTAAAGTCTCCACTGGACGAGTAATATTTTGGCGCCAACCAAGCCGAGGGGCAAATGGTGTTCCCAATTGATTCTGATTCACCAGTACAAATCATCATTTTTTATCGAAAAAAATTGGAACAATTATTACTTTTTCTTCATAGCGTTCACTGATGAGCATACCTACTTAATTCTATTTTGACGTCTAAAAGATTGATACTGAATTTGAAATATTACTATTTTTTGTATAAAAGTGACGTTGTTGAGAAGCAAAATTTTCACTATCTTCTTTTCTGCTAATAAGAATGATAAACTACGAATGATTTGATGACTGAACTATTTAAAATGATTTAACGAAAGTTTAGGAACATGGCAAAATTTTTTTAAAATTTTTAAAGAAAGGAGGCACGCGAGACCTCGAGTGTAGGAGTGTTGAAGTCCACGTTATTTCAATTCCTGCTGACCAGAGAAAGTTGTCATCGGTCAAGCGAGAGTTCCTGGCGGTAATTACACCTCGTCACAGGCCGTGGAGTGGGGTGCGACGACCCAACCCCACGAGAGGAGCGGGGTGTCACCGAACCCCAGTTCCCAGCCGGTGGGGCGGGGGCCGTAGGGTTGAGTAGGGGGCCGGCGCGCTTCAGACTTCAGTTGCCAAGTTTCCTTCTTAACGGGTGGTTAGTGTGTTCAGTTCATTCGACGAGGTCTTCGCGTCTGCTGTAAACATCTACGAGCGTTCATCAACGATTCAAAAAAAGGTCAGTTTCAGCCCGTGACTCTCATTTTACATTCCAGAGAGACTGCTGTCTCTACTTTTAAATATTTGTAATTAGTAGGTGCCTACCTGTAGAAAATGGAGGGTCAGAAATTTTGTGTAATTAAAAACGAGTGAAAAATAGCTTGAAATCTTTGCCAAACAAAAAACGTCTGCCAATTCGAGTAGGTAGTATAGCTTCCTCACTTGAATCACATGAACGTATAGAGTAGTTGGGTAGGTTCATTTTGAGACGGGGCCATCTGCGGTCCACCCCGCGTGCACCCACAAAATTTCAGCTCTCTACGAGTATTTTTCGCATTGTTAGAAGCTCTACGAAAAAATGGTCAACACAATGTTAGCGCATGCGCAGATGACAGTTACATCACGATTCCAATAAAATTCATATGGAACTATCAAAGTATTATTCCTGATCGACCCTCCAAATCTGGGCTCATTTCAACGATATTTAAGGTAGTAATGGGCGTTTCAAGTATTTCACGTCTGCGCATACGCAGATGAAACAATAAATTTCCATAATTTTGGAACGGGACCATCTGCGGTCCAACCCGCGTGCACCCTCAAAATTTCAGCTCTACATCGATATTTCGCGTAGTTTCAAGCGTTACAAGGAAACGGTAAACATTTCATGTTCGCGCATGCGTAGACGACAGTTACAGTAAGATTCTGATGAAATTCAAATGGAACTATCAAAGTATTATTACTGATCGACCCTCTAAACCTGAACTCATTTCAACGATATTCAAGGTAGCTATGGACGTTTCAAGTATTTCACGTTTGCGCATGCGTAGACGGAACGATTTCCATGATTTTGAAGCGGTACCATCTGCGATTCAAAATTTCAGCTCCCTGCGACTATTTTTTGCCTAGTTAGAAGCGATACAAGAAAATTGTCAACATTTCATGTTCGCGCATGCGCAGACGAAAGTTACAGTACGATTTCAGTGAAATCCATGTGGGACTATCAAAGGATTATTCCTGATCGACCCTCAAAGTTTGAATTCATTTCAACGATATTCAAGGTAGTTATGGACGTTTCAAGTATTTCTCGTTTGTGCATGCGCTAATGAAAGTTACCGTACTTTTTCGATGATTTTAGTATGGGACCATCTGTGACCCAACCCGCACCTACCCTACAAATTTCAGCCCATTTTGACCATTATTTCGGGTAGTTATGGGCGTTACAAGGAATCAACACAGACAGACACGGAACCAAAAATGTTCCTCGATGTCTGAAACGCAAAATGTTTGTGGAAATTTTCATTTTGGGGGACATACTTTTTTTTTTTTTTTACAATCACGAATCCAAGGCTTCCCTACCGTCGGTAGTGAGGAAACGAAATCACCCTGGTGCGATGAAGAAGGTAGGTATAGGAAAAATCGACATTAATGGGGTTAATTGGGACATTTGTGGTTGTAGGTAAGTACATTATCATGTAAGTCATTGCCGAACAATGGAGTACCACCCATGCGCTTGCAGAGTACAGGTGTGTTTCCTTTTAAATAATCCACACTCTCCACACTCCACACTCGGTGGGACTTGTTTCCTCCTATGAGGTTGTTTAATAATAAATAAATAAATTGGTTAAAAAAGCGGTTGATATTATTTTTTAATGAAACTAAATTCCATTCAATGAATTCCGAGACCAACCGCACTAACTACGGTAAGAGTTATTTTTCCAGGTATGATTTTTCAATTATTCAGCAATTCCTACGTCGTTGCACCCCTCTCGCCAGTGTGCCCCCCCCCCCTCCCCACGCACACTGCGAAATGCTGAAATCTTTGAAAAATCATAGAAAAAGAACTTACTTATCGTAGGAGAGCGCGGCTGGTCTCAAAATTCTCAGGACGGAATCTTCTCTTTCATTTGAAAAGGCTGCGAAGTGTTTTGTCACATGAGTTCATTATTCTACTGGACATACCTTCAAATTGTTGGCTGTTCATTTATTGTTTCTTTCATGTGAAATAATTTAAACAGCTATTTCTGATGGTTTCCACCAACTTTGGCCCCAAAAAACACAAATTACCCACCTTTTTTTCCCCCTTGGGTGAACATAATATGTGGTTTTCCTTGGGAAAATGAAGCAGCGGCAGACGGACATTGCATTTTGGAATCTAAGCATCTTGAAACGTAAAAGAAAACACTTTGAGGGGGTGTTAAACATTTTTTGCTGAGTGAATACGTAGGTGTATTATTCACAGAATAATACAACAAAACGCTGCGAAGACCTTGTCACATGGGTTTATTAATATACTGGGGATACCTACAGAAATGTTGGCTGTTCATTTATTGTTTCTTCCATGTGAAGTAATTGAAATAGCTACTTCTGATGGTTTCCACATTTTGGCTCCCAAAACTCGAATTAGGTAGGCTCCTTTTTGGTTATTCTGTGAATAATACACCTATGTATTCGCTCAGCAAAAAATTTTATAACACCCCATCAAAATTTTTTCTTTTGCGTTTCAAGGTGCGTAGATTCGAAAAATGCAATGTCCCTCCACCGTATCATGTGTACCGGCTTCATTATCGGTCTAAAAAATTCGTTCTTTCGCACACAAGCTCCATTTGGGCCCTAGTTGTGTCCCGAAACTTTGCAGCCCGATTGGAATACACCCAGGGATGTTATGAGTGAAAATGGGTATGAAAATAGGTACTTTTGAGTTTTAGTAACACGAGCTTTTGAGGTATTCTTTTCTATGTTTTTGGGACGAGAAGACGAATATGAGGTCGATTTTGACCAGAGTTGAAAATTGAGGTTCTAAGGAAGTCTCAGCCTTAAATTTACGTTAAATTTTGGTCTAAAATCGTCATTTTTCCGCACACAGTTCGGGTCCCCATTCGGGAACACATTTGGGTCCTAGTTGTGCTCCAAAATACGGCAGCCCGATCGGCATACACCCAGGGGTGATATGGGAGAAAAATGAGTGTAAAAATATGGGGTTTCGAGGGATTTTTGAGGTTTTAGTGAACATGAGCTTGTGAGGTATCGTTTTCCATGTTTTTTAGGGCGAAGAGACCGAATATTTGGTTGCTTTTAACCGAAGAGTGAAGAATTGAGGTTGTAACGAAGGTTAAGCTCCCGAAATTCATTTTTTATTGTCAAAAACATGGGGAATTGTCTGAAATCACCATACATTTGTAAATAACACTTGAATTAGTATCAGCAGGTGAACCAAGACAATTAAATGGTACTATCAATGATCAAAAATAATCTGTTGAAAGGAAAAGCCGAGCCTAATTCGTGTTTGTGGGGGCCAAAACTGGTGAAAACCATCAAAAATAGCCATTTCAATAATTGCACATGAAAAAAACAATAAATGAACAGCCAAAATTTCTGTAGGTGTCCAGTATAGTAATAAACTCATGTGACAAGGACTTTGCAGCGTTTTTAGTCAACAGAACTGCTGTATGGGGGGAAAAAATTGGATCAGATTATGATTAGAATTAATTATTATTATATGAACCCCCCTCCCCCTTTTTTTTTTGGCAAAAACATGCATGTCCGTCTCACATTGGGGCAGATGTGAAAGTGTTCGGAACCAGTTGTATAAATAAATATTGAAAATCAGCGGTCGAAGACGATATCTGGTTGTAAATGTATGATGCTTAGAATATTGGAGTTGAGCGTTAGTGTAATAAGTGGGAAGGGGGGCGTTTTGACCATGGCGGGAGGGGTTGGGGTTTTTTTTACGTGCGTAGATTCCAAAACATCCTATTCTTTTAGGCCGAAGATAACTTTCTTGACGGAAAATAAAGTACTAGTTATGGATAATAAGGCGGACGGCATAAGGCGGACGGACATCCATTTTTGGAATCTGTGCACCTTGAAACTTAAAGAAGAAATTTTGAGGGGTGTTACAAAAATTATTTGCTGAGCGAATACATAGGTGTATTATTCACAGAAGAATAAACCAAAATGTAATGTCGTCCGCCGTACGCCTTATCATCCGAAACTTTGCAGCAAAATCGGAATATACCTACCCAAGGATGTTGTGGATGTTAAAATAGGTTTTTTTTTGTGTTTTAGTGAGCCTGAGCTTTTGAGGTATCGTTTTCCATGTCTAGGGCCCAAATGGAGCCTGTGTGCGAATGAAAGACTGTTTTTAGACCGAAAATAAGGTAGGTGTATGGATGTTACGGCGTACAGAGGACGACGGATGGACGTGGCATTTCTGGAATCTACGCACCTTGAAACGTAAAAGAAAAAATTTTGAGGGGGTATTGTAAACAATTTTGCTGAGCGAATACATAGGTGCATACGTACATTCACAGAATATTAAACCAAAATGGGTGTAAAAATAGGGTTTTTGGTGTTTTAGTAACATGAGCTTCTAAGGTATCGTTTTCCATATTTTTTAAGGACGAGGAGACCAAACAGGAAGTCGATTTTGACCAAAGAGGAGAAATCGAGGTTCTAACGAAATTTCAGCCTTCAGTGTACGTTAAATTTTGGTCTAAAATAGTCGTTCTTCCGCACACAGTTTGGGTCCCCATTTGGGAACACCCCCTAGCTGTGCCCCAAAGCTCGGCAGCCCGGTTGGAATACACCCAGGGGTGTTATGGAGGAAAAATGGGTGTAAAAATAGGGATTTTCCAGGTTTTTTGTGAGATTTTAGTGAACGTGAGCTTGTGAGGTATCGTTTTTCATGTTTTTTTTTAGGGCGAGAAGACCGAATGTGAAGTTGATTTTGAACAAGGAGTGAAGAGTTGAGGTTGTAACGAAGGTTCAGCTCCCAAAATTCATTTTTATGAGCCAAAAACCTGGGAAATTGTTTGAAATTACCATAAATTTGTTTATTAACAGTAGACGTAGTATCAACAGGTAAATTAAATGGCACTATGAGTTATCAAAAATAATTTGTAAAAAATAAAAAAATTATAATTCGTGGTTTTGGGGGCCAAAATTGGTGGAAACCATAAAAAATAGCTGTTTCAGTTGTTGAACATGAAAGAAACAATAAATGAGCTGCCAACATTTCTGTAGGTATGTTCAATAGAATAATAAACCCATGTGACAAGGACTTCAGAGTTTTTCATATTACAGTGAATCGCCCTGTAACAGCAATAACGAGTTGATGCGGAAACTGTTGATAGTTTTTGCAAGGAGCCGAAGTTTCATAACGGTCGAACGCCAAATGAGTTATACATCATACCGCTTACGTAGGTCTGCTGATACTAAAGAACCAAACCTTTCTTATGTAAATGGTATGACTGTTTCTCCGACTGAGGTAACTGATGATACTTGATGATGGGGTGTGACAAAAAAGTGTCTTATAATAATGTCGTGGTACCCACCTAGACCACTCAAACCTATATTTATGATCAGATTACACTCAATAAAGCATGTAGAAGGAAGGGGTCTACGTGACAAGGAGAACGTGCACAGCTGGCTGGAGGAGGGTGGAACAAGCCGTATAAAACCCGTGCTCCTGCCCAGGCTTCTTCATTCTACATTCACCCCGAGTGGATCCACGGGACACCTACGGGATTCACTCCCGAAAAGATCTCGTAGATTGGTGTAACCTGCCTGGTGAAGCCTTCGGGTATAACCTGTGTGGTGGAAACCTTCCGAGCACGTTATTCCATACCTCACGTTCCATCACAACCTCGCCTATCCCAGGCTCAAACATAAATATCCTTCACCACAAATAATATATGTGAAGAAATTTTGTTGTTAATAATTATTATGTGCAAGGGCTGTATAATGAGGTTTTCTTAAAGACCCACTGTAACCAGGTTATGCTATATTCATTTGAATTAAATACTATAATGTTATTGGGGAAAGGAAGGATCCTAGTATTAGGCATGTGCCGTTTGCCGTGGTTAAAATCCAGCGCTAAGGCCTTTGTAATTGTGGACACCATGGAACCTTGGGAAAAACGATAAATTGACTTCCAAATCCGACGGAGTTGATGGAGCCTAAAAGGTCTGCACCCCTTCCACATCCTCGTTCTCTTGTAGAACCATCTACCTCTGGCCAGCTGCTCGCTAGTGACATATTACCTACCTCTGCGTTGAAAGCAGGTTTGCAGTCATTTGTACTCTAATACGGAGCCTGCAGATAAATTGTTGTAATTATACGTTTCCGCAGCCATCCTCACTGCATTCAACCAGTGATGCTGTTATACGTCTAGCTGAGTAAATAGCAGCTTTTTCTGCTATGCATTTTCGAAGTAATATAACCAACGCTGCAAATTATTACGCAAACGTTTATTATTTACCTGTATCGATGTCCCTTCTGCTTAGATCACTGTTTTCTGTGGTAAATACCCTCGAGCTTCCCCCAGGAAGGCCCTAAATCGAGTACTGGAGCCGGCCCGGGAATTAAAGTTTCATAAAAATGCGTGGGATTCAATAATTCAATCATATCTGTAGTTATTCATGAAGCATAAGGCAAATAATAAACCTTTGTGTAATAATTTACCTGTATAGGTGCCCCTTCTACGTAGATAGTATAATGAACCGTTGTGTAATAATTTGCCCATCAATAATACCTACTTCAACGGTTGTTCAAGTTGCAAAAGTACTTATATACAAAATCCAGCCCCTTCTACGTAGATGGTATAATGAACCGTTGTGTAATAATTTACCGTTGTGCAATAATTTACCGTTGTGTAATAATTTACCATTGTGTAATAATTTACCCATCAATAATACTTCAACGTTTGTTCAAGTTGCAAAAGTACCTACCAACAAAATCCAATAGATCCATCATTTTCAAATGAAATAATATCGCAGAGCAACCGACTCGACTTCACACAGCCATCCGTGATTATAATCAGGTGCTCCCTAGTGCTGATATCCGGGCCGAATTTATACCGTTTGATTCACGGCGGTGTTGACGAAGCTTCCTGGTGCACACGAACGGCTGGACGTACAATGCTCCGGGTTGTCTCATAAATGCTTTAGCTGAAGACAAAATTTAATAACGTAAAAAAAACCATACTCTTCTATCGAAAGTTTTCGAGCTATGCCGTTCTGAAAATTTCAACCCCTATTTTTAAACCCATAGAGATGACTGACAGTAACATCGAGCTTCGAGGACCAACTAGACCCAGAACAGAACCTATAAACCGAATTTCATCAATTTTTTTTTCAAGATAACTAGGAAAAGTGCTAATTATGACGTACGGCGTACAGACAGAAATATTTTTATCGCATTTTCGGATTCTACTTACCTTGAAACGTAAACCATACAAATTTTGAGGGGTTTAGACTTTTTATTCATACTCGATTCCAAAGGTTCATCATTGAAAATAATAAACAAAAATAGAATCCTGCGCACTACGAGGAACAGGATATTATACCTACCCTACAAACTGTACGCTACCTACCTGTTGAGTACGAGAACAGGTTGTTTTTGCCCACAAACAAGTTTGCCTAAAATGACAACGCTTGTAAGCCTTGGTTCTGAGCTCAGCAGTCACTATTGCACTATGAGCAGCAGCGACTAATTTTGGGCCAGTCTGCGTTCTGGGAACCTGGAGGATAAAAACAAACGCTGAACTGAAATATATGAAGAAATATGAGGCGTGAAATAGCTGTATCGTCAAGAGAATATTGTGGAGTTCGTCGTCGTGAGTGGCTTGGGCATGCTCAGCGGATTCTTCTCACCTCCTGCATACTTGAGTTATTTGCATGGAATTTCTTCTTAACGCTTCCGAATTAACTCGAAGATTTTGCATTAACGCTGAAAATTTGCATTTGGTGGTTTTTAAGGTACTGAAACGTGGAATCATATATAATTGTATTGACATCAGCTATCGAATAGTGAGAAAATCCCGATATAAAGTACTCTATGCAACGATAAAGTTTATTCCATGTCCAGTTTCCATGTTTGCATCTTGGTAAACTTATCCAACGATAACCAGAATATTTCAGCGCTCTGCGGAAATCACTGTTGGAAAATTACACCGATAAATTTCAATTTCCGAAGCTCGCCTGTTCCCCAATACTTAGGACAATCCCTCCGATGCGGGATGAGCAGCGAAGTCCACGAAAAAAGGCAGATTGTGATCTTGTCTGGGTATAAAAGCTTAGAGCCTAGATTATTAGGATCGCCTCAATGCTGCTCTCATATAACGTCGATAAAGGGGAACGTTGTACCGCTTTTGTAATGTGAGTTAAATTGAGTTGGGTCCCTTTCATGAATTCTTCTCCTACCCAGGAGAGGGGGATATTGGATGTTGAGTATTTGGAAACGACCTCGAGCAGTAGACAAGAAGAATAGTAATACCTACCTAATATCAGATAGGAAGAGAATAATATGTCTTCATACAAGACCCATTGGAAGAAATTTTGTTTCAAGAATTTGCTTATTGTTACTTACAATACCTAATATTTCAATTCAGAATCAAATCCTAAATTTTACTCGCGTGTGTGTGTGCGTGCGTGCGTGTGTGTGCGCGTGCGTGCGTGCGTGTGTGTGTGTGCGGGCGCGTGTGTAGGTGTGTGTGCGTGCGTGCGTTGTGATATTCCTTCCAGACAGCTACGAAGTTTCAGATTCCGCCAAAATGTGAGTAGGTACCTTATGGCAATATGGGAGGTTGAGTTCAAATAAGAGCAATTTTCCAAAAAATCGCCAAAAGGCTCTTGGAGCCTTGGAGCAGCCTTGGAGGCCGAACCACTCATGCATAGGTACTACAGGCGCGTAGGAACTCGAACCCATTCCACCAAAGCCGTATCTACGTGTGTGGTATATGTATGTGTGTGGTTCGTATGTGTGTGGTATGTATGTGCCATTTACGTGTTTGTGTGTTGGTGAGTAGAGGGAAGGTAGGGAGGCAAAGCTCGAGTACCTATAGTTAGAGAGCCAGTGGCCTCCAGATTTAACCGGAAGATGTATAGCTGGAATTTCCCTAAATCGAAGGGGCTTGATGCCCTGAAACGAGATCCGCGAGCCAGCCACTCCCTACCCGGGGCATTAATATAGAAATTTCAAAATTATATTTTTGAAATTTTGGCATCTCATTTAACCGAGAGATAAATGGTTGAAATTTTCTTCAAAAAGTAGTTTTCCAATCACTTTAGGTTTCAGGGCGACTGACGGCCGATCCCGGGCCAATTTAGTAACTGACGCGGTCAAATTCGGTTGAATTGTGCATCCAATTTAACCGAGAGATAAATGGCTGGAATTTTTTTCAAAATGTCCAGCATGCAACCCTAAAAAACAATATACAACGACTGACGGCGTCAGCTGAGCAGATTTCATAACTGACGACAATTTAAATTTCAGTTGACCAAAACTTAACCGAAAGATAAATGGTTGGAATTGTCTTCAAAATGTAGTTTTCCGATCACTGGTTTAGGTATCAGGGCGACTGACGGCCGATCCCGGGCCAATTTAGTAACTGACGCGTTCAAATTTTGTTAAATTGTGCATCCAACTTAACCGAGAGATAAATGGCTGGAATTTTTTTCAAAATGTCCAGCATGCAACCCTAAAAAACAGTATACAACGACTGCTGGGCAGATTTCATAACTGACGACAATTTAAATTTCGGTTGACCAAAACTTAACCGAGAGATAAATGGTTGAATTTTGTTTCAAAATGTAGGTTTTCGGTTGCTGGTCAGGATTCAGTGCGACTGACGGCCAATCCCGGGTAACTAGTAACTGACGCGTTCAAATTTGGTTAAATTGTGCATCCAATTTAACCGAGAGATAAATAGCTGAATTTTTTTTCAAAAGGACCAGCATGAAACCCTAAACAACAATGTACAACGAGTGACGGCGTCAGCTGGGCAGATTTCATTACTGACGGCGGCAGTTTAAATTGTCGGTTGACCGAAACTTAACCGAGAGACGAATGGTTAAATTTTTCCCGAAATGACCAGCATGCAACCCTAAACTATTATACTCGGCGACTGACGGGGTAAACGGGTCAGATCACATTAATGATTGGAACTTGTGGTTGTCACGTTCTTGAGTAACAGAAAATCCAATTTTTCCAAAAATGTATTTATTTATTTCGATTTTATCATTTGATGAATTTATTTGAATTCGATTAAATAATATGCATGTCTGTTAGGAAATCATGGTCCACCAAAGGTCACACCTGATGAGGAACAACCCGCAAATACTGAATCAGGTAGCAGGTGTCAGTCCAAACGCTAATCCACGTACGACGATACTTTGTACTCGATTTAATAATTCAACGTAAAACGCTCGCCCGATTAGTTCCTGGAAATTACGCCATTCGGCACGTGCAGTCGTGTAAGTAAGTGTGTGTGTTTTCTGCAGAACTCTTTACACTTGTAACGTCTACCGTCATGTCGGAAAAATGTGTTTTTTATGATTTTGCGAAAAATAAGCAGCCAAATGGTAGTGAAAAGACTGAAGATGCGGACAGAACTCCAACGAAAAAGGTTCCGACGAATACTTTGCGCTTCAGCTCTACTATTCTCCGTAATTGCTGGGATATATTGGAGAAACGTAAAAAACTGTAAGTAATCATCTGATAATTATTGCCAACGCAGAAAGGCTATACTTTGAATTGATACTTTGATTGCATTCGGGTTTTTGACTGACCGTCTGTTTGTAGCCCGCTACAGGCCACAGTTTTGAGTATATCACTTTCAAATGCGGGGGTTGTACTCATCGTACCCTCAAAATTTGTCGATTAGTTTTTGGCTTCGGTAGCCAAACTAGATGCGTGAAATTCCCGCTAGTTACCTGGTCAGCGGACCCACCAGTCATATTTGTTACTCATTCTATTTACTAGTTGTCTGGTAAATCTAATTTCACCTTGTCATGCATTATCCGCCGCAAAATTAGAAAAACGACTGAAAACGGAACAAAACTAACGCTTTTACGGTGTCGGATGTTTATGCCGCGGCGTCGCATCCGATCGACGCCAAAAACTGCGCAGCAAAGACTGGAGGCCCAAGGAGTAACCTTCAAATTTAAAGTCAATAGACCCAAAAATAATGTCCGTAGCACGCCACAAATAAATAAAAAATCGAGCAAAAGTAAAGCCTCACTGCAATCTGTGATAATTTTTTTCTCTTCACCCGAACAAAATTTAGCCTGGATTATATAAAAATTATTTACCACAAAATAATTATTCCAAGAATAAATAAAGTGCTATAGGGTCTTCTTGTTGTATCAGTACAATTTAAACTTTGTAATACAATATTATAACAAAGAAACTAATTTTTCATCCACCCAATTCAGGAGACATGCCTAGCTACCTGAGTTCTTACTGTTATTTCTTATTATTTTGTCCACAGGGAATTGGCCTACGCTGACGTAGAACTTCCCTCACTCCCTGCACATGATGACGACTCTTAAACCGTTGGAGCTTATCACACTGAGAGAAATTTTAGCCAAAAAGACGGTCAAATCCAACCGTATCACATGGCTAAACATTAGCAACCGTGTGTATACGGTTAACGTTGACCGTCTCGAAAAAGACGGTTACTGCATTTGCCGCCCCCCAAAAGACGGTCAATGCATAACCGCCCCTAATGACGTTGTTGCATTGAGACGGTTAAAAATTAGCAACCGCCTTTTAGTCGGTTAAAGCACATGATCCAACAGTATCGGAGACGGCTACTGCAACCGCCTCTGCTAAAGCATGGTTTGACAGTGTGTGGGGCGGTTGCAGTAACCGTTTTGAGGCGGTGGCAGTGACCGCCTACGATATTTAAGTAACCGTTTGGAGGCGGTTGCAGTAACCGCCTACGATATTTAAGTAACCGTTTGGAGGCGGTTGCAGTGACCGCCTCCGATACTGTTAAACGGTTGAAGTAACCGTCTAGAGTCGGTTGCATTGACCGCCTACCACACTGTCAAACCTAGCTTGATAAGGTTGAAGTAACCGTCTAGAGTCGGTTGCATTGACCGCCTACCACACTGTCAAACCTAGCTTGATACGGTTGAAGTAACCGTCTAGAGTTGGTTGCATTGACCGCCTACCATAGCTTGATACGGTTGAAGTAACTGTTTGGAGGCGGTTGCATTGACCGCCTACCATACTGTCAAACCTAGCTTGATAAGGTTGAAGTAACCATCTAGAGTCGGTTGCATTGACCGCCTACCATACTGTCAAACCTACCTTGATACTGTAAAAGTAACCGTTTGGAGGCGGTTGCAGTGACCGCCTAGCAGTATTCATCGACCATATGAAGTCGGTTAAAATGTGCTCCAACAGTATTGGAGGCGGTTGCAGTAAGCGGTTACAGTAACCGCCTCCGATGCTGCTAAAACATACATTAGCAATAACGGAGGCGGTTATTGCAGATGTTGGAAGCGGTTGCTGCCTCCAACATCTGCAATAACCGCCTCCGCTACTGCTAAAGCATGCTTTAGCAGTAACGGAGGCGGTTACTGCTACATACTGCATACCCCTGCATACTGTGAAACCACACTTCAACTGACCTCAATAGGGTCAATCAATAACTGCTAGGGCAGGATGTAGCAGTATCCGTGGCTTTTAAATTGCTTCTGCTGCTAAATTCTGTCCTAGCTGATTAAACTGACCTGTGATTGAGGTTTTGTTAAGCGAGTAACACAAGTTATAAGAACAATAGCAGTTTATTCAATGAAATGTACATAAGAGGTAAGTGTACATGGTACACAGTGAGGATATTTGAATATTATGAAAATAAATATTGTAAATGACATTTTGATTAAGACTACTTAATTAAGACTAAGAAATTAAAATAAGACGATATAACAATTCGTACTGCTGTACAAAAAAACGCATGTATAATGGATCTTATGATCAGTATTTAAAAAATTAGTACGAATACAAGTAAAATTTGACATGTAATTACTCAAATTTAAACTTAAATTTCATAACGCGAGCTGTACATGACATTTCATAATGAGTGTACGTGATATTTACATTATAGAGTACACAAAATATTATATATTTTAAATATTAGTCTTTCAAAAATAAAGACGATGTGACTGTACAATGACGCAATAAATTTCAAAATTCATTCATCTTGATTAAGACTACTTAATTAAGACTAAGAAATTAAAATAAGACGATATAACAATTCGTACTGCTTTACAAAAAAACGCATGTATAATGGATCTTATGATCAGTATTTAAAAAATTAGTACAAATACAAGTAAAATTTGACATGTAATTACTCAAATTTAAACTTAAATTTCATAACGCGAGCTGTACATGACATTTCATAATGAGTGTACGTGATATTTACATTATAGAGTACACAAAATATTATATGTTTTAAATATTAGTCTTTCAAAAATAAAGACGATGTGACTGTACAATGACGCAATAAATTTCAAAATTCATTCATCTTGATTAAGACTAAGAAATTAAAATAAGACGATATAACAATTCGTACTGCTGTACAAAAAAACGCATGTATAATGGATCTTATGATCAGTATTTAAAAAATTAGTGATCACTTATGATCAGTATTTAAAAAATCAGTACGAATACGAGTAAAATTTGACAAGTGAAATTTAAGTTTAAATTTGAGTAATTACATGTCAAATTTACTTGTATTCGTACTAATTTTTTAAATACTGATCATAAGATCCATTATACATGCGTTTTTTTGTACAGCAGTACGAATAAATTGTTATATCGTCTTATTTTAATTTCTTAGTCTTAATAAACTTAAATTTCATAACGCCAGCTGAAATGCGGTAATACGGATATTCAAAAATACCTCCTAACATGAGTCATTAGAATAAGCGGGTAGCGTTGGAAGACCTGTTGAAAAGAGAGCCAGGAAGAGCACTTCAAGCGACAACCTACACGTTCACGGACAACAGCTAGAGAAGAAGTACGCAACTTCCAAGGCGGGAGCTCAGTCGGTCGGAGGGAAAGGATTAGGGCTGCGCATGCGCAGTGAAGCTCCTAGTCGGTTGATGCACTACTTTGACTGCATTGAAGGCGGTTGTTACAGTGCATTGACCGGTTGTTACAGTGCATTGACCGTGTGTCGAATGGTTGTTGAGGAGAAAACAAAATGGCGAACGTATTGTGACAACGAGGTTTATCCGTGTGCGATGACCTCTACCACGGCCGGCTTCAGAGAAGGCCACGGCGCAAGATCTGGCAACGCTGTAATAGCTTCTTGGTTCAGGCCCCTTTCCTAACCACTGCGTTCTTTTAGCTCCATGAATGAATCCTTCACTTACTTTATTATTATACCTGTATATTGCGAGTAGGTATATTTAATGAAAACAACCATCTTCTGTATGATGCATTATTTAAAAGAAAGGTACTGAACTAATACCTAGAACAGCAGAAAGGAACAAGCAAGATGACTTGGAGAAAAGGAAATGGAACATGAATTAATTATAGTTTGCTTATACATAGTAATCTACTTCTGGAACTTCTTCAACTTGCGACTGTCATTGTTGTTAATTATTCTCCAAAAACACCTATGTATTCGGTTCGGAACATTTTTTTTTGGACACCCCCTCAAAATTTTTTCTACGTTTCAAGGTGTGTATATTCCAAAAACACAATGTCCGTCAGCCGTGTCATCGATATCTACCTTAATTTTCGGACTAAAAAAAAACCGAGGGGTGTTATGGGTGAAAAATGGGTGCAAAATTAGGTACCTACCTACCTATTTTTCACGTTTTTTGAACTTGTGATGTTTGTGATGTTTTCCGTGTTTTTTATGGTGAGGAGACCAAATATGAAGTTGATTTTGACCAATGAGTGAATTATTGAGGTTCCAACGAAGTTTCAACTCTCAAAATTCCATATTTATGGGTTAAAAATCTGTGAAAATGGCTGTAATCACTAGAAATTTGTATAATAACTCAGAAGTGAATCCGGACAATTCAATGAGAAGTTCAATGATCGAAGATAATTTGTCAAAAATAAGAGCCAAAATTTGTGAAAAAAAAGTAAATGAATAGCCAGCTTTTTTGATGTCCAATAGAATACCTAACAAACCCAAGTGTCAAGGATTTTGCAGCATTCTTCGATTTTTGATCACGAACATTCTTGGAATAATGGTTCGTAATCACATTGACCTCACGTATTGCTGTCTTCTAATTTGGAATTCGATCTCTCTGAGACAAATGTTATGATGCATTTTTGGTTAGGAGCCTTCAGAAGCTTATCCTCGAACTCTTGGGAGATTAAAATGTTCATAATATTCAATGATGAATCTATTTTCATACCATCCCCGTAGCTGAATGATGGAAAGCACTGTAGGTACGTATCTTTAGGTTTTGCAAGGGTCCATTCTTTCTATTCTCCCCGTTGAAGGTACCTACTTATCCACTGTACCCAAGTAATTTTCGGAAAATGTTATAAATACAAACCACTGACCTAGGTTTTGGTTACCAATTAGTTCGGGGAATCGCACGAATCCACTTTTTCTCTTCATCCTTGAGAAACGAATCTAAGTCACATATTATTCTTTAGAACATTCCTAATTACTTTTGCACTCTGGTACGACACAATTTTCCTGCAGTCTGTTACCATTAAAACAATAACTTTTGTTAGCAAAAGTACTGTTGAATATAATTTTCGCGAGATGATCTATCGGTAAACTATCGAAACCCGGAAATAAACAAACCTAGGCTTATTGGTGGGTGGTGTCGCAGCCGGCCTGAAGTGCGACGTTGCCAATTCTCTACTGCCGGGGCCTTCTCTGAAGCCGGCCGTGCCTCTACCCCTGATGTATTGCTCAGTTTAGGCGGTTAGTGATCACGTTCCAACCGCATGATCGACGGTCACTTCATGTACAACTGTTGAATTATTTTTTGTTTTGTTTCGCGGGACGTCTGAGACCAAATTTGGATTAAACCAATGGTCGATGGTGGTTCTGAAATGATTCAAGAAGCGAAATACAATGGCTAGAACTGTATCAAATGGGGTAAACCATTGATTACAAGTATAATAGGTACGTTTGGATGTGTACGTTTGAGCGTTCTGAATTCTGCGTTGTTTCGCTATATTGCTCCATGCAATTTAAATGACTTTACTTCATGTAGAGAAGATGTGCAACATCAGACAAAAAATGACAAATTTATTGTACAACGTTATTTTCTGTCCAACCGCCTTCAAGACGGTCATTAAATTTACCACTCAAATTATTTTGGTTTATTATTAATGATAGACCTATGGAATCGAGCACGGAAAATTTTTTTTATCCCCACCTCAAAATTTGATGTTTTACGTTTCAGAGGACGTAGATTAAGAAAGTGCAATAAAATTTCCGACCGAATAATGCAATAGACCTCAACCAAAATTCACCAAATTTTTTTTCCCAGGCTCAGTCATCCTTCTAGTTTGTCCTCGAAGCTTTTCGTTACTGTAGCTCAAGCCTAAGGGTAGATATCATTTTTCGAAGGGCAAAAAACGTTGATTTTTTCCAGTTTTTCAAAATTGTGAGGCGTTTGGGACTTGTAACTCCCATAACTACCATAAAAATGATCGAAATTGGTTAAAATTGGAAGAGAAGGTGCGGGTTGGGCCACAGATGGTCTAATATCAAAATCATCGAAATCGTGCGGTAGCGGTCGCCTGCGCATGCGCACATGTAAAATACTTCAAATGCTCATAAATTCCGTTGAAATGGTCAAAATGTTTTCAAATTTTCATGAAAGATCCAGTATAATAATGTGGAGGATCTGTAAAAATTTCGAGAGAATCGGTAGTCAGGATTTCACAGGGCATGCGCAAACCTTAATTTGTTCAAGTTTTTCCAATTACTTTGAAGTGATTAACCGATTATCAATTCGTATTGGGTTTGACCGCACTTAATGATAACAATTGGAGTTCTATACACCCGACAAAATAATAAATAAACCCATGTGACAAGGACTTAGCAGCGTTTTTGGTTTATTATTCTGTGAATAATACACCTATGTATTCGCTCAAACTTTGTTTCAAATTTGATCAGAACTTGCAAGCCGTTTGGTATTTCGAGAAATGATAAAGAATACATTTTGATTTAAAATTGTATTTCCTTAAACTCAAACCGATAAGAAATTCTAAAACACTATACTCGTCCCAAATATTTGTACTTCAAATGAAGTTTTATACCTAAATCGTGAAAAATGTATACCTAACCATCCCTAACGCCTCACAATTTCGAAAAACTGGGAAAAATCAACGTTTTTGCCCTTCAAAAAATTATATCTACCCTTAGGTTAGGGTTGAGCCACAGTAACGAAAAGCTTCGAGGACCAACTAGAAGGATCTGAGCCTGGGAAAAAAATTTGGTGAATTTTGGTTGAGGTCTATACCATCAAAAGTGCCCCGTACGGCGTACGGTGGA
The DNA here is from genome assembly GCA_954871275.1 of Leptopterna dolabrata. Lineage (NCBI taxonomy): Eukaryota > Metazoa > Arthropoda > Insecta > Hemiptera > Miridae > Leptopterna > Leptopterna dolabrata. The sequence continues at coordinate 50,522,611 of OX940981.1, forward strand.
CAGACGGATGCAATTTTATTTCATATTCTTAATCTACGTCCTCTGAAACGTAAAACATCAAATTTTGAGGGGGGGTTAAAAAAAATTTTCCGTGCTCGATTCCATAATTTGAAACGTAAACCATAAAATTTTGAGGGGGTTCAAAATTTTTTTCGTGGTCGATTCTAAAGGTTCATCATAATAAATCAAGTAATAATTAGCCATCATAATAATATTAAACCAAAATTTACTGTTAATGTAAAAATATGTTACTGGTGAGTTGTGGCTATCAATTCGTTCATGATTCCATGTAGTCTGGATAAACGAACATTTTAAAACCAAAATCACTGATGTTTTTGGAAAATACGGTTTTTGAAATAGGACGGTCTGCGTCCAGCCCGAACTGCCGTTGACATGGTTTGATCGGATGAGACGGGATGGTGAGGTAAGGGACATGCCCAGTGGATATACCTGGGTTCTTTTCGGGAGGAGCCCAGTGGATTACCCACCTCCAGCTCTCTCGAGCTGCCTGCCCACGTCTACCAACTCGTTCGTAAGTTTATTTGCGAAATCTTTACATTACAAGGCGTGATATCACGACAGCCCTGGAACATGAGGTGTCTAGTAGGTAGCTCCAAAATCTAAATTCAGCTCACCTGCCGTGATTCAGCTTCGCGACTATGATGCCCCACTATCTCCCTGGTTTTTGCACCGTAAAGGATCGACGAAACTGACTTTGCAGGGCAGAGACACGGGCTGTTGGTCTGTTGGTAACTGAGCTGAGATCTTCCTGCTCCAAAGTGAACTTACTGGCCCTCATTTCCTACTGGTTCTGTGGCCGTGTGTGGCTGTTGCGTAGTGAACTAATGCTCGGTCAAACGTTTCTCAAACGCTTTGAAAACCTCGATGATCCTGGTAGCTGCTGGCGTTTCCATAATCTAAATTCGGCTCACCTGCCGAGATTGCAGCTGTGTTTCGTAGGTTGCAATACAACTTAGAAGAACGCTTGTCGACAAACCTTGCAAAATATACTTTAGGTCCCTATGAAAGGTCTGATTCTCCCTGATTAAGCGGTGAATAATTATTTTGCTTCCCCACTACCGAAGGTAGAGAAGCCTTGGATTCGTGATTGAGTAAAAAATAATTTATGTCCTCCAAAATAAAAATTTCCACTACCATTTTGCGTTTCAGACATCAGGGAACATTTTTGGTTCAGTGTCTGTCTGTCCGTGGTAATTCCTTGTAACGCGCATAAATACCCGAAATAATGGTCAAAGTGGTCTGAAATTTGGAAGGTAGGTGTGGGTTGGGTCACAGATGGTGCCATACCAAAATCGTTGAAAAATTAATGTAACCTCCGTCTGCGCATGCGCAAACGTGAAATACCTGCAACGCCCATAGCTACCCTAAATATCGTTGAACTGAGTTCAAACTTGGAGGGTCGATCAGGAATAATGCTTTCACAGTTCCGAATGAATTTCAACTTTTTTTCTGTCATCAACCTCGTAAAATGAAAGGGGAGCGACAAATAAGTATGTACAGAAAACGGTTCCGCAGGGAATTCCGAGTCGGAAAGTCGAAATGAACGGCTCGGATTCGGAATACCGATACTATTATTCAATTTTCTGACACCTCTGGCCTTTCACGGAGTCTAGCGAATATTATTCTTCAAAAACCGGGCCTGGTCGGGGAAAGGAAGCTGTTGCAAAGGAGTGGAATTGATGGACCCATTTTCACTTCCCTCGCCCTCAACTGAAGATGAAAAGTAAGTTATTGGCGTCGACGTGAATTTATTTTCCGAAGTTCTTCACTGATAAGTTTCAACATATTACCAAGAGAACCGATGGGTTTTCATGACAGAGGTTGAATCGAGTATGAGGTGCTTTTCAGCTTGTGGTCAGCAGCTATTAAGGCCGGGTACACTATAGAGACTTCAAAGTGATGAAAAATTCGTCCAACCATTCTACTCTAACGAGGAGCAAGAGCCCTGTAAAATAATGACATGGATCTCCTACGCCTGCTCACATAGGTAAACGTAGACTTGAATTCTTGAGGACTGTTCGCCTATGTAGGCCTCAAAGACTGCTTGTGTTCTATACAATCCCGGGAGCTACTTCGGTCTATCAGTATCACACAAAACTTGCCTTGGATTTGTCTTTACAAATATCCTTTTTGAGACAAATTCATAACTCTAGTTGAAAGCCCTGTCGATGCCTGGGAAACGTAGGTAATTACTTCTACTTCATTGAAAATTCCATTCATGCTACTTGATTTGTAGAGCGAATTCTCAACAGTTCGATATCACTGTTCCTGTTCAGGCTAATAACAGGCTTGTTTTTTCGTAGAAGTTCCTTTTGGTTTATTATTTTCAGTAATGAACCTTTGGAATCGAGCACGAAAACAAAAGTTGAACCCCCCTCAAAACTGGATGGTTTACGATTCAAGGTATGTAGAATCCGAAAATGAAATAGAAAGCGCTGTAAATTATTACACAACGGTTTATTATTTCCTGTATAGATGGCCCTTCTGCGTAGATCACTGATTTTTGTAGTCAGTACACTCGAGCTCCCCCAGGAAAGCCCTAAATCGAGTACTGGAGCTGGCCCGGTTATTAGAAAGAAAGAAAGAAAGAAAGAAAGAAAATTGTTTTATTCAATCAATAGAAACAGAAATAGTACACTACATGGATAAAATACATTACGCAAAAAGAAAATTAGATTTGTACCAATAATACAAGCATTGAATAGTAATGCTCAACTGTAGGCAATGCCTGTCTTGTTGAGCATGAGCCTCAAGCCTACTTATACTGGCACTAGGTTAATTACATTAACGCTAGTAAACAAAATAAATAGCTTTAGTCGATAGAGGAGGTCGTCTTTGCTGTATATAATAAATTAAATTAGAAACTAACTCTCCTACGCCAGGCGCGATAACAGGATCCTATTTATGATAGATATGATACTGTGGTAATTATGAGTTGTTTCAACAACAACCAGGGATGGGTATTTATGGAAATACAGGAGCAGTGCCTTGGCAAACATTTGTTATAAAGTAAAAACCTTAACTTCGTCATACAATTCGGATGATGGGAATCTACGATGTTTTCCTAATACCACTTTCAACAGACCTTTTTGCAAAATTTCAAGCTTTTTAAGTCTCGATACAACACAGCTTCCCCACACCACTATGGCATATTGCAATACAGACTGAACCAATGTTAAATACAAAAACTTCAGTCGGGGAAAGTCAATCACCGATCTCAAATTATAGAAAATAAATAAATATTTCTTCAGCTTACCATGAATATAAGTAATATGATCTTCCCAAGTTAGCCCGTCATCAATAATGACTCCCAAATATTTACAACTTCTGACCTTTGACAGAGCGGGGCAGGAACAACTGGGGACTGAACAGTCCCAACTGTGTATCCTTAGTGATAGAGAAGGGTCACTCAACTCGCTACCTCTGGAGCTAGTAATGGCCATGTATTTACACTTATTTACATTAAGTGTTAATATGCTTCTTTGGAACCATTCGTGCAGCAGATTAAGATCGCTCTCCATATCCGAAAAAATTTCACCCCAGGCCGTACCTTTAACCAAAATAGCTACATCATCTGCAAATAGATAAATTTTGCCTTTGATTGGCACACTAGCTATTCCGTTGACGTATATAAGGAATAATAAAGGGCGGTACACTAGTCGCAGGCTATCTACCGGACTCGGGTCGGGGAGGTCGAACCCCTCCGTCGTGACGCAGGCTATCTACCGCCCTTAAGCTCTCTAAAAATGGAAATATCTACCTATCTTACCTTAACTCTTCTAACGTGAGGAGTCGTCGTGGTCATGTAGTATTCTTCTGAAGTGAAGATCGTCGGAGAAATGAGGGTTGTCATGTCACGAGAAATGTTGACGCAGGTACACAGTTTTTATCAACTCTCCATTTGCGTCTCTTTTCTTACTTTTTTTTAAACATTCCTTTAGGTCACCACCGCACACTTCATCACCCCTCACTTTTGCACATGACACTGGTTGGTTCGGTAATACGCCCTTATCCTTCAAATATTTGATACACGTTTCCTCGTCGGGTATAATTTCGCGGTACAACTTTCCTAAACTCATCTCGACTGACGCGACGATTCAACTGAGAACATGCCATTACGGAGAACACATCAACAGATCGAAAGGTTTAAGGTGAGAACGGTAGATAAACACGAGCGGCGGTAGATAGCCTGCAACCGGTGGGAAGTGGGGTAGATAGCCTGCGACCAGTGTACCTAAAGGGCCAAGTGTACTTCCCTGGATTAAACCATACTCGCACAGGAGCTCTGAGCTCTGCTCACCCTCGACCGAGACCACCTGTGTTCGATCTTACAAATAACTTTGGAACCAAGACAGCGCTGCCCCAACGACCCCAACCTCCTCCAAACGTACCAGCATCAGCGATCTATCAATTGCATCGAAAGCCTTCGCTAGATCCAGGTACACAACCAAACCATTCAAAGCTACATCCCGCACTCCATAAATGTCATTCACCAGATCGAAAAGAGCGTCCTCAACATTCCTGTTATGTCTGAACCCAAACTGCCTCGACGACAACAAGTCGTTCGACTCTAGGTACACAGACAAACACTGCTTTACCCATCGTTCAATAATTTTGGCAAAAACTGAAAGGAAGCAATTAGGATCTGATTTAACTCCTCCTTTGAATAAAGGTACCACCTTAGCTATCTAGAAAATTCGAGGGTACTTAGACGAGGCTATACTTAAATTACAAATATGAAGTACAGGAGCAATAATTACAGGAATCACCATTTTGACAAGGTTGGTTGAGATACCGTCTACACCCCGAGCGCTAGCTCCTTTCATAGAAGAAACTATATTCAATACATCCTCCGGAGTAAGAGGAGGAATGACAAAGACGGAATCAGGGCGAACCAGAGGACCGGAAACGGTGGGAAACTCCCTGGATCCAACCCCATCAGCCAAGCGTTTACCGACGTTAGAGAAAAATTCATTGAGTTTTTCACTTGCTTTAACCTTAGCAACCTCCCTAGGGCAGTTTGATATCTTCATCTCCTCATCAACCAAAGGACATGCCTCACACTTTGTATCCCTGCCCATAGCCAACTTCAGGATATCCCACACCTTTGTAGAATTATTACCGGCTTGTTGAAATTTGTTATCGTAATAATGTTTTCTACGAGTAGCTTTCCTTCTTAAACTTGTTATCATATTTCTGTAGTATGTGTTGTGATGAATTTAAATTGCGTCGTTCATCACGAGCGGTGTGAGGATATGCCCAGGCGGGTTATGGGCGTACCACCACCCTTTCCTGGGACCTTAGTGGATGTGTCCGTTGGTTATGGGCGTACCACCACCATTCACGGAGTCTTTTCGAGGGATGCTGCCGGGTAAGGTTATGGGTGGACCACCACCAACACCCGGATTTTTTCGGATATGCCCAGGCGGGTTATGGGCGTACCACCAGCCTTTCCTGGGATCTTTTAGGTCGTTTGGCTGTTGGTTATGGGCGGACCACCACCATTCACAGCATCTTTTGAGGATGGGAGAGAGAGACGAGGTTAGGAGGAGAGAGAGTAGTCAGCGACTAGAGGAGAGCGTAGAATGAAGAAAAAGGCGCAGGAGGCGAGTTTTTATAGTATCGGGAGCTGTCTCCCTCCATCCTCTAGATGGTAGAGGATGGTGGGGATCCCAGGTTGGCCCTCTAGTCTCGTGCGGCTTGTGTCCCCACTGTAGGTACTGTTTATTTGGCGAAATCTTAAGTTAGCGAATGCAAGAGTTGTGGGTCTGGGAGGATCCACGACATGTGTATTGTATTTTTATTCGTGAATTGAATGGTTGCTTCACCAGAATATGTCCTAGTTTGTCTCTGATTTGCATGGAAATTAAAATCCCATTAGTGATCCAAGGCGTCAGTTTCATAAAAATGCGGGGGATCCAATAATTCATCATTCATCATTTTTTTTTATTTGTTGATGAGCATAAGGTAAATAATAAGCCGTTGTGTAATAATTTACCTGTACAGATGCCCCTTCTGCGTAGATAGTTTAATAAACTGGTGTGTAATAATTTGCCATTGTGTAATAATTTACCGTTGTGCAATAATTTACCGTTGTGTAACAATTTACCGTTGTTTAGTAATTTACCCGATACTAAACCGTTGTGTAATAATTTACAAACAATAACCGTTGTGTAATAATTTACCTGTATAGTTGCCCTAAATCCAGTATTGAGCCAGCCCGAAAATTACATTTCATGATATTGTTGTTATTCATGAAACGTAGCGTTTATTCATGTTACAAAAGTACCTACCAACAAAATCCAAAAGAGCCTTCATTTTTTTGTCAAATGAAATAATATCACAGAACAAACAACTCGACTTCATACTCCCTGAATATAATCAGGTGCTCCTGAGCTATGATTATCTTTTTCGGGCTAATTCCCAAATGTTGTCGCGTCCCTAGCGATGACATCTGGGCTGAATGTATGCAATTTGAATCATCCTCCTGTTGAAGAATCCTGTCGGTGCAAACTTCGGGGCCTTACTGTGAACGAACGGCTGGACGTACAATGCTCCGGGTGGTCTTAAAAAACTCCCAAGTTCAAAAAATATTTGAAAACATGAATAAATTGAGATAACGGAGTCCTGGAGATTTCAACCCCTATTTCCCACCCCTTAGAAAGGGCTGACAGTAACGGAGCTTCGAGGACCAACTAGACCCCGAACGGACAATTTTAACCTGACCCTTCAGGTTTTTGCGATGGGACCCCCCGCCGAAAAGCGACAGGAAAAAGTGAGACCAAATAGTGAGACAAAAGTAGCGCATATTTTAACGATGATTTTCACGTACAACCGAGTAGTTGCTAGGGAAATGAAACTTCTTTCATTTTCATCGGACAAAAATCGTTTTCCATTCGTTGGAAAGCTCTTGATTTATCACGAATGTATTTCGTATTTGTTCTTGGTATTTATTTCCTAGTTTCATACTATAACTATATAAATGAATGTTATAAATGGATAGTAAACAATGACGCTTGTTTGGTAGTCACTTGGTTATAGATACAAAGCGGTTTACTCGATCAATAGGTATAACGATAGCAATGGTAGTTGGGTACCTACATTTATATAATACAGCGAGGGGGACAAAAACCTGAAGGGTCAGGTACACTAAGGTAGATGCTGTGGAAGCTATTAGGAAGAATATCAGAGGCAAGTTTATGAATCACAAGAATAATTATATTATTGTATGTTCGAACGAAAGTTCTAACAGGACTGAAAGTTCAAAGTTTATCATTGCATGGAAACAATTTAACACCTGAAATATCTTTCGAGTGTCACCGATTTCCACACTCCCCTTCACTCGATAGACCTAACGAACTGTATCACTCTTGACGAGTCCAATAGCCTCTGTGAGTTCGTCATGACGAGGGCTGGGTAGACCTTTGGTGAGGATATCAGCCTCCATCGATGTAGATGGTTTGTAGGAGACCACGATTTCACCACTGCTGACCTTTTCTCGGATGAAGTGTTCTTTAATATTAATATGCTTCGATTTCGAGCTTACAGTGGCATTTCTGATGAGGTCTTGTGCGACGTTCCATTTCACCATTCGCTTTGTACTTGTTTTTCAGCACCATTCTGTTTCCTATGACGTTTGACCCGCCCACTCTTTCTGTTATTTTCCATGTTCCATTTTTTAGATGGGCTCTGATTTCACTTTTTATGGCTTCCTCCCAAGATTTTGCATCTGTCCCCTCCAATGCCTCCTTTTGAGTCAGAGAAGCGACTTCAAAATTGTTCAGCCATCCGGGGGGATTCAGTTCTGCTCTATTTCTCAGGTTGTAACCATTTTCTTCTTCTTCTCCTTCTATTCGTCGTTGTTCGTTTTCTTCTTGTTCTCTATTTTCTTGATCTTCATTTCCTCCATGATCCTCCTCAGACTCATCCTCATTTTGATCAGCTCCCTCGTTTCCATTTGTGAAAACATCGACCATAATTTCATTTTTTCTTGTCGGCTTCTGTAACAGATTCAATGAATCTGAACTGGATGGGAATGGATCGTCATTTGATTTTTCAGAATAGTAAAACTTGTTCACTATCTTGATGTCCCTAAAAATCACTATTTTGTTTCTGGAGGGCACCCAAACTCGGTATGCCTTTGAGAATTCTGAGTAACCAAGGAAAATGCCTTCCTCGGCTCTGGCTTGAAATTTGTCCTTGCCTTGGCTTTTATCCATGACGAATGTCTTGGCACCAAATACGTGTAAGTGGCGGACAGAAGGTATGCGTCCTGTCCACTTCTGGAATGGGGTTTGGTGGTCTATGACTCTGGACGGACACCTATTCAACAAGTAGTTAGAACAATAAATGGCCTCAGCCCAGAACATTTGTGGTAAGTTAGATTCGAGCATAAGACATCTTGCTCTGTCCAACAAAGTTCTATTTCGACGCTCAGTCAATCCATTTTGTTCTGGTGTTCGAGGTGCTGAAAGTCTACGTCTGATACCTGCATCTTTCAGAAATGTATCAAATTCATTGTTGACGTATTCAGCTCCATTGTCACTTTGAATGTATTTTATTTTCTTGTTCAGGATGTTTTCTACTTCATTTTTGAATTCTTTGAAACATTGAAGGACTTCATTTTTTTGTTTTAGAAAGTAAACCCGACCATAACGAGAATACTCGTCAATAAAGGTCACGAAATATTTTGAACCACCTGGGGACTTGCAACGCATAGGGCCGACTACGTCGGAGTGAATGATTTCGAGAGCCTCCAATCGTTTAGGTTCATCCCTCGAAGGGAATGGGAGCTTTGAAAATTTTCCCTTTATGCAAGTTTCACAGTCTCCAAGTTTATCTGACGGTTTGAATTTTAATCCTTTCATTATTTTATTCCTTCTAGCTAATTTCAGGTCATTTTCATTGATGTGGCCCAATTTTCTGTGCCAATTTTGTATCTCAGATATTGTATCTGATGATGTTAGCGTTGAAACTTCTGGATCTTTAGCATTCATTAAGTACAAATTGTTATGTTTAGTGGCTTTTGCAAATATTTCTCCGTTTTTGTCTCGAATTTCAGCATGGTCTCTTTTGAATGTGACATCGAAGCCTTTACTGGTTATCACAGACAGTAAGTTTGTGCTGAGATTTGGTACATACAATGTATCAGAGAGATTTACAATGCGGTCATCTCCCAACTTTACCTTTACGAGACCTTTTCCGGCGATATTTGCTGTGGAATCATTTGATGCTAACATTAATTTTCCATTTTCTCTACCGAATTGTGTGAATTTGTTTTTGTCGGAGCATAAATGGGATGTACTGCCGCTATCAATGCACCAAACGGAATTATGGTCGATGATTTCACAAATGGAAACGAGGGAGCTGATCAAAATGAGGGTATTGCACCCACAAAGGGGGTATTGCATCTAGGGGCTGAGAACGTCAAAGCGATCTCAGCGAAGAAGTCGGTTTTTCGACGGTGGTCGAGGGAACTAGCCTTCTTTGTACCGCCACCCCTCTCCCACACACTCCACTTTTACACTTTCTATAGCTTATATACCTGAGGGACGTGGCTCTTCCTAATTAGGGTTCACTTGATTGTGGTCTTTCAGCAAACCGGGAAATCAGCAGTAGGTACGGTCAAATACGAGTTTGAGGTGTTGATGGTGGAGGGACGTCCACTGAAATGTTTGTAGGCCTACTTACTCATGATGACATTCTCTAATTTATTACCTCCCTATGTAATTTCAATTCACTTAAGTACATAGATTTTACAAAAGGTGTTCACTTACATAGACTTATAAATTATGCCAAGATACATAATACGAGTATATAGGGTTGATAATTTAAAAATTTGAAGGCACGTTGAAGTCAACATAATTTATAATTGGTTGTTGAATTGTAACAACAATATTAAAGTTAACAATAATTCAATTTAATTGGTATTTAATTATAGTAATAGGCAATGGTTTGCTCCACTTATTCAACAATTTAGCTATATTTAACTATAATGTAACTAATTTTATTTATAATATAACTATAATTTAATGTTATTTTTCTCAAGGCATTTTTCTCTCTTTCACTTATTTTCGGTTGCCTTTTTCCGTTCTCGAACGCCTGAAACACATATATTTACATACTATAATATTATATTTATGTAAGTACTACCTATGTTATACAGGGTGTCCCGCGAGACGTTCCCTGTCCTATTGTCCTTAGGAAGAAAGTTAGAAGAAAATTTCAAATGGCTCAAATTCCAGATTTCAAATGCTTTTTTTGCGTAGATCTCATATACAAAATTTATATTCGTGAAAATTTTTAAAAAGTCGAATTTTGACACGATCTTCATTTTTGGGGAATTGTTCATGCTAAATCACTGGGTGATGTCAATTTTTTGATTAGCAATCACACCATGAAGATAAATAGATCATTCCATACATTTTACAAAAACGTTGAAAAAGCTGAAAATTTGATGCTGTACCTGGTAGTACATAACTACATGAATGCTGGTATATATATAATACGATTATACGTCATCAAGAAGCACAACAACTAATACTTAGCTGCTTACATGTCATTCTTTCTCGCCTAGTTTTTTCTTCTTTGCCTCCTCAATGAATGGTGGGTCACGGATTCACATGTTGCGGGAGCCTCGCGGATCCACTGGCTCTGGGAGAATGCATTGTATGTAGTACGCAGTACGTAAGTTTCTCCTCCATTCAATTCTCCAAAAACTCATCGTCTCTTTCTATAACCTCGAAGAGGATGTACGGATATTTTTCATTCCTTAGAGATGACTGACAGTAGCGCCGAGCTTCGCGGACCAAATGGGACCTACAAATCAAATTTCATCAATTTTGGGTCATAAAAGAGGAAATTGCGAAGTGCGATTGTACGGCGGCATTTTGAGAGGGGGGGGGGGGGGGGGGGGAGGGTACAGTTCTGTCTTTTTCATGCTCGATTCCAAAGTTTCACTATGAAAATAATATACCACAAGTTTTCTTCGCTGCACATCCGTTGAACCTCCTTCTCTTCATTCGCTTGCAGTAGTACACACTCCCGGTTTTATCGTACTTCGGCATCGCGTGTCGTATAATGAGTCGTCAAACAATCGCAGGTAACAGTGAGTGGCAACTCTCGGGGGCGTCTTATATAGGTAAGTAGGAGTAATGGAGTTCCCATGCAGATGGGAAGATGGGACAAGCAGCAACATTTTAATTATATATTGAACATTACAACCGACTGATCAACAAACCGACCAACAACACCTAACATAGAAGAAAAACGAAGTTATTGAAAAAATAGTCTATTTCCACTAATACAAGAAAAACGCTGCAAAGTCCTTGTCACATGGGTTTCTTATTCTAATGGACAAAACTACAGAACTGTTGGCTGTTCATTTATTGTTTCTTCCATGTGAAATAATTGAAATAGCTATTTCTGATGGTTTCCACCATTTTTGGCCTCTAAAAGACGGATTAGGTAGGTACCTACGCCTTTTTTTTTTTTTCAATTTATCTTTGATCATTGGTAGTGCCATTTATTCGTCTTGGTCCACGTGTTGGTACTACTTCCATTGTTATTATACAACATGATGGTGATTTCAGCCGATTTCCCAGGTTTTTGACTCATAAAAAATCAATTTTGGGAGCTGAACGTTTGGTAGAACTCAATTTTCCACTCTTTGGTCAAAATAGACTTCATGTTCGGTCTTCTCGTCCCCAAAAACATGGAAAACGATACCTCAAAAGCTCATGTTACTAACATGTTACTAAAACACAAAAAGTACCTATTTTTGTGCACATTTTCACTCATAACATCCTTGGGTATATTCCGATCGGGCTGAAAAGTTTCGGGACACAACTAGGGTCCAAATGGAGCATGTGTGCGAAAGAACGACTTTTTTAGACCAAAAATGAAGCCGGTACACGTGATACGGCGGACGGTGGACAGCGGAAGGACACTTCATTTTGGTTTATTATTCTATGAATAATACACCTATGTATTCGCTCAGCAAAAAATTTTTATAACACCCCCTCAAAATTTTTTCTTTTCCGTTTCAAGGTGCGTAGATTCAAAAAATGCAATGTCCGTCCTCCGTACGCCGTACGCCGTCCGCCGTATCACGTGTACAGGCTTCATTTTTGGCCCTATTTGTGTCCCGAAACTTTTCAGCCCGATCGGAATATACCCAGGGGTGTTATGAGTGAAAATGTGTGTAAAAATAGGTACTTTTTGCGTTTTAGCAACATGTTAGTAAAATGAGCTTTTGAGGTATCGTTTTTCATGTTTTTGGGGACGAGAAGACCGAATATGAAGTCGATTTTTACCAAAGAGTGGAAAATTGAGGTTGTACCAGATGTTCAGCTCCCAAAATTGATTTTTTATAAGTCAAAAACCTGGAAAATCGTCTGAAATCACCATCAATTTGTAGAATAACACTAGAAAAATTATCAAGAGGTGGATCAAGACGATTAAATGGTACTATCAATGATCAAAGATAATTTGAAAAAAAAGGATCGTACCTTATTCGTGTTTTGGGGGCCAAAATTGGTGGAAACCACCAGAAATAGCTATTTAAATTATTTTATATGAAAGAAACAATAAATAAACAGCCAACGTTTCTGTAGGTATGTCCAATAGAATAATAAACCCATGTGACAGGGACTTTGCAGCGTTTTTGGAATCTATGCACCTTGAAACGTAAAAGAAAAAATTTTGAGGGGGTGTTATAAAAATTTTTTGCTGAGCGATTACATAGGTGTATTATTCGCAGAATAATAAACCAAAACTCAAAAAACACTGTTATACCGGTTTCGGTGATCAAACCATCGTCAGTAACACACAATAACTGTGTTATTACACCGGTATAACAGTGTTTTTTGCGTTTTTCGTGTATTAGTGGAAATAGACTATTTTTTCAATAACTTCGTTTTTCTTTGAAATGGGTTTCCACGATTTCTTCGCGAGTGATTTAGTTCGTAACACCTAATATTAAGAATAATAAAAATAATCCCATTTGGTACCTACAAATCTTGCCCTTTCAGCTCCATTGCCCCCCCATATTCCTAGTGTTCCCAATCCTATTGTCACTGACAAATAATGGGATTATTTGCCAAGAAGGACCTACATAATGGCCCAAGGGGGTCATTACCCCGAGCAGGTAGCAAAAGGGCAGCCCGTCGATGGTAGCAGTATCTATTGGGAGACTGCTGAACTTCCAGGTCCTAGGATTTCCTGTAAATCAAGAGTTCAAACTTCGGCGGTCGCACTATATCACTAGTATGCTCACTTGTATGGAGCCTTTTTTTTTTAAACCTACTTACAAAAAAGTTTAATCATGCATTTTGGGAAATTTTAAATTTTCTCTTCATTATAGTGAAAGTAATTGGATTGCAAGCAGGACTTCCCATGAGCAATTTTTTGATTGGGTGAACGGGTAAAGAGAAAAAACGGGAATAAGTGAGAAGACTGATGCAATACCCCCTTAAGCGGAAGTCATCCTGTGGTGCAGGGGGCGAAGCCCCCACCGATGCGCGCAGCGCCGTGTTTTTTTTTGGTTTATTATTTTCAATAATGAACCATTGGAATCGAGCATGAAAAAAAAAAATTCTAACCCCTCCAAATTTGATGGTTTACGTTTCAAGGTATGTAGAATCCTAAAATGCAATAAAAATATTTCTGTCTGTCCGCCGTACGCCGTACTGGCCACTTTTCTTAGTTACCATGAATAAAAGTTGATGAAATTCGGGTTATAGGTTCCGTTCGGGGTCTAGTTGGTCCTCGAAGCTCCGACGTTACTGTCAGTCAACCGGGTTCAAAATAGGGGTTGAAATTTTAAGAACGCCGTAGCTCGAAAACTTTCGATTGAAGGGTTTGGTTTTTTTAACGATATTAAATTTGTCTTGAGCTAAACAATTTTTTGAGACCACCCGGAGCATTGTACGTCCAGCCGTTCGTGTGCACCAAAAAGCTTCGTCAACACGATCGTGAATCAAACGGTAAAAATCCGGCCGGGATATCATCACTAAGGAGCACCTGATTATAATCAAGGATGGCTGTATGAAATCGAGTTGGTTGTTGCGATATTATTTCATTTGATAAGTGATGGACTATTGGATTTTGTTGGTAGGTACTTGTGAAACTTGAACAAACTTTGATGTATTATTGATGGGTAAATTATCACGCAACGGTAAATTATTACACAACGGCAAATTATTACACAACGGTAAATTATTACATAACGGTAAATTATTACACAACGGCAAATTATACACAACGGTAAATTATTACATAACGGTAAATTATTACACAACGGTTCATCTACCAAGAAGGGGCTGTATTTTGTTGATCGGTACCTACTTTTGCAACTTGACCAACCGTTGAAGTATTATTGATGGGCAAGTTATTACACAACGGTTCACTATACTTGACCTGAGGGTAGGTACTGACCACAGAAAACAGTAATCTACGCAGAAGGGGCTTCTATTTCACTCCACATCAACAATTTTCCGTCAAAAATTCATTATTTGCGTTTCTTTTCGCCATTTTAGTTAGGTACCTACTGTTTGTCATCGAAAGAATTTATTTTAGCAACATTTAACTCGTGATTTAGGTAGGTACCTAGTAACGAGTACGGGGTTAGGTACTAACCTACAGAGGGTCTGCGATCTACATAGTATAGACTAGTACATATTATATAGACTGGTTATATATACAGAGAGCTGTGATATTAAAAGAAGGGGATTCTGTACAAAGTAATAAACCGTTGTGCAGGGATTTGCAGCGTTTTTTCATGATAACTAAGAAAAGTGCGAAGTACCTACGGCGGACGGACAGAAATTTTTGGTTTATTATTTTCAATAATGAACCGTTGGAATCGAGCATGAAAAAAAAAATTCTTACCCCCCCTCAAAATTTGATGGTTTACGTTTCAAGGTATGTAGAATCCAAAACTGCAATAAAAATATTTCTGTCTGTCCGCCGTACGCCGTACGCCGTACGGGCCACTTTTCTTAGTTACCATGAAAAAAATTGATGAAATTCGGGTTATAGGTTCCGTTCGGCGTCTAGTTGGTCCTCGAAGCTCGACGTTACTGTGAGTCATCTCTAAGGGGTTCAAAATAGGGGTTGAAATTTTCAAAACGCCTATACCATTTTTTTACGTAAATATTTTTACGGTTTTAAATAATTCTTGAACTTGCGAGTTTTTTAAGACCATCCGGAGCATCGTACGTCCAGCCGTTCGTTCACAGTAAGGCCCCGAAGTTTGCACCGACAGGCATTTTCGACTCCAGTGTGAATGAAATTGTATACAATTCAAACCAAATCTCGTAACCAGAGACGCGCCCACAATAGGAATTTGTGAATACGGCCAATCATTGGTAGGGATCACCTGATTATATTGGCGGAGTATGAAGTCGAGTTGGTTGTTCTGTGATATTATTTAATTTGAAAAATGATGGCTCTTTTGGAGTTTGTTGGTAGGTAGTGAAACTACCTGTTGAACAAACGTTGAAGTATTATTGATGGGTAAATTATTACTACGGTAAATCATTACTCAACGGTAAATTATTACACAACGGTTCATTATACCATCTACGTAGAAGGGGCTGGAGTTTGTTGGTAGGTACTTTTGCAACTTTTTTCACTCCTCATCAACAATTTCTTTTCAGAACTTCATTATGTGTGTTTCTTTTTGTTAGGTACTGTTTGTCATCGGCAGAATTATTTTAGCAACATTTAACTCGTGATTTAGGTAGGTACCTAGTAACGAGTACGGGGTTAGGTACTAACCTACGGAGGGTCTGCGATCTACATAATATGTATAGACTAGTACATATTATATAGACTGGTTATATATACAGAGAGCTGTGATCTGTAACAGAAGGGTATTCTATACAAAATAATAAACCGTTGTGCAGGGATTTGCAGCGTTTTTATTGCATTTTCGGACTCTACATACCCTGATACGGAAACCATCAAATTTTCAGGTGATTGGGAGGGGGGGGGGGATTAAATTTTTTTTTTCATGCTCGATTCCAAAAGTTCATCATTGAAAATAATAAACCAAACTTTCTGTCCGTACGCTGTAAGTACTTCGCACTTTTCTTAGTTACCATGAACAAAAATTTACGAAATTTGGTTTATAGGTCTCGTTCGGGGTCTAGTTTGGTCCTCAAAGCTCGGCGTTACTGTCGGTCATCTCTAAGGGGTTAATGATAGGGGTTGAAATTTTTAGAACGCCGTAGATCGAAAACTTTCGATAGAAAGGTATGGTTTTTTTAACGTTTTGCTTCCGAGTCTGCGAAGCAGCGGAAGCCTTGTGTTCACTTTCGTGAGCCAAAAACTTTTTGTCTTCAGAAATCAAAATTTCCATTTGCATTTTGCGTTTCAAAGCCTACTGAACAAATTTGGTTCCGTGTCTGTCGGTCTGTGTGTCTGTCTGTCCGCATTTCCTTGTTACAGCCATAACTTCCACGATTTTGAATTGATTCAACTCAAGTTTTGAGGGATGGTGCGGATAAGGCCCCTTGAGGTCCCATACAAATTTCAACATGATTGATCCAGCGGTACGTCCTGCGCATGCGCTAACGTTAAATTCAACAAACACGCATAACTTTCACAATTTTGATTCAATTTCGCTCAAATTTTCAAGGGTTGTTTGGACAAGGCCTAGTTAGTTCCAGTATGAATTTCAGCATGATCGGACCCTCGGTGCGCTCTGCGCATGCGCTGGCGTGAAATAGATTCAATTTCCTTGTTACAGCCGTAGTAACCAAAGATTTCACCCAATTTCAATGTAATTCTCAGGGATTAAGCGGGTAGGGCCCATTGAGGTCCCTTATAAATTTCAACATGATAGAGCCAGCGGTTCACCCTGCGCATGCGCTAACGTGAAATTCTTCAAACACGCAGAACTTCCGCAATTATGTATAATGTACGTAATGTATTATGGACGTCATGTTATGTAATATGTATATTTCATGTAATGTTATGCAATGTAATGTAATGTAATGTAATGTAATATGTATATTTCACGTAATGTAATGTTATGTAATGTAATGTAATGTTATGTAATGTAATGTAATGTAATGTAATGTTATGTAATGTAATGTAATGTTATGTTATTTTGCTTCCGAGTCTGTTCTATTTTATAATGGGTCACTCTGATTGTGACGAGGAAGCTCCTGTGCCATCACCTTGGGAGTGTATTTAATTTTATCTTGAACTAATGAGTTTATTGAGACCACCCGGTGCATTGTACGACCAGCCGTTCGTTTGCACCAAAAAGCTTCGTCAACAGGATCGTGAATCAAACGGTATAAATCTGGCCCAGATATCATCGCTAGGGAGCACCTGATTATAATCAAGGATGGCTGTATGAAGTCGAGTTGGTTGTTCTGTGATATTATTTCATTTGAAAAATGATGTATCTATCGGATTTTGTTGGTAGCTACTTCTGAAACTTGAACAAATGTTGAAATATTATTGATGGGTAATTTATTACACAACGGTAAATTATTACAAAACGGTAAATTAATATACAACGGTAAATTATTACGCAACGGTAAATTATCACACAACGGTTCATTATACCATCTACTTAGAAGGGGCTGGCTATTGTTAATAGGTAGTTACTTCTGCAAATTGAAAAACCAATGAAGTTTTATTGATGGGCAAATTATTACACAACGGTAAATTAATACACAACGGTTTATTATTTGCCTTATGCTTCATGAATAACTAAAAATAAAAATGATGATTGAATGATTGAATCCCGCGCATTTGTATGAAACTTTAATTCCTGGGCCGGCTCCTGTACTCCATTTAGGGCATTCCTGGAGGAAGCTGGAGGGTACCTACTGACTACGCAGTGATCTACGCAGAAGGGGCATCTATAATAAAATAATAAATAATAAACCTTTGTGTTATAATTTGCAGCGTGTTTTTGTTGGAGATAATAATTATTGTGATTATTTCTTACGCTCAAGTTTTACGAGTTCCGTGTTGACCCCTGGGTGAGTGTCAAGTGGGTGAGACTTTTCTCCATCGCCTTGTTCCAGCGACCTTTCTGTCATTCTGTTGTATGTTCTGTGGCTGTTTTCCTATTTTCATATGAAGTGACCCCAAAGGGTCTGGAGCCAGTGGCTTAGTGTAAGAAGCCACTAGTCGTTTGAGCTTCGTAAAAGTTGCAACGCAGTTCTCAACTCTGAAGCCAATTTCAACCACCCAATTCAGAAGTGAAATTCACCACCGAATTTTGGGTCCAGCTGTTCACTTTATAGTGACAGCTTTTCCGGGAAGGATTCCGATCATCGGCTTCATCTCCTGGGACAACGTTAGTTCGTCTTCAACCACCTGTGTGAGATTCCGAACGGTTCCTGTCTGGATTGCCTGCCGAACAACCAGGAAGGGGCATCACTGCAGACGTATTCCTCGGATCTCGCAACTCAGGTCGGATTTATCCACATCTTTTGTGTCACAGTAACATTCGGGGGAACGATTTGCGAATTATTTAACTTTAATATTTCGGCCGAAGAACGATTTAGTTATTTTTATCGAATCAAAGATATCTCACTTAATTTATTAGGAGCTCATTTTGGTTTATTATTTTCAATAATGAACCTTTGGAATCGAGCATGAAAAAAAATAATAAACCAAAAACGAATATTTAACCCCCCTCAAAATTTTATGGTTTCAGTTTCAAGGTATGTAGAATCCGAAAATGCAATAAAAAATTTCTGTCCGTCCGCCGTACGCCGTACTTCGCACTTTTCTTAGTGTCCATAAACCAGAATAATTGACGAAATTCGGTTTATAGGTCCCATTTGGGGTTTGGTTGGTCCTCGAAGCTCGGCGTTAATGTCAGTCACCTCTAAGGGGTGAAAAATAAGGGGTTGAAGTCTCCAGGACGCCATTATCTCGAATTTTTTTACGGTTTTACGTAGTTGTCAAAATTGGGAGTTTGGGACCACCCGGAGCATTGTACGTCTAGCCGTTCGTTCACAGTAAGGCCCAGAAGTTTGCACCGACAGGCTTTTTCAACAGGAGGGTGAATGAAATTGTATACATCTACCCCAAATATCATCACTAAGGACGCGCTAACAATCGGGAATTGGCCCGAGATCATCATTGCTAGGGAGCACCTAATTATATTCACGGTGTATTAAGTCGAGTTGGTTGTTCTGTGATATTAGTTCATTTGTAAAATGATGGCTCTTTTGGAGTTTGTTGATAGGTAGTGAAACTTGAACAAACGTTGAATTATTATTGATGGGTAAATTATTACGCAACGGTAAATTATTACACAACGGTTACTAATTATTAAATCTGCGTAGAAGGGCCTGGAGTTTGTTGGTAGGTACGTTTGCAACTTTTTTCACTCCACATCAACAATATTTCCCTTCAGAACTCCATTATTTGCGTTTGTTTTTGCTATTTTAGTTACTGTTTGTCATCGACAGAATTATTTTAGCAACAAAACTCGTGATTTAGGTAGGTATACCTAGTAACGAGTACGGGGTTAGGTACTAACCTATTTTTTATTTCGACTTCCTTTTCGGATTCGTATTCGATATTGTTATCCACGGTTATTATATCAGATTGGTTTAACACTCCTAAACAGTTCCCCAATGCTGTTATCATGTTATAAGCGCCTATCATATTACAAGACAGAATACCAAGAAAAAACCTCAAGATCTATGCATGGAAATAGTGCAAGTTATGGTGAACAGTGAGATAAGTTTGAGCGATTCATCGCCTGATTTTATTGGAATAGTTCAATTATAATATGAAGTTAGCATTTTTATTCTGCCAAACACTGAGTTTTATGCATTGGAAAACTTGTAAACTTATAGGTACCTCATTATTCGTTGTTGAGAATTATGCATATGTTATTAGTGAGTTGCTCGAAGAGCTGCGAAGGCTGGAGCAGAACATCTCCGAAGACAAATGTCAGCTTTCTAGTAAAATGTTGACGAATTTTTTGTAATCGAATTTTTCTGAAGATAATAAATGTACCTATATTTATGGCGGAAAGGGGATGTGGTATTTACGTAGATACCTATTTCCTAATCTTCTTATCACTCGCGGTCCTCATCATGATTCTTTTCCGAGATTTTGATGGTAGGTAGTGTTGGCGTAGAATAGGTTGGCCTAAATGAATCAAGTGCATTAGGAGATTTTCCTATCACTCGTTGATTCAGGATAGAAAATTGGAGTATCTACCAGATTCTAGTATTGTATAAGTTCACAAATAGTATAAGTATGATACCTACTATAAATCAGGCTAATAATTAGGTTATGCCTCGCAACCCTACTTACGCCCGACGACGAATACCTAATAGATACGTACAAAAATTTTGGAGAGATAGAGCGGAAGCGTTAAATCTGAAATTAGCGTACCTGGCAAACTTCTGATCAGATACTCACTTGGGCGGACTTGTGCCTATGTAGAAGTCAATTTCAAATCGTGTTACTTCTCTTTGTTTCAGGTATGTTGTGGGAAGCTCCGCCTTGAACTGACGAACATCTTATTTCGTGAGTCCAGGCAATTTATATTCCTTTGTGAACAACCAAATCAAAATTCAAAATGCCATGTTAGTTGTAGGTTTTGAACGATGACAATGGGTTTGATGATAACAGCCCGGATTGATTTTTTACAATTCTATTAATATCTGAATCACGCGCATATTGAGATTCTTTTCAAATAAAGCGAGAAATTTGGCAACAGTGCGGAAGTCTGGGAAGTTTAAAACAATATACCTGTCTCTACCCTGTCAACCCTTCCCAGCTGTTGAAACAAAAAAGGATTTTTTCCAGAAAACCCAAGAGTCGCTGACTACTTGTGTAACAAAAAACAGGGAGATAGCAGTTTGCTTTGAATTTACTTTGTTTCCTTCTATCAAAGAGGAGAGACTCTCCTTGTGATATCAGGATGTACCAAAGAACCATATAGGCAGGCAGGTATTTAAAAACTCTTTTAGATCATAACTTGATAGCTGTGTCATATTCCCTCGAAGGTAGTTAAATAATAAATAAATAATTATTATGTGAAAGTGGAAATACCTACGTTGAGGAAAAACCTTCAAACTAATCGTTACTACCGGTTTCGGTGATGACAGTGTTACTGACGATGGCTTGATCACCGAAACCGGTATAACAGTGTATTTTTCGTGTATTAGTGGAAACAGACCACCTTTAAACAATTCCGTTTTCATTTTGGTTTATTATTCTGTGAATATTTCACCTATGTATTCGCTCAGCAAAAAAATTTTATAACACCCCCTCAAAATTTTTTCTTTTACGATTCAAGGTGCTTAGATTCCAAAAATGCTATGTCCCTCCGCCGTCCACCGTCCATCGTATCATGCATAACTACTTTATTTTCGGTCTAAAAAAATGCATTTTGCTAGGCGAATACGTACGTGTATTATTCACAGAATTATAAACCAGATACACTGCCAAGGACATGGCAGAGAAGCTTCCTCGTGGCCTCCACAGTATGTCACCATTAAATTTTCAGAAAACTAGAAATGACCGGTTCGCCATGCTCATGACGATAGAATGCTGGGCAACCAAAAATTAAAAAATCTTTACTTTTGGGCAATACAAAGCACGGGGCAAAAAAGATTTAAACCCGCCATTTACCCTCACGCATTGGCTGAAATTTGTCGGAAAAATTATGAATGAAAAAAAAAAAAAAGATGAATGTCGTATGGGACCTCAAGGGATCTTACCCGCATCATTCCTGAAAATCTGACCAAAATCCGTTCAAAATTGATGGGAGTTATGACCGAATGACCGTAACAAGAAAATCTCGTTAGAGCCTGCGCAGAGGCTACCGTTGATTCAATCATGATGAAACTGATAGGGGACCATCCAGCTCTAAACTAACACAATTCCTGAAAATTTGATGGAAATCGGATCAAAACTGTGGAAGTTATGGCTGTGGCAAAGAAATGTGGACAGACAGACTGACACGAAACCAAATTTGCTCAGGAGGCCCTGAAACGAAAAATGAAAGTGGAAATTTTGATTTTGGGGCACAAAAAAGTTTTCATTTCAAAGTGAAAACAAAGCTTCCGCTGCCTTGCCGACTTGGGAAGCAAAATGAGGGCTACTTCGTGTTTTGTAGGGGCCAAAACTGGTGGAAACCATCTGAAATAGCTATTTCAATTATTGCAGATGAAAGAAACAATAAATGAACAGCCAACATTTCTGTAGGTATGTCCAATAGAATAATAAACCCATGTGACAAGGACTTAGCAGCGTTTTGTTAGGTATTTAGATCCTCACGATGGGCGATATTTTTCCGGTGCATACATCAGATGGAAAAACGCTGCAAATCCCTGCACAACGGTTTATTATTTTGTACAGAATACCATTCTGTTACAGATCACAGCTCTCTGTACAGATAACCCGTCTATATAATATAATAATATGTACTATTCTATACATATTATATGTAGATCGCAGACCCTCCGTAGGTTAGTACCTAACCCCGTACTCGTTACTAGGTACCTATCTAAATCACGAGTTAAATGTTGCTAAAACAATTCTGTCGATTACAAGCAGTAACTAAAACGGCAAAAAGAAATGCAAATAATGAAGTTCTGAAGGAAAATTGTTGATGTGGAGTGAAATAGATGCCCCTTCTGCGTAGATCACTGTTTTCTGTGGTCAATACCTACCCTCATGGTCAAGTATAATGAACCGTTGTGTAATAACTTGCCCATCAATAATACTTCAACGGTTGTTCAAGTTGCAAAAGTACCGATCAACAAAATCCAGCCCCTTGGTAGATGAACCGTTGTGTAATAATTTACCGTTATGAAACAATTTGCCGTTGTGTAATAATTTACCCATCAATAATGCTTCAACGTTTGTTCAAGTTTCACAAGTACCTAAGTAGGTATAAAAGGACAGAGCGGCGACTCCGGCCCTTTAGCCCTTCCAAAAGGGCTCCAAAAAAATACGGTTAGATAGAGGATGAACAGGTTCAGGGTGGGGGTAAAGTCAAAATCAGGGTCAGCCCTTTAGGGACGGTAGGAAAAATCGGTGAAGTTGAGGTTTGGAGGGGGAAATTTTGAAAGGGGGGTATTTAGGGAAAGGTGAGTGTTGCAATCGATAGGGGACGGGTGAAAAAAGAATCGACCAAAATTTTAATGGAATTGGTGCAAAGGGTAAGGGCGGGTAAGGGAGGGAAGTATTTGTTAGCCCTATAAATGCGGGAAAATGGTGTTTCTAGATGTTTGAATAGACATTTCTGAACGGCGGTGTGGAATGAAGAGAGTTTCGTTAACGTTCTAATAGCCCTTTATATATATAACAAAATGGCCGCTCAAATGGCGTCATTATTAATGACACGCCAACCGGTAATAAGATACCTTTATTTGTCTGTGTAAACGAACTCACGATCATATTCCGCAGTATCACGTAAATTTCAAATTGAAATTATCTCTCGTGGTCTCATAAATGCGGAGGTATACGAAGTTGAGTTCGGTTTTCGCAGCGAAGACGCAATTATTGAAAACGCTAATTACATGTGTTATTGAAGTGCAGTTTACCAGGTTCCGCTCAAGGTCACAGGAAGCGAGGTGATGCGTTAATGACGCGAGGAAAAAACTGCAGTTGCAATCAATTTAGATCTACTGCATAGTTAATTGCTTATTATAGACAGTGTCTAGTGGGGGCAACCTTCAAATGCATGGGCATTTTTCCTCAATTAACTGAATCTCATTGTCATATGCATTTGTGTCTTTGTTGTTATACCGCGGATCAGATATGGAGAGTGACTATCCCCCACCCTCGTTTCACGATGAGCATATAAAAGGGAGCACTATTCTGCAAGTGTTAAGTATCACTACGGCACAAGAACAGTAATGTAAGTCAAGTCATGCACGTTTTGTCTAATAATGCTTTAAATTCTGAAAGAGGTGTACCTCGAACACTATGTTATTTTGCAATGCGTTTGACCTGCAGTTCCATTAAACGTAGACATCATATAGACAGATTGCCAATCAATACTATATATCGTCGGTTTACAGCAGAAAGGCACTAACTTCAAATTTTCACTTTTCGTGTTTTGACGGATCCTACAGTAATTTTTCGAGATCTTTCGATTGGTGACATTCATTTTGACCTTAGAACAACAGGAAACCCGGAAAACACAAGGCTCAACAGGCACTATCCCAATTTTCGTAAAATTGCTACAGCAGAAAAGCACTTATGATATAATGCCTTTCTGCTGTCGAGTTCAGGGAATTGGATTTACAGCAGAAATGGATTAGGAGGGATAATTCCTTTCTGCTGTCGATGAATGCGGTTTGAGAGCTCCAAAACAACACTGTTTATCGCAATAGCTTCTATTTAGAATGGCAATGTAGGTAGAAAGTGCGCCTCTAGTAGTTGAATTTGTTATTCAGCTACCATGCAACCACCAATCAGGGTCCAGCTGGCAGGCGACTGTCACGTGGTCGCGTCGTATCGTTCGCCTGTCTCTGTCATCAGTGCGAAATGCGAATAATCAACCATTTTGCTATTTTGTGTTCTTCAACACGGTGGTCAGAATAGGAATGTATAGATTTCAGCTGTACTTCTGTACATAGTTAGAACTCATCCCACATTACAAACAATCGATCAAAATTTCATGGAGAGTGGACATTCGTACATGGAGGTTGACAGCATGCACAGTGCCATTGAGTCAACAAAGAAAAATGTGAATGTTTATTCGATTCATGACTGGGAGAACATTTTCAAGATGACAGGACGGAACATCAAGAAGCCGTACACAACTAAGGAGATGCTTTTCAGTGACATGATGGATCTGAAGAAATTAGCCCAAAATTTGGATATCAACAAGAAGAAGGATGTCGACGGAAATACTCAATTGGTTAAAAGTCAAATCATTCTGTTACGAGAAAGAAGACCTTCATTCTATTGGGTACCGGTACAGCTACGATGGAAACTACCAACAAATTGATATCTCGACCCTCAGAAGGTCATCGAAATCTAAAAAAACGGATCCAGACCCCGTACTCACGAGACTTTACAATAAAATGCTTCCGATCTCCTTTGCCAAAAAGAAAGATCTCCTATCTTTATGAAAAATAAAATAATTCCAGATGCCCTGCACAAACGGTACGAATCCCTTCCAGCAAGCCATGCAGCTAAAGACAAGGATCCGGAACCCGGTGCACAATCTGAATCGGAGGATGAAGTTTTTTAAAAAAAATCCTCGAGGGGAAACCTTTTCATTTTAATTAATTTTCTCTCCAGAACTACCTACCCACCCACCTAGTAGTTATTTTCATGTACCTGAGTAATAAACTTAAGTTTTATTTTATTAATTATGTGTACCCGTTTTACGTACGCTAAAAAAATACACTCATCTAATTACCATTATTTTGAGCCTAATTTTTGAGTTTTTTCTCAGACCGCCGTTTTGGCATTTAGGGGCCATTGGAGAGGGTCGAGAAAGGCTTTTTTGGTTGTTGTTTTCTGAGTAAACACTGTGTAATAGTAATTTTTACGACCCAGGCTCATTCATGATTAACACTTTCTCACAAACATCTTTATCCAGCCAGTGATGAGACCAATAGTAAACTTTTTTGCAGCATTTCACTGTTACTCTTCAACAGCAGAAAAGAGCTAAGTTGGCACTAAAGCTGACTTCACAACAATATTGACAGCAGAAAGGAACTATGTCGTCCCTTACAGCAGAAATGCACTAACTATGGGTACCTTCCAAACAAAATGTACCAAACTGGGTACTTAGAATCGCGCTACACCTTCCAAAATTGCAGGCCATTGAGTGCACACGTAGAATCACCTTTCGCCGAATTTTCAGCCCTCCACAACATTCTGGAATGAAGCTATCACGTGCGCAATGAAGCGAAAACTTTGAATGCGATTTACTCGAAACACTACTTTCGCCGATAGTGCTTTTCTGTTG
The DNA here is from genome assembly GCA_954871275.1 of Leptopterna dolabrata. Lineage (NCBI taxonomy): Eukaryota > Metazoa > Arthropoda > Insecta > Hemiptera > Miridae > Leptopterna > Leptopterna dolabrata. Next base: position 50,548,574 of record OX940981.1, read on the forward strand.
TAAACTGACGATATATACTCCTGAGGGTATAAGATGGGGAATGTGATGTTTTCGAAACATAAAATGTGAACTAGAATCATTACTTGAATTTAAAATTGCTAATTGGAGCCAATATTTTTTTATTCAAGTTTTATATTATATTTATTAAAATATCAAACTGATGGCGGATCAGGTATTAGAATTCAAAAAACGGTTACAACCATCATTAATGCTCCTTTGTTTTTAATTAAATATTTAGACGAAAATATCGCAGATATGATTGAATATGATCAGTCTGACGATTCACCAATTCCTAATGGTAAGATTTATATCACAACGATTATTTCAAATTAAAAATAAGGAGCACTAATGAAATTGAATCAGTTTGTTGATCATGTAAAAATGCTCTTCTCATAGAGGAGAATGCTTTTCAAGGTCGTCGAGCAGATCATTATACGCTGGTTGAAACAGTTAAAACAATTAAATGTTTTAAAATCAGCAATTGGGCAGCAGTGCTACGGAATTCCAACTACTGGTGCTCCAATTGTATTTCTAGTAGTTTATTCCGTCTGTATAATGCAAACGATGTTTTGGAAGTTATTGATGAAATATAGAGATGAAACGCCCTTTAAAATACATTGTGTTCACTGTTTAAATTCCTTGACTTACTTTAATAAAAATATATTAGCTCCAATTAGCAATTTTAAATTCAAGTAATGATTCTAGTTCACATTTAATACGTTTCGAAAAACATCCCATTCCCCATCTTAAATTATTAAATTTATTAAATTTTCAAACTGATGGTGGATCAGGTATTAGAATTCAAACAACGGTTTATTATTTTGTATAGAATACCCTTCTGTTACAGATCACAGCTCTATGTATAGATAACCCGTCTATATAATATAATATGTACTATTCTATGCATATTATGTAGATCGCAGACCCTCCGTAGGTTAGTACCTAACCCCGTACTCGTTACTAGGTACCTACCTAAATCACGAGTTAAATGTTGCTAAAATAATTCTGCCGATGACAAACAGTACCTAACAAAAAGAAACACACATAATGAAGTTCTGAAAAGAAATTGTTGATGAGGAGTGAAAAAAGTTGCAAAAGTACCTACCAACAAACTCCAGCCCCTTCTACGTAGATGGTATAATGAACCGTTGTGTAATAATTTACCGTTGAGTAATGATTTACCGTAGTAATAATTTACCCACCAATAATACTTCAACGTTTGTTCAAGTTTCACTACCTACCAACAAACTCCAAAAGAGCCATCATTTTTCAAGCGAAATAATATCACAGAACAACCAACTCGACTTCATACTCCGCCAATATAATCAGGTGATCCCTACCAATGATTGACCGTATTCACAAATTCCTATTAGACCACTTGCAAACACGCGAAAATGAAACCTCACAAGAGGTTATCCCGTCAGGCAAGCTGTCAGGATATAAATATTGAAAGACCACATCCATCCATCCATCTAGCCATCTACCACTTCCGCCAGCTTCTAGTCTTTTATCTTTCCGTGTTATTATTTAAATTGTTGTTTTTTAGTTTAGTTTTTAAAATTGTTGGTTCAGAGACTAAGGAGAGTTCTGGAATGGCGACCAATCTGCCGTTTAAATTAATAACGGTAACGGAAGATGATGTTCCCGGTGCAGTGCTACCGTTCAGCCGCGTTGAAGACAATAGCGTCAGCGATTTGATTCGTTTTTTGAAGTGCAGAGGTGTCAAAACGGTTAATAAACGGAAAGGTGAGCTGATCCGTTTAGTTGGAGACGTTAAACGGAGAAATTTGCCGGTAGATCAGTCTACTGACGGCGGTAAGTGGCTCCAGCACAAAGCTGACCGGCTTCGAGCGGCTGACATAAATGTTGCTGCAGCAGTTTTTTCTCCAGAAGATACTTACGGGTTTTGATTTGTTTCCGGCAACCGGCTGGAAGAAATTCCCAAGCTCTTCCATTCCTACAACGTACGATTATGGAGCAGTACATGTATACGTCGTAGAAAGTGCTGTGATGGTTGCTGAAAGCCACGAAAGTGACGAGACACCCTCAGGTAAGATACTGTGAACACGCAGTAATGCTCTGATATTAATTACTACCTACCTACCTATTTCAGTTTTAGCGAATTTGCGAAGAAAATGAACTGTTACATAATTCAAAAACGTTTCAATCGCTATCTCGATTGGTCCTAACAATTGTTTGGCGAAATGCGGATTTTGTGGTTTATTAAGCACCTACCTACTGCCAACAACAAACCTTTGTAATCGACCTAGGGAAAAAATCTTGACCACTCCTCAAAAATCATCATTAATTTAATCTTCATAATTTATCTTTAATATTTATTCAATATTTAACAGTAGAACCCTTTCATAACCAGTTTCACGATCTTCTATTTAACAGTTTCATTTCCAATTTTTGTGAGTAAAGAGAAAAAGTTCCAGTCATGCAGCATGACGCAGTGAACGACTTTTCGAAACGTTCTTTGCAAGTACATACCTACTTATTTTTGACACCGAAAAATCAGCGTAATGAGGAGTACCGACGTGTTTTATATTTTTAAATGAAAGTAGACTCGATCCTAAGAATATAGGTACCATCCGCACTTTCCCACGATAGGTAGTTTTTGTTCTATGATTGTTCATTTTTCATTTTCAAGTACCTACATAGTTATTTTTTACACCGAAAATTCAGCATAATGAGGAGTATCCTCGTGTTTGTTTTGTATTTTTAAATGAGAGGACACTATCCTGACAATTTCAATACCAACCGCACTTTCCCACGATAAGTAGTTTTCGTTCTATTTATTACTCTTCAAATTTTGGGCAACCTGTGACGTCATTGCACCCCTCCCGCCTAGGCGGCGTGCGTGGACCTCACAGGTTGCGCAAACTTTGAAAAATCATAGAACGACGTTCGCGTGTTTGACTCAAAAATCGGATTCAGCGCCCTTGAAAACCTCCTATTGCCAATTTTAGCGAAAACTTCTGAGTAGTTGCGCAGGAAATGGAGGTGAAACAGTTGACGCCACACTGGGCAGGGGGGAGCCCCGCCCAGGCGAGGGGGATGCGTTGGCGTCATCAGGGAACAAAAATTATAGAAAAGTCATAGGAAAAAGCTACTCATCCCAGGAGAGTGCGGTCGTTGTCAAAACTCTCAGGATGGAGTCTACTTCCATTTTTTTCAGTTCTTTGGTTTTTTTACTTCCATTTAAAATTATTAAAAAAGTCAAGCATTTAAACCCGACTCTAATATCAGGTACATACCTACCTATATATTACATTGCTGAATGGAAGGTACACTTACTGATGTTTAAAGTTTATTTATTTACAGATAAAGAAGAAGACAGCACATCACTTTGTTATGGGACAAACAAATCATTAAAGAGAGGCAAACGATATTTCATCGACGGTCATGTGTCGGGACTCGAAGACACTGTATCGAAGAACGGCCACTACTGTTTGAAAGGTAATATTCAAGCGTCCATGCGAAAGGAATTGTATAAAGTCCTCGTCATGTTACATCAAACGACTGGTCGGGTCCTTGACGCTTCTTGTGAATGCAAAGCCAGTGGAATGTCGCGTTGCTCCCACATCTGTGCGTTGCTCCTTACTCTGGAAGACTTCACGCTGCGACATGGATTTACTCCACCAGCATGCACCAGCATTCTGTGTTCCTGGAATCAAGGCAGGAAAGAAAAATCCTCCGCGCCGATATTCGAGCGAAAGTATACAGGAAGCATGGATCCTTCTCGCGTCATTCGCTCTAGACCATGTGATCCGGGCTGCAGTAAGAATAATGCTAATGAACTGAAGTACTTGTTCGAAGCTGAAAACGAGGAAAGTATGTGGGGAACCTTACTTTCCTACAAGTACGATGATTACGATTTAAGTCCATCTCGAGCATCCTTGCTCAAACAGTTATCATTCAATCTACAGGAAGCTCTTCTCTTCGGGGCAACTTTCCCCCAGAAAATACTTGGAACAGAGCAACAGGCGTCCAGCGATTTGTGGAAACGAGTGAGGGGCTTGATGATAACTGCTTCTTCATTTCCCAGATTTTTGTCTGAGAAAACCAGCGATTTTCGAAAAATAGAAGAAATGTGGCGGCCCAGTTCATTTACCAACAGATATGTGAGATATGGTATCGAGCACGAAAACCATGCTCGCCTGCAGTATATTCAAGTCACGGGAAATGACGTTGCAGAAACTGGCCTATGGGTCAATCCTGCATACCCAGGCTTGGGAGCTTCCCCTGATGGGATAGTAACTGATCAGAACCACAACCAAGGAATCTTGGAAATTAAATGTCCGTACATCTTGAGGAACAACCCCCCTACAGATTTGGATGCACTAAGTCCAAGCCAGCAGTCTGCGTTCTGTTTGAAGAAAACTGACGCAGGAACATTTGTGCTCAAGAGAGGACACAAATATTTCAAGCAGATACAGATGCAGCTAGGCATAACTGGGTTAGAGTGGTGTGATTTTGTTTTATGGACATCCAAAGGAATGTATTTTGAAAGAATCCATGCTGATGCCGGTTACTGGGCACCTGTGGCAGCAGCTTTATTGAATTTTCATCATAATGTCATATGCCCTGAGTACTTTGAACAGAGAGTTCCTAGACAACTAAGTCCATTTAAATTGAACTAATGACCTAAATAAATGTAATTCGATCTCATTGTAGTTTAAAAGCGACTTCCAATTCAGTTAACTCACCTAGTCTTGATATTAAAATGTTGTCCTAGTAAACCTTTATTCTGTTATTCTACTATAGTGATAAGTTTGTACTGACTGTGATGCTACTTGCTAAGTTACCAATAAAGATACCTATTCGTTTTTAACCTTGTAATTGTTATGATTCGATCTCATTGTATGTATTAAGCAACTAGATTAACACTAAAAATCTACTTAATAGTTGTACGGATGAAAAAATGTGCCTTCACCCTCAACAAATGTGATACATTCTGCTACTGTGTCTTACCTTCTTAAAATTAATAAAAATTGAGCGTTGTGACCTAAATAAATGTAATTCGATCTCATTTTAGTTAAAAAGCCACTTCCAATTCAGTTAACTCACCTAGTCTTGATATTAAAATGTTGTCCTAGTAAACCTTTATTCTGTTATTCTACTATAGTGATAAGTTTGAACTGACTGTGATGCTACTTGCTAAGTTACCAATAAAGATACCTATTCGGTTTTAACCTTGTAGTTGTTATGATTCGGTCTCATTGTATGTATGTAAGCAACTGAGGTTAACACTAAAAATCTACTTAATAGTTGTTTGGATGAAAAAATGTGCCTTCGCCCTCAACAAATGTGACACATTCTGCTACTGTGTCTTACCTTCTTAAAATTAATAAAAATTGAGCGTTGTGATGTAAATTTTCTGTCACGCAGTTCTTACCCAATATCCCAAACAGGAACCCATTTACGAACATTGTTGAATAAGGTACCTAATGCGTACACCAACCCAAATGACAACAGTTTGCACTAGGTAAAAGAATGAAGTAACCAACCATCCAATGGGGTATTTGTAAAGAAAGCCAACAAACTTTATTTAAATTCTTTATTAAATCACTAAAATAGGAATGACCAAAGAAAGTGATGTGGATATCTTACAAATTTTCGCCTTATCAATCACTGAACCATTATTAGGTACCTTATTAATACTACACTGCACTATAACGTAATAATATTATGTAAAAGAAATGAATTTAAATTTTATTTATTTGACAAAAGGTGGCTGAAAATTGAGAAGACAGGCGCACACAAAGACGGCTTGAGAAAGAACATGTCTCATGGTTTGGGGGACAGTGCGCTGAAATATTCTAAAATTCTTAAGTCTACCCACAACGTGTTCCACGAAGATGCGATTAGCAGCTATAAGTTTTGTCGAAATTTCTTCTTGAGGCGTGAGACAATCTCGGCCTTTAAGAAACGCAGGAATTTTTAGCACAGCTCCCTTTTCATCAGTCAAGTCTTTGATTGTGAAACCACGATCGGCTAGTACCATGTCACCCTCTTCAAGTCGCTCAATTAACCCCGACTGTTTGACAATTTCTCTGTCAGATATACTCCCTTCGAAAAGATCACTCACAAACATTACTGCACCGTTGGGCGCACATCCTATTAAAACTTTGAAAGTCGTGTGAGCCTTATACTCGGAGTATGAGTTACCTTGATGCTCAAAGTTAGAAGGCTTTTCGCATCTTATTTCTGCACAATCAATTATTATTCGAATGTTATTGAAATTCCGAAATCTGTCGGGTAGATTCTGTTTGATTTTCTCTCTGGAACAAAACATGTCACCCCTCAAAGTGTCAAATTTCAAGTACATACATTGAATCCACGTAGTTACTACTCGTCTAATAGTTGATTCACTCAAGCCAAAGCGGTATGACAAGTCCTCCAACAATAATCCCTGTCTAAGTCTAAGAAACACTAGCAATAGTTCATGGTCAGTACTCAGCTTTCGGTTCGTCCTCCGAGTCCCATTCGTATTGTGGTCATGAGGTGTAGAAGACTCGGGCGCAGTTGTCCCATGGCCCCAATAATTGATGGAGTCAAAAGAAACAAATTGTTTCAAAATACGAAACTGTGTGACACTGAGACCTGTGTAGTACTGACACATTTTTTTGTCAGCAAGTACAGCAGTACTGAAACTATCAATAGAGTGCACATATTTTTCGTTTTTAAGTCTTTCTGTCTCCCTTTTAAGATTCCGAATTTCCAATTTCAGCTTTCCTACTTCTTTCTGAAGACCGTCGATATCAGTATTGTTCAATGGAGTTTGAGTACAGGAGGAAACCAACAGACTTCCATCTACTTGAGTACCCACGTCCACCATTCCCAATTTCACAGTGTTCGAGGTTTCAGCGCCTTTTACACCGGCTTCACACAGAGGTGTATCTTCGGAAAATTCTTGCTCGTTTTCATTTTCATCTCGTAAAGCTGGTGGTATGACGTCTCATTCCATCTCAGTCTGGACAACCCCCTTGTCATTCGTTAAGCGAGAGGTACAATCTGAAAACGGATAAAACGAATATTTTTACTGTTATCAGTCGCATATTAAAAACGCTGCAGTCCTTCATTTTCGGTCTAAAAAATTCGTTCTTTCGCACACATGCTCAATTTGGGCCCTAGTTGTGTCCCGAAACTTTTCAGCCTGATCGGAATATACCCAGGGATGTTATGAGTGAAAATGTGTGTAAAAATAGGTACTTTTTGAATTTTAGCAACATGTTGGTAACATGAGCTTCTGAGATATCGTTTTCCATGTTTTTGGGGACGAGAAAACCGAATATGAAGTCGATTTTGGCCAAAGAGTGGAAAATTGAGTTCTACCAAATGTTCAGCTCCCAAAATTGATTTTTTATGAGTGAAAAACCTAGGAAATCATCTGAAATCACCATTAGTTTGTATAATAACACTGGAAAAAGTGTCAACACGTGGATCAAGACGATTAAATGGCACTATCAATGATCAAAGATAGTATTAAAAAAATAAAAAAAAGAGCGTATACCTAATTTGTGTTTTAAGGGCCAAAATTAATGGAAACCATCAGAAATAGCTATTTCGATTATTACGCATGAAAGAAACAATAAATGAACAGACAACATATCTGTAGGTAAGTCCAATAGAATAATAAACCCATGTGACAAGGACTTTGCAGAGTTTTTGACATACAACAATAGCGTATTTACTACACAAATTCGCTAAAAATTAACCAGTCATGTAGCATGATCATAACAGAGCCTACCCTGGTCCACCATTCCCAACTTCGATGTCTCTGTGCCTTGTACCCCGACTGCAGACAGAGGTGTATCTTCGGAAAATTCTTGAACGTTTTCATTTCCATCTCGTTCAGTCGCTGGGATGACCTCGCATTCCATCTCAGTCTGTACAGGCACCTCCTCATTCAATGGGCGAGAGGTACAATCTGAAAAGGGGTAAAGAATAGTAATTTACTGTCACTAGTAACGTACTAAACAATTTTTTCAATAATTTTTTACCTATCTGTACATACTACAACAACTTGGAACTTGCCAATTAGGTTACTGACAACTTACATACATACTTATATACTAACTTATATAATTTAAAAAGCAACCCTCTAAGTTACGTACATGTGGTAGGTAAGAAAAACGTCTGCTAAGTTGGGTGGGCAGTACAGCTTCCTCATTTATTGTAACACGTGTAGAATCAGTTGGTAAAAAAATGATGCGCCAAAATGATTGAATAGCAATAAATAGAGTAGTAATAAATTACCTAGCATGCGTAATAGGATCAAGCATTTCAACATTTCATGTTCGCGCATGCGCAGACGAAAGTTACGGTACGATTTCAATGATTTTGATAAGGGACTATCCGCGATCCAACCCGTGTATACTCTCCAAATTTCAGCTCTCTACGGCTATTCTCGCGTTGTTATCAGCGTCACAAGGAAATGGTCGAAATTTCATGTTCTCTCATGCGCAGACGAGAGTTACAGTACGATCCCATAATGAAATTCATTCAAAACAAATTAATAGGCAGTTGGTACAGGAATTTGGTAGGTAGGTAGGTAGCTATTTAAAATAACGGACGCTTATGCCAGATGGTATGAATGGATCAGGCGGTGTGCCTAGATAATAAGGTGTGAATAGATCACACACACTTGTACAGATCAGATTCACAGGGCTTCATCTTGCAGTCAACTCGCACAAACCTTGACAATCTCAACAACGGAAATCGGACGTGTTATTTCTGTCTCTGACGATTTATATGTGTCTCCAATGTTTGACAAAATCTTGCACATACAAGCAAACAAGTGAGCAGGTGGTTGAATTCGCGGGGGGATTGTATATTCATGGATGACTGACTATCTTACTCACATGTGATTACCTAGTAACCAATCTGTGCAATCCCTGAACATTTCATCAAAATCGGCCGTTTTTTTTTCTTGCGTTACTATAAATCGACCAAAGACAGACAACCGACAGACAGGGAATACAAAACCTATGGTTTTACTTTACTAACAGAAGAAGACTAGGTATACTTTATCTACGGTGAAACTTACTCGTGTCGTTACAGACAAGTGATTCCTGAGCACCCTCCCCAGTCATCCTGTCACGCCGTGTTGAAGAACTGGCATAGCGCTGACTTCTTCCACTCAGTGTCATCTAGGGAGGAAATATATACATAATGAAATAAAATAATAACAAAAATGTTAGTATTGACCTTTTCTCCACGTACTTGTACATTCAGCGCTGAATCGACTGGAACACACCGTACGTCGCTACGACCAGCTGCAGCGAGAAACAGACATGGGTCGGAATTTTGCACTTTTGGAAAATCGGATTCAGCGCATTTGAAAACTATCTACGATTTCAGAGCTCATTATCACCACTTTCCCATTGTGAGAGACCCCACATCCTACTGGAAAGTCCACATCGAGAACTATCTTTGGAGAAATAAAAAAAAATACTGGGCTGTTCCCCATTTCCTCTAATGTACTCGTACCTACGGTACATGTTTCGATTCAGCCTTTCAATGTTTCTATTTTTGTTACACCATATTGTAACACCTATTGTTATAAACATACGAAATTGATGTACTTACGGGTGCAGAACATTTAGGCCGAAATGGTTTGAACAAATGAAAGTCCCATTCTTTATGTTCCGAAGTGAGAGGAACTTGGAATCCGTCCTTTTGCAACTAACCATCCAACTTTTGCACAGCGAACATACATTGCAGCTCGATATGTGGTTTTTTTCCTCGCCTGTCGTCCAGTCAGTTGTATATCGGAACACAACACAGGGCTGAGGAAACCGAAAAAATGTCACTGCAGGGTCAAAACCAGGTCTTCCTGGACGACTGTCGCTTCTACAATTGCCGAAACAACAGTATTTCACCATTTTCACAATACAAAAGTAAGTAAGGAATCTAAAACTATAACGCGTAACTGAAACCAGCACCAAGAGGAGGTCTACAAACATGCATAACCTTCTCAGGCGAGGTAACCTTGCTGTCGCCTGTGGCCTTCCCTGTCTCTCGGCAAGATTTGGTTTGAATTGTATACCATTTCATTCACACTGGAGTCGAAAATGCCTGTCGGTGCAAACTTCGGGGCCTTACTGTGAACGAACGGCTGGACGTACGATGCTCCGGATGGTCTTTAAAAACTCGCAAGTTCAAGAACTATTTAAAACCGTAAAAATATTTACGTAAAAAATGGTATAGGCGTTTTGAAAATATCAACCCCTATTTTGAACCCCTTAGAGATGACTCACAGTAACGTCGAGCTTCGAGGACCAACTAGACGCCGAACGGAACCTATAACCCGAATTTCATCAATTTTTTTTCATGGTAACTAAGAAAAGTGGCCCGTACGGCGTACGGCGTACGGCGGACAGACAGAAATATTTTTATTGCAGTTTTGGATTCTACATACCTTGAAACGTAAACCATCAAATTTTGAGGGGGGGTAAGAATTTTTTTTTTCATGCTCGATTCCAATGGTTCATTATTGAAAATAATAAACCAAAATGGTTTCAACCATCATTAATGCTCCTTTGTTTTTTAATTAAATATTTAGACGAAAATATCGAAGATATGATTGAATATGATCAGTTTGACGAACCACCAATTTCACCAATCACCAATTTCTAACGTTACGATTTATATCACATTCGATTATTATAGAGATGAAACACCCTGTAAAATACATTGTGTTCACTGTTTAAATTTCATGACTTACTTATTTACTTTGCTTTGAATGTGGCGTGAAGTGTAGAAAGAATTTATTTTCAACATAGAACATTTAGAATGAAAGGTATGTAAAATAGCACTCCATCTACTATAGCTTAGTTAAATGTCTGCAGATAGATGATCACTAATAGTATTGTTTTGTTACAGATGTCATCCATTGTGAAAAAACTGAATGAGGAAGCCTCAGTGGTTGGATTCATCTCCATTTCTGAATTAGAACTCGGAGTGAGGTACCCCATATTAAGTCTGACTCACCGAGAAGGACAGTTCGGAAGGCAATTAGAAGCGGAGATTTCGTATTCCCCCCAAATTAAAAGAAAGGTCTCCTTACCCTCTTGATTGTCAAATGTTCTCACGGAGGAGGAGATAAGAAGTTATTGTGCAGGTGAACTTGAAATTTCCTAATCTGTAGACTGATAATATCAAACTGTTGATAGCTGCTTCATTTATATATTACCTACTCTTTTTAGCGAATTTTCAAAGAAAATGAAGCTATTGCAATGGCTTCGAAATTTAAATAATATAAATTTTTGGAAATTTTCTTCATAGAAATCCGTTTCAGACCATTCTAAAACGATTCCTGAAATTTAACACTTTTTTAGCGAATTTTCAAAGAAAATGAAGCTATTGCAATGGCTTCGAAATTTAAATAATATAAATTTTTGGAAATTTTCTTCATAGAAATCCGTTTCAGACCATTCTAAAACGATTCCTGAAATTTAACACTTTTTTATATGTATATATATATATATTTATTTATATATGTGTCACTCCAGACGATAACTCTCGATAGAATTGAGATAAACAGCTCAAATTTGCACAAAAAATCTATCTTGGCAATCGAAAGGCTAAGTTCGAAGATGGGCGAAATTGGCCTACTCTAAGGAGGGTTTTGGCGCATTTAAAGTGCGCAAAAATTACCCAAAAATCTCCAAAATGTTATTTTCCAACAAGTGACCCCTTATTTTAAAGGTTTTTGCACGCTGAACACGATGGTGGAATCGGATTTTAGATATCTTGATCCGTTCTCAAATTAGAGCATTTAAAGTGCGCAAAAATTACCTAAAAATCCCCAAAATGTTATTTTCTAACAAGTGACCCCTCATTTTAAAGGTTTTTGCACGCTGAACACGATGGTGGAATCGGATTTTAGATATCTTGATCCGTTCTCAAATTAGAGCATTTAAAGTGCGCAAAAATTACCCAAAAATCCCCAAAATGTTATTTTCCAACAAGTGACCCCTCATTTTAAAGGTTTTTGCACGCTGAACACGATGGTGGAATCGGATTTTAGATATCTTGATCCGTTCTCAAATTAGAGCATTTAAAGTGCGCAAAAATTACCCAAAAATCCCCAAAATGTTATTTTCTAACAAGTGACCCCTCATTTTAAAGGTTTTTGCACGCTGAACACGATAGTGAAATCGGATTTTAGATATCTAAATCCGTTCTTAAATTAGAGCATTTAAAGTGCGCAAAAATTACCCAAAACTAGGATAATCTTTAAACTCTTACCCCCACCCCCTTAGAGTGGTCAGATTGAAAAATGTGAGAAGTATTAATTGAAGACGAGAGTTCGAAGCAAAAAAGGGGGAGGCAAACGATTAGTACAACTCCTTGAATTTACCCACAGCGATCAAATAAATAAGCACTTAGTACAATTACGTAATAAACAAACGGTAGAATCAGGATGGACAAAACGTACAAATTAAAATAAATACGAAGAGAATATACATAGAAAACCAAATTTTAGACCGAAGTTTTCCTTTATTCAAAACCATAGCCATTAATTCGAATATTTCTTTGAAAATTCGCTCATTAAGTCATGCTGCATGACTGATTTTTTATATGTATATATATATTTATATATGTGTCACTCCAGACGATAACTCTCGATAGAATTGAGATAAACAGCTCAAATTTGCACAAAAAATCTATCTTGGCAATCGAAAGGCTAAGTTCGAAGATGGGCGAAATTGGCCTACTCTAAGGAGGGTTTTGGCGCATTTAAAGTGCGCAAAAATTACCCAAAAATCCCCAAAATGTTATTTTCCAACAAGTGACCCCTTATTTTAAAGGTTTTTGCACGCTGAACACGATGGTGGAATCGGATTTTAGATATCTTGATCCGTTCTCAAATTAGAGCATTTAAAGTGCGCAAAAATTACCTAAAAATCCCCAAAATGTTATTTTCTAACAAGTGACCCCTCATTTTAAAGGTTTTTGCACGCTGAACACGATGGTGAAATCGGATTTTAGATATCTAAATCCGTTCTTAAATTAGAGCATTTAAAGTGCGCAAAAATTACCCAAAACTAGGATAATCTTTAAACTCTTACCCCCCCCCCCCCCACCCCCTTAGAGTGGTCAGATTGAAAAATGTGAGAAGTATTAATTGAAGACGAGAGTTCGAAGCAAAAAAGGGTGAGGCAAACGATTAGTACAACTCCTTGAATTTCCCATTTGACATATAATTTATTGTTATGATACCTTCATAGATAGACAAGTACCGGCCCACGTATTACTAGAAGGAAGACGAAAGAAAAAATCTATTTCAAATTATTCAATTTAGGTACTAACAGTAGGAGGAAGAAGGTTAGGTAGGTATCTTATCAATTTATTATCAGTATCATACGAATATTTGATATTCAAAGGTAGGTAGGTACTTAACATGATAAAAATAATATCAATGAAGAAGGAAGGATCCACCTACCTAGTAGAGCAAATCTTGAACTGGTTTTAGATACCAGGCCTGAAATCGTAGTCAAGAGGAAAGGCCATTCAGAAGGAACAAGGAATCTACTCATAACAAACGGTAGAATCAGGATGGACAAAACGTACAAATTAAAATAAATACGAAGAGAATATACATAGAAAACCAAATTTTAGACCGAAGTTTTCCTTTATTCAAAACCATAGCCATTAATTCGAATATTTCTTTGAAAATTCGCTCATTAAGTCATGCTGCATGACTGGTTGTTTTAGTTTCATAAACCTATTATGTTTTTTTCCAGGAGAGTTGACACTTACATACCATGGCATATCGGACGTGCCTACAACCTCTCGTTCGAAGGAAAAAACGAAGAAGTGCAATCACCCCCCTCCAAGATGAAGAAGAAGAAGGCATAACCAACTATTTAAATATTGTTTGTTTTTCAACATAAATAAATATCATTTTAATACTACTTTATTTTGTTCCTGAATTAATCACCTTTCTGCAGTAATGAAAATTGGTAAAAAAAAAATATATATATGTTTTAAACTTTATTAACACCATTCATTTTTAATAATTGCATGTTTTATAAAAGAAGATCCTTTTACATTGATAACATGAGCACAATTAGGATAAAAGCGCGCGTGTTCGTCCCAAGGAGAGTCGTTCAGTTCTCACTCATTGATTTGTCCTTTGCAAGCATAACATTCAACTTGATCTCCAATATTCGCATAATAGAATCCAGCGCTGCAGAGTTCCGACACTAGGTGATATAATACTTTTGGCCATCTTTTGAAGGTCGCCAATCGTCCATCATAGGTATTGTATTCTGAAGCATCTGATGTCGTCTGCGTTGCTTGTTCAGCAAAATAGGACTGAGGATTGCAGCACATGTTCACTGGTCGAGTGTCAGAGAACAACTGTGCTAGTTCATTAAGTCTTATACAATTTATAATCAAAAATCAGTTTTATTCAATCCCATAGCGTGCAATAACTCGATACAATGTTCCGTCTTATAACGAATTTGCATACACAGGCAGATGTCCATAACATCACAGACTTCACCATTTGAACACTGAGCCCATGAGCAAGTATTGAAATGTCTTCCGTTAGGTGTGTCGATGTAGTATGCTTCAAAATTTTCACTTTCCATTGTGTAGATGTTGTCTATTAACGCGTTCACCCGCACAATATCTTTGTAGAAATTCATTGCCAGTAGATATCGACGGTATTCATGGTATGCAGGTAGTGTCAATAGTTTTGAAGACCAATGCGTTGCTACTATTCTTCGCAGCCGATGATGGTTGTGAAGGAGGGTCTTCGTTTTCCATTGAGGTTGTTTCTGCGAAATCTAACATACTTTTTCAAGAAGACTATTCCAAATAGAAGATGCATCATCAGCAGGAAGGTTGTGAACAATAATACGAGTGTGAGCAAGGTTTGCACCACTTGAACTCTTAGAGTAAGATTTGACATTATACTTTTATACATAGTCAAGTGTTTACCCACTACACCTTGGAGGAGAAGGTCAGCCGGAACTCCAGTTTTCAAATGGCTGAAGCCATCAATAAGGTCTTCAACTGAATGTGTGTTGTCTTCCACGCTTGCACGTCAACTGACTTATTTCTATATGTTCTTTCCTCATAAAAGCCGCTCTCATAATTGGTAGTGGTGGTGGGGAGCTTGCAGGATTGTTAACCAAACCATTTACCCCACTCACAGCTGTAAAATCTTTCATTTTATCCAAAACACAGTTGATTGTAGGGATTAAATTTATCAAATTTGTTGTGGCTTTCGCACTCAATGTGATATTATATGGCTCGACGTGTAACAATTGATCTAGCCAGCTTACGTAGTAGCTCAATATTAGGTGTTGTTGAGGTGTCGAACTTGCAGACATGTAGGTACCCAGGAAGAATGTTGTATCTTGTTTACGATCTGTTTGCTGTATTCTGTTGACGAATAGTTCCCAATCATCCAAGGTGATGTAAAATGGAGCGCCGCGAGGTTTTCTAAACACAATCACTGCCGTAGTTAAATCCGAGAGTCCAACCGTAATTTTGTTGGTCTTATCGATTATGAACGAACATGTTAGCATTAACGATTCCATGATGATTACTGTCAGGTTTTCTGCAAACAAGACTTTATATATGAACTTTCATATATAAAGCCCCCTTCTTTACTTCATAATGTTTATCCGCGTACGCCATTGTGATAAAATCTTGTGGTGTACTAGGGTCTCCTGTAGTAAGCAAACGATATGACCCGAAATGTAAACTTCTAGTTTTATCCCTTTTGGTTTATTATTCTCTGAATAATACACCTATGTAATCGCTCAGCAAAAAATTTTTATAACCCCTCTCAAACTTTTTTCTTTTCCGTTTCAAGGTGCGTAGATTCAAAAAATGCAATGTCCGTCCGCCGTACGCCGTCCGCCGTACGCCGTCCGCCGTATCACGTGTACAGGCTTCATTTTCGGTCTAAAAAAGTCGTTCTTTCGCACACATGCTCTATTTGGGCCCTAGTTGTGTCCCGAAACTTTCCAGCCCGATCGGAATATACCCAGGGGTGTTGTGAGTGAAAATGTGTGTAATAATAGGTACTTTTTGCGTTTTAGCAACATGTTGGTAACATGAGCTTTTGAGGTATCGTTTTCCATGTTTTTGCGGACGAGAAGATCGAATATGAGGTCGATTTTGGCCAAGGAGTGGAAAATTGAGGTTGTACCGGAAGTTCAGCTCCCAAAATTGATTTTGTATGAGTCAGAAACCTGCGAAACCGTCTGAAATCACCATCAGTTTGTAGAATAACACTAGAAAAAGTGTCAACACGTGGATCAAGACGATTAAATGGCACTACCAATGATCAAAGTTAATTTGAAAAAAAAAAAGATCGTACCTACCTAATTTGTGTTTTGGGGGCCAAAATTGGTGGAAACCATCAGAAATAGCTATTTCAATTATTTCACATGAAACAAACAATAAATGTACAGCCAAAATTTCTGTAGAATAATAAACCCCATGTGTCAAGGACTTTGCAGCGTTTTTGTAAAGGGGAGGTATCCCAATGTAACTGCCTCATTACCATTGATCGCTGGTTTTAAATTCGTCAACCGTTTTCCACCAAAATCAGCTACTTGTGGTTTAGCTATAACTATATTCTTTTTCATTATTAGCTTCTCCAGTGCAACATCCATCTCACGTTCAATGATATACATTAAGGATTTCAATGATATGAATCTCTCAATAATTATTGTCGCTTTCTTCTCACTGAATGATGAATAGTGTTGTATACCGTACTGCTTCATAATTTTCTTGAAATGGCTATTGAAAAACTCTGTACCTCCATCAGTTTGCAAAAATCGCATTTTATTTGTACTCAATATTGGTTTTATTGCCTCTACAATGGAGGAGGCTTGTTTATTTTTCAAAGGTATTGCATAGGCATACTTGCTAAAACAATTGATCATCGTTAATATATACTTATAACCATTATTAACGTTAGCAAAAGGAATCATTTCCACGAGGTCTGCTTGGTATAAATCATGAATCCCCTTCACTTCCACAGGTCTTGTTGGAAAGTTTTTCCGTGCTGGTGCGTGAAGTTCTTTAGCAATCGTTGCTCTAATGTTCATGATAGTGTACTGACGTCAATTCTGTTTTTCCTTCTCATATATAAGGTGAGTGGACCTGGAAACAGAGAGTGGTTAGGTTTTGTTTGTAATATATTTATAACTATTACTTTAACGTTAGCAGAAGGAGTCTTTTCCGAGGTCGGATACTTGATTCTCAGAAGGTGTTTTGATGATGATTGTTGTGCGGAGTCTTCGTGCACTCCATTCTCTTAATTTGTACTGTCCATGTGCGAGAATGTTGATGGCGGACCTCACTACTAGTGCCTCTTTTACATCTTACCGTTCGGATACTTGGTCCCCAGAAGATCTATTTTGTGGGAGTGGATGGTTGTGGAGGCTCTTCACGTGACGTTGATGGTTGTGGCGACTCTTCACGGGCTAATGATGGATGAGGTAACTCTTCACGGTTCCTCTTCCGTCTGTTAATTTGATTAATAATTTTATAATGTCCATATTGCAGTGTGTGTACCCCATCATTTAGTATGTACCGCTTATCATCGAATGGTGACAATTTTTTACTTTTCTTGGTGAAGAGTTGATGACGCTCACTTCTTATGCTTAAACCAGTAGTTGTCTTCAAAATGATTAAATAAACATTGTTTGTAGAGGTTATGCCGTAGTTGTGTTCTAATTGCTGTTCTCAACTCTCCTTTTGCTACCTTCTTCTCCTGTTTATCATGTAGCAAAACGGAATAGCATTTCGCACGCAGACCTATAAATTCACGAATTGGTTCACCGTTGGTCTCGTCCTTGAACACACCCAATGAATAATACACCTATGTATTCGCTCAGCAAAAAATTTTTATAACACCCCCTCAAACTATTTTCTTTTCCGTTTCAAGGTGCGTAGATTCCAAAAATGCAATGTCCGTCCGCCGTACGCCGTATCACGTGTACAGGCTTCATTTTCGGTCTAAAAAATTCGTTCTTTCGCACACATGCTCCATTTGGGCCCTAGTTGTGTCCCGAAACTTTTCAGCCCGATCGGAATATACCCAGGGGTGTTATGAGTGAAAACGTGTGTAAAAATAGGTACTTTTGCGTTTTAGGAACATGTTAGTAACATGAGCTTCTGAGATACCTATCATTTTCCATGTTTTTGGGGACGAGTAGACGGAATATGAAGTTGATTTTGACCAAAGAGTGGAAAATTGAGTTCTACCAAATGTTCAGCTCCAAAAATTGATTATTTATGAGTGAAAAACCTGGGAAGTCGTCTGAAATCACCATCAGTTTGTATAATAGCACTGGGAAAAGTTACAACACGTGGATCAAGACGATTAAATGGCACTTCCAATGATCAAAGATAGTTATTTAAAAAAAAAGCTGCAAAGTCCTTGTCACATGGGTTTATTATTCTATTGGAGTTCTAGAGATTCTTGTTGGCAGTTAAATTTATTGTTTCTTTCATGTGGAATGATTGAAATTAGCTATTCCTGATGATTTCCACCAATTTTGGCCCCCAGAACATGAAATAGGTACACCTTTTTTTTCCCCCCAGATCATCTTTGATCATTGGTAGTGCGATTTAATGGTCTTGATTCAGCTGTTTACACTTTTTCTAATGTTAGTATACACATTGATGGTGATTTCAGACAGTTTTCCAGGTTTTTGACTAAAAAAAAAAACAATTTTGGGAGCTGAACCAATGGTAAAACCTCAATTTCCGCATCTTTGGTCAAAATCGACTTCATGTTCGGTATTCTCGTCCCCAAAAACATGGAAAAAGATACCTCAAAAGCTCATTTTACTAACATGTTGCTAAAACGCAAAAAGTACCTATTTTTACACACATTTTCACTCATAACACCCCTGGGTATATTCCGATCGGGCTGAAAAGTTTCGGGACACAACTAGGGCCCAAATGGAGCATGTGTGCGAAAGAACGACTTTTTTAGATCTAAAATGAAGCCTGTACACGTGATACGGCGTACGGCGGACGGCGGACGGACATTGCATTTTTGGAATCTACGCACCTTGAAACGGAAAAGAAAAAGTTTGAGGGGTGTTATAAAAATTGTTTGCTGAGCGAATACATAGGTGTATTATTCACAGAATAATAAACCAAAAGGAGCGTACCTAATTTGTGTTTTAGGGGCCAAAATTAATGGAAACCATCAGAAATAGCTATTTCGATTAACGCATAAAAGAAACAATAAATGAACTGCCAACATTTCTGTAGGTATGTCCAGGAGAATAATAAACCCATGTGACAAGGACTTTGCAGCGTTTTTGTTTTGCGTGCTGTGACAGTAATGGGTTTCTGGATAGTCGGATGTATCAAACAAGTGGCGGTCTTCAAATATGTCTTTATATAGATCGGGTGTTTTAATATGGTACAAAAGACTATCTGTATCTGTCATACAAAGTCGTATATTATTCCCATATTTAGCTTTGGCCCAATTATAATGGAAGTTGTACCTACATAATTGTTTTACTAATTTCCAATATAGTAAAACCGATGTAAATAGGTTTATCGAGAACGATTTGTTGTTGTTCCATGCTCAAACCAACAAGATCTTTATTATAAATAATTACGGATTTAAGTCGAGGACTAGCTGACCATTAATTTAGTTAACTGCTGCTCGCTCATTACCAACTTGAAGTCAACACGTCCTCTTTTGTTTTCGAGCGACTTTCCGTAGACTGCGTTGTTGATAAGTTTGAAGAAATCTTTACCAAACTGAGTGGTAGATTCTTTCCGTCTTTCAGTGTTAAAATCAATAAATGGCGCTAACCAACGACTTTGTTTAAAGCTCAATACTCGATGAATCTTTGTCACTTTCATCCCTAGTTGCACGTATAATTGAAGGTTCAGATAATGAAGTACATTCTTTTTTTTATCCTCAAGTGTAGTCAGCAGTTTTTCGTTCAACGTTTCTCCAAGCCCTAATTTTCTTTGTAGTCTTTTAGAGTATGGGGAAAGCATGTCTTCTGTTACCCTCTGCTTGGTAGGTGCTAGCGGATAGTCTGCGTGCAGATGTTTACCATATTATTCTAAATCCACTTTAGGATGAATCCAGTTTCACTATCCTCGGCAACTTCCGTATATTGAATTTCATGAATATTTTGAGGGTTGATCCATTTAAAATCAGATTGCGGTAGAGGATACTTCATTGATGTTCCATACAAATTGTTCGCATCTGTGTACCATAAGTATTGATTAGAAGCGTCTTTCCCAGTATCCTCATCTTCCGTTAAATATGAATTTTGTGCTTTCGCATGACGATATGAGATCATAGCAACTCCACCTCTTATTGCTGACTCAACCATAATATGTTGGTCTACATCCCTCAGTAATTCGAGTTCAATATTCGTCATCTTCAACATCGCATTCCAAGCGAGCCCTGGTGCGGAATACATATTACATGGGTCAATTTCGTAATATTTCATGCTCATACATCGGAAGTGTTGCCAAACGTCTGCGAGGAGTAGTGTGTCTATGAGCATGTACACATTATGATAGTCTAGCAGAGTTTTTATTCCACATATTATACTTTCCATACCTGTTGCGCGTGCGAGTACTGTTCATCTGTGATATGGGAGTTTGTCAATTTATTGAAGAAGTCTTCCTTAGGTGGCAGCTGAGTAAGTTCAAATTTGGACTCATCTGTCATGTAATCATACGGATAGACTCCCTTGCATAACAAAAGGTGGAACTCCTCATCATTTTCAATTTTGAACAATTTTGAACTTATCACTTCCCTCATCAACCAGGTTAGATACTAGTGTCCAAGGATGTATTCATAAACTGCAGAGTCTATGAATCTGAGCGAGTCTAGCGTAAGAGAAGTGTGTTTATTGCATTTTCGGATTCTACATATACCTTGAAACGTAAACCATCAAATTTTGAAATTGAGGGAGGGTTAGAATTTTTTTTTCATGCGCCATTCCAATGGTTCATTATTGAAAATAATAAACCAAAAGACTGGAAGCGATGAAAGGGGAATTATACCTTCAGAACACTGCTACCTGCCTTCCTCGGCGGAATTAGGGGTTCTGAGTTCTAGGAAAATTAATCTGGCGCAAACAACGGACGGTTGTGTGGGGGAAGGGACTTTTTAAGAATTGGGTTCAAAGGTATTTTCAGATGTCGGGTAACCAAGTGTCAGGCCACCCTAATGCTCGTGTCTGATTGGCTTTTTCCAAAATTCCGTTGTTCTTGTCTCCCTTCCCCTTCAGAACCTTCCTGCCTTTCGTTTCGTGCTGGTCAGTTGGTTTCGGGGACGTTGGAGCGTGAGTTCGAGTGCCGCGCTGCAAATTATTTCCTTGTTCTTGGTGTAAAAATATTTAGATTCAGGAACACATCCTGCGCTTGTTCACTGGATATGGACAAGCTCGACCTCCACAACTGTGAGTACCACCTACCTCCATCATTTCGTCATTAGATCGGAATTCCAAGTTTTGAAACATTAGGGACGAATTGCATATTTATGTATTACGAGCGAAAGGAATCTCGAGTAGAAAATTGTGGAATTCGTTAGGAACTCGATTCAGCGTGCATTTCATTCTATTCGTCTTCCGTATAGAATTCTACTTTTGTCATCGGGGCCGCTCGTAATAATGTAGGATTATTGCAAATGGACCTAAATGAGAAAAAGTTGGTACAATAATGAAACTTGGTAGAAAAATCTGTTTTAGCGTGAGGTTTATGGAACTGAAGAGCCTATGAAAGTGGGGAGGGGGATATCTTTCGGTTTATTATTCTGTGAATAACACACCTATGTAATCGCTCAGCAAAAAAGTTTTATGACACCCCCTCAAAATTTTGTCTTTTACGTTTCAAGGTGCGTAGATTCCAAAAATGCTATGTCCGTCCGCTGTATTACGTATACTTCGGTACTGGCTTCATTTTCGGTATAAAAAATTCGTTCTTTAGCACACAAGCTCCATTTGGGCCCTAGTTGTGTCCC
Organism: Leptopterna dolabrata; assembly: GCA_954871275.1. NCBI lineage: Eukaryota > Metazoa > Arthropoda > Insecta > Hemiptera > Miridae > Leptopterna > Leptopterna dolabrata. The sequence goes on from OX940981.1 coordinate 50,570,580, forward strand.
GAAACTTTACAGCCCGATCGGATTATACCCAGGGGTGTTATGAGTGAAAATGAGTATAAAAATAGGTACTTTTTGTTTTTAGTAACATGAGCTTTTCAGGTATCGTTTTCTGTGTTTTTTGGGACGAGAAGACCGAATATGAAGTAGCTTTTGACCAAAGAGTGGAAAGTTGAGGTTCTACTAAATGTTCAGCTCCCAAAATCGATTTTTTATTAGTCAAAACCCTGGGAAATTGTCTGAATTGTCTGATGGGGGGAACCCATGTGACAAGGACTTTGCAGCGTTTTCCTACACTAATTATCCTGAACTTCAGCGCTACCTGCAGTGCTGTGTGCTAGACATGAAAGGCAGCCTAGAAAGTTGGTTTCCGTTCAATATTACGGAAATCAAAACAAGACAACTCTGCGTCTCTTTATTAAGTTCACCATAGATAATATTATTTAATGCTTTCCAACATATTTACTCGTACCTAGTAAAGATTACGTATTATTTATGTATTACAATTTGTTGACACCGATGTGGGACCATTTTGCGGGTGATCCGCACACCATACCTGCCTACCCTTAAATTGGTTTACTATTCTCAATGATTCACCTACGTAATCGGTTTGGACTTTTTTTTTTTGAACACCGTATCCAATTTACTTCTTTTACGTTTCAAGGTGCGTAGATCCCAAAACTTGCAACGCCCGTCCGCCGTGGCATCAATATAATATCTACCTTAATTTTCGGTCTTAAAAAATTACTTTTTGGCACACAGGCTCCGATTGGGCTCTAGTTGCTATCTCGGCTCCGATTAGGCGCTACCTCGGCAGCCTGGTCGGAAAATTCCCAAAGGTGTAATGGGTGCAAAATTATATGTTTTTGAGGTTGGAGTGAACTTGGGCTTGTGAGGTATCGTTTTCCATATTTTTGGTGTATTATTTTCAATAACGAACCTTTGGAATCGAGCTTGGAAAAAAGTTAACCCCTCCCCCCCCTCAAATTTTGATGGTTTCCGTGTCAAGGTACGTAGAATCCAAAAATGGAATAAAAGAAATTTCTCTCCTTCCACCATACCCCATACTTCGCAATTTTTAGTTACCATGAACGAAAATTAATGAAATTCGGTTTGTAGGTCCCATTTGGGTCCGCGAAGCTCGGCGTTACTGTCAGTCGACTGATTATCTAATGATAATGATAATCTAAGGGGTGAAAAACATGGGGTTGAAATTTTTCGAACGCCGTTCGAAAACTTTCAATAGAAAGGAATGGTTTTTTTTAACGTTTTTAAATTGATCTCGCACTTGAGTATTTTGACATTTTATGTCTTTACTATGGCACATAACTCAAAAAGTGTGACGTTACGGTGTGACGAAGAAAGCGTTATGAAAAATTTCTAATGATTTTCACGTACAACCGATTCGTTGCTACGGAACTTTAACTTCGCCAGTTATCATCGTATAAAAATCGTTCACCACTCGTTGGATAGCTCTCGATTTACCTAACCATATTACGTTAACCACTGCGGAGTGCGTGGCCGACAAGCTGCGGTATGAGCGTGATTGTTACACACACACACAAATAATTGTTTACACACAGGTGATCATTCTCAATCATTTATATTGTGAACACGATTGCAAGCATTATATATAAGTAAAGACATAAAAATGTCCCTCGTGGTTGCGTACTTGTACGAAAGCTGTACCCACCGTTTGTAATGATTTCAAGTAATGTCTTCCTCCTGCAGAAAGAAAGATTGCCTCGCCAACATGTCAATACCAATGGTCTACGTTATATCTATCAGTTTGATTTTAAAGGGGAAATGCGATGATGAGAGCCCACCAGACTCTGTTGATCCATCATACGATAGGGGTCATTTGGAACTTCCTTCTTTTTTAAGTGGCTACCAACCTACCATGCACGCACACAGATGGATACGACAAAAATGCCACGCGAGTTCTCACAGTTACATAAATAATATGCTAACCCTAGGTAGGACCGTCGACTAATTCCCAAATTTTTGGTTTATTATTTTCAATAATGAACCATTGGAATCGAGCATGAAAAAAAAAATTCTTACCCCCCTCAAAATTTGATGGTTTACGTTTCAAGGTATGTAGAATCCAAAACTGCAATAAAACGCTGCAAATCCCTGCACAACGGTTTATTATTTTGTATAGAATACCCTCCTGTTACAGATCACAGCTCTATGTATAGCCCTTCTATATAATATGATATGTACTATTCTATTATATACATATTATGTAGATCGCAGACCCTCCGTAGGTTAGTACCTAACCCCGTACTCGTTACTAGGTACCTACCTAAATCACGAGTTAAATGTTGCTAAAATAATTCTGCCGATGACAAACAGTACCTAACAAAAAGAAACATTTTTATTGCAGTTTTGGATTCTACATACCTTGAAACGTAAACCATCAAATTTTGAGGGGGGGTAAGAATTTTTTTTCATGCTCGATTCCAATGGTTCATTATTGAAAATAATAAACCAAAATATTTCTGTCTGTCCGCCGTACGCCGTACGGGCCTCTTTTCTTAGTTTCCATGAAAAAAAATTGATTAAATTCGGGTTATAGGTTCCGTTCGGCGTCTAGTTGGTCCTCGAAGCTCGACGTTACTGTGAGTCATCTCTAAGGGGTTCAAAATAGGGGTTGAAATTTTCAAAACGCCTATACCATTTTTTTACGTAAATATTTTTACGGTTTTAAATAGTTCTTGAACTTGCGAGTTTTTTAAGACCATCCGGAGCATCGTACGTCCAGCCGTTCGTTCACGGTACGGCCCCGAAGTTTGCACCGACAGGCATTTTCGACTCCAGTGTGAATGAAATTGTATACAATTCAAACCAAATCTCGTAACCAGAGACGCGCCCACAATAGGAAATTTGGCGGAAATAAAATCATTGGTAGGGATCACCTGATTATATTGGCGGAGTATGAAGTCGAGTTGGTTGTTCTGTGATATTATTTAATTTGAAAAATGATGGCTCTTTTGGAGTTTGTTGGTAGGTAGTGAAACTTGAACAAACGTTGAAGTATTATTTATGGGTAAATTATTACTACGGTAAATCATTACTCAACGGTAAATTATTACACAACGGTTCATTATACCATCTACGTAGAAGGGGCTGGAGTTTGTTGGTAGGTACTTTTGCAACTTTTTTCACTCCTCATCAACAATTTCTTTTCAGAGCTTCATTATGTGTGTTTCTTTTTGTTAGGTACTGTTTGTCATCGGCAGAATGATTTTAGCAACATTTAACTCGTGATTTAGGTAGGTACCTAGTAACGAGTACGGGGTTAGGTACTAACCTACGGAGGGTCTGCGATCTACATAATATGTATAGAATAGTACATATCATAAACTATATAGACGGGTTATCTATACATAGAGCTGTGATCTGTAACGGAAGGGTATTCTATACAAAATAATAAGCCGTTGTGCAGGGATTTGCAGCGTTTTTTTATACCACCCGGAGCATTGTGCGACCAGTTATTAGTAACATGATAGTAACATGAGCCTTTTTTTTACGTTAAATTTTGGTATAAAATCGTCGTTCTTCCGCGCATTGTTTGGCTCCCCATGTGGGAACACATTTGGGTCCTAGTAAGTTGTGCTCCGAAGCTCGGCAGCCCGGTCGGCATACCCCCTGGGGTTTTATGGGAGAAAAATGGTTGAAAAATAGGTCTTTTCGAAGGATTTTTGAGGTTTTAGTGAACATGAGCTTTTGAGGCATCGTTTTCCATGTTTTTTAGGGCGAGAAGACCGAATGTGAAGTTGATTTTGATCGAAGAGTAAAGAATTGAGGTTGTAGCGAAGATTAATCCCCCGAAATTCATTTTTTGTGAGTCAAAAACCTGGGAATTGTCTGGAATTACCATAAATTTCTATAATAACACTGGAAGTAGTATCAACAGTTTTGGTCATCAAGAGCGGACTCTAAGAACAAAGCAGAGCCCTCTTTGGCGACCTCAACGTGGAAATCGTTCACTCGCACAGATTCCTCGGGGGAGTGATAGGGTCTATGTCCCACAGAAGTGAGTATGTCCGCAAAAAAGTAGAGAAGTGGGTGGAACATACAGAAAAGTTTGCAGGAGCCGCTCAGGAGAGCCCACAGGCAGTGCACGCAGCTTTCACAAAATCGTTGCAACAAGAGTGGGCCTTCACCCAAAGGGTCATTGGTGAGTGTGCCAGTGAATATCGCCTGCTATGGGAAACCATCTGTCAACGCCAGATGCCAGCCATCATGGGGCGGGAAGTAGGGGACGCAGAAGGGGACCTAATGAGCCTACCAGCCAGGCTGTGGGGGGGTCTAGGGGTCACCAATCCTGTAGATTCCTCCCACGCTTTCCAAATTTCTCAGAGGACCTGTGAGCTCCTTAGCGCCTCAATTCGCTCTGGCACCTCCCTTCAATTGAACGAGCACCACAGGGTGGTTACGACCGTCCTAAAGGAAGAAAACATTGCACGAGAGGCTGTTCTGAGTCAACGGAGTGAAGAGCTGATTCAAGGGCTGGAGCCGAATCGGCAGAGAGTCCTCCGGCGGGTAATTGGCGCATCGCAGTGGCTATCGGTGCTACCGACAGCTGCAGACGGGTTCGACTTATCAGCCACTCAGTTCAGAGACGCTCTATCCTTAAGATATGCCCGTACTCCCCAAGGTCTCCCAAGGAACTGTGACGGCTGTGGATCGGCATTCACTCTCTCACACACCCTAAACTGTAAGAAAGGAGGCGTGGTAAAAAGAGGGCATGACGACGTACGGGACGAGGTAGCAGGGATAGCCAACCTTGCCTGGGGTGGTGCCGTAGTCGAGCCGGTCATGCGAGGGGCAGCCAACGGTCAGCCTGCGTTAGTGGGCGACGTAATGGTAAATGGGGTCTGGGAGAGTGGGAGGCCAGCGTTTTTCGATAATCGCATAGTTAATGCTGACGCTGCCTCCTACCTCTCCCAAGACTGGCAACAGACAGCACGAACTGCAGCGCTAGCAAAGCACACCAAGTACGACCGAGCAGCTGAGGACCACCGAGGGTCGTTCACCCCCCTAGTGTGCTCATGTGACGGAGCCCTGGAGCGAGAGTTTGGAGTTTTCCTGAAGCGGGCTGCGTACGTCCTGGCAGAGAAGTGGAACCGGCCATACTCACAAATTTCAGGATGGGTGAGGGTGAAGATCCAATATGCCATCATTCGGGCGGTATCCCTTCGGATAAGAGGTGCCCGGAGGAAAGTGCGGCCACTTCAACTGGAAGACGGAGCGGCCGTGCCCCAACTCAAAGCATCAAAACCTCCATTCCCCATCTGAAACCCTCCAGCTACCCAGACTATACTTATGTTCCTCCATAATAAATAAAAATTATGTATTATAAAGAAAAAAAAATACAGTTAAATGGTGCTATCAATGATCAATGATAATCTGTTAAAAAAAACCCCCCGAGGCTAATTTGTGTTTTTGGTGGCCAAAATTGCTGGAAACTATCAACAATACCCATTTCAATAATTGCACATGAAAGAAACAATAAATGAACAGCCATCATTTCTGAGCGTATGTGCAGTAGAATAATAAACCCATGTGACAAGGACTTTGCAGCGTTTTTTTTTTTCAGTAGCTTTAATTATATTCTGGCAACCCTACCTAATTAGATTTTCAACGGGCTAGTGATAGATGTAAAATGCAAGAGCGATATAGTGAAGCAGGTGACTGTTCCAGTATTGACTTATGTTTTCCTGTATCTTTCAGTTATTACTACTTGGGAATATTCTTCACTGCAAGTGATTTATGGTGTCAGTATGACGGCCCAGGGGGACGAAATTTTATGTGTTCTGCTAAAAGATTTTGATCAAGAATTTTCCCATCGTCTGTAAAAAGTCAAATTGAGTCCAGCTATTGGGGCGTGATACAGCCGTGGACAATCCATTTCAAGGCAAATATCACAATCAATATCAACAACTTCCGCTGTGCTGTGGACCCAAACACATCTTTATAAACATAATTATGTATGACGACATGAGCCCCAGCTCTATTTGGATTTTGGTCTCTCCTCCAGTAGATGAGTGTGGTGCCTTCTATGTCCCTCCACGATACCAATAGAATTGCTGATATGGAAAACCCCTTCAAAGGGCTGACAGGGCGAGGCGTTCCCATGACAGATGGACGTTCCTTGATTTGATTCGCGATGGAGGCTTCGCCCTCTATGAACTCTGTGACATTGATGACCCTTTGATCCGAAAGTCGTTCCCACACGCTCCATTCGGAGACAGGGCCCACTGGCTGGATATCGGCTGTCTGGATATCGGAAACAGTGGCCACTCCGAAATATTGCTCGTGTTTTTTCACAAGTCGATGAAAACTTTATGTTTTTCAGAATACTGTTTTTGTTATACAGTTGTTGTAGTCGTGCTGAATACTGTCTGGTTGTTGTTATACTGATTCAAACACGTACAGTTGTTCACTGACGCAAATAATGAATTTTTGAAGGAAAATTGTTGATGTAGAGTGAAATAGATGCGCCTTCTGCGTAGATCACTGTTTTCTGTGGTCAGTACCTACCTTCGTGGTCAAGTATAATGAACCGTTGTGTAATAACTTGCCCATCAATAATACTTCAACGGTTGGTCAAGTTGTAAAAGTACCGATCAACAACACCGTTGATGAACCGTTGTGTAATAATTTTCCGTTGTGTAATAATTTACCCATCAACAATACTTCAAAATTTGTTCAAGTTTCATAAGTACCTACCAAAAAAATCCAGCCCCTTCTTGGTAGATGAACCGTTGTGTAATAATTTACCGATGTGTAATAATTTACCGTTATGTAATAACTTACCGTTGTGTAATAATTTACCGTTGTGTAATAATTTACCCATCAATAATACTTCAAAGTTTGTTTAAGTTTCACAAGTACCTACCAACAAAATAGTCCAATAGTCCATCACTTATCAAATGAAATAATATCGCACAACAACCAACTCGACTTCATACAGCCATCCTTGATTATAATCAGGTGCTCCTTAGTGATGATATATCCCGGCCGGATTTATACGGTTTTATTCGCGATCGTGTTGACGAAGCTTTTTGGTGCACACGAACGGCTGGACGTGCAGTGCTCCGGGTCGCCTCAATAAATTGTTTAGCCAAGACAAATTTAAAATCGTAAAAAAAACCATACCCTTCAATCGAAAGTTTTCGAGCTACGGGGTTCTGAAAATTTCAACCCCTATTTTGAACCCCTTAGAGATGACTGACAGTAACGACGAGCTTCAGGACCAACTAGACCCCGAACGGAACCTATAACCCGAATTTCATCAATTTTTATTCATGGTAACTAAGAAAAGTGGCCCGTAAGGCGTACGGCGGACAGACAGAAATATTTTTACTGCATTTTCGGATTCTACGTAGGTACCTACTTATGTACCTTGAAATGTAAACCATCAAATTTTGAGGGGGGGTTAGAATTTTTTTTTTCATGCTCGATTCCAATGGTTCATTATTGAAAATGATAAACCAAAAAAGGGTCGTACCTTTTGCGTGTTTTGCGGGCCAAAATTGGTGGAAACCATCAGAAATAGCTATTTCAATTAATGCGCATGAAAGAAACAATAAATGAACAGCCATCATTTCTGTAGCTGTGTCCAGTAGAACCCAGGTGACTCGGACTTTGTAGCGTTTTTGGTGTTTTAGTGATATGAGCTTTTGAGGAATCTTTTTCTGTTTTTTAGGGCAGGAAGACCGAATATGAAGTCGACTTTGATCAAAGAGTGGAAAATTAAGGTTCTAACGAAGTTTCAGCCTTAAATTTAAGTAAATTTTGGTATAAAATCGTCGTTCTTCCGCACATAGTTAGGGTCCCCATTTGGGTCCTAGTTGTGCTTCAAAGCTCGGCAGCCCGATCGGAATATACCGAGGGGCGTTATGGAAGAAAAATGGGTGTAAAAATAGGGGTTTTCGAGGGTTTTTTTAAGGTTTTAATGAACACGAGCTTGTGATGTATAGTTTTCCATGTTTTTTAGGGCGAGAAGACCGAATGTGAAGTTGATTTTGACCAAAGAGTGAAGTATTGAGGTTGTAACGAAGTTTCAACTGTCAAAAAATGGCTGTAATCACCAGGAATTTGTATAACACATGAAGTAATATCGACAGGTTAATCAGGACAGTTCAATGACCGGTTCAATAATAGGACTTGACAAAAATAGGAGCCTAATTCGAGGTTTAGGAGCCAACATTTATGGAAAACTGCCAGAAATAGCTATATTAATATTATTACACATGAAATAAATTGGCAAGGATTTTGCAGCGTTTTTTGATTTTTGATCACAACCACTCTTGGGATAATTATTCGAAATCACTTTGACCAAACGTAATGCTGTCTTCTAATGTGCAATCCCCACAACCAAGCGATCTGTTTGAGACAAACGTTAAGATGGATGTATTTTTGCTGAGGAGCCTTCAAAAACGTATCCTTCAACTCTTTAGAGATTAAAATGTTCTTAACATTCAATGATGGATGTCACAGAATATTCTGTTATCATAACATTCACTGTAGCTGAATGATGGATTGCACTGTGTGTATGTATCTTTATGTTTTGCCAAGGTCCATTCTTTATATTCTCCCGGTTGAAGGTACCTACTTATTTATTGTGCCTAAATCATTTTCGGAAAAATTGTATATGTTAAGCACTGACCTTGGTTTTGTTCCCAATTAGTACGGGGTATCGTACGAATCCACTTCTTCTCTTTACCCTTGGGAAAACGAAACCAAGTCATATACACACTTTTGTACATCCTTAATTACTTTTGTACCCTGGCACGACCAATTTTCCGGAATTTTGTTATCATTAAAAACAATAAATTTTGTTTACAATATTATTGTTGAAAAGAGTTTTCGCGAGATGATCTATAGATAAACTATCGAAACCCGGAAATAAACAAACCTAGGCTTACTGGTGGGTGATTGTCGCGGCCGGCCTGAAGTGCGACGTTGCCAATTCTCTACTGCGGCGGCCTTTTCTGAAGCCGGCCGTGGTGATACCCAATGCAACATGTTCAACTCCATATCCCCTACCCTCTTCGTATAGAATCAATGAATAATCAACGCTTTGAAATTTACTATGCTAATCATCGGTGATTACTAGTTTTCAGGTATGCGAAGTGACGAAATTGAGGGAACCGTGTAGCTAACACGTGTTCCGCGGGATTATCCGGTCCCTTGTAGTAAGGTTCAATCCCTGTGACTCTCATTTGGGTGATTGGACGTCAGATTCATCGACATTGGATACAGACATGGTAAAATGGGAAAGGGTAAATGCTAAATCAAAAGTAAAATTATTCTAAACAAGCAGGAATGCAGGTTGTACTACATACAGCGGGCTCTAGAGCGGTAGGTACCCAGTGACTCAGGTAACATTAGAAAAAACAAAAAAGTTCCAGTCATGAAGCATGGCTTTAAGAGCGAATTGTCAAAGAACTATTCATGCTAAAGATGATATAGCACTAAACCGTACTTACCACTCTTCGTAAAATTATATAATTTCTTACTACCCATTTTTACCTAGCCTGCTGCCTTTTCCTATTACCATAGCCATTTTTACCGATTTTTGACCATTGAAGTCAAATTGGACCCACTCTCTTTTGATAAAAATATTTGTATCATCGAAATAGTCCCTCTTTCTGTCGTCAATCACCAAAGATGAATTAATATTGATTTTAGCCCTTAATGCCAATTTTTGACTCCCAAAAATCCAAATTTGGCCCCTTTTCTGTACGAAAAACCACTGAAATGGTATATTTCTGTCTTTACTCATCCTTCCAATAGGACACTTCCAGTGATTGTGAATCAATTATTTTTCGCAATTTTAGCCGTTTGTACCGATTTTTGACCCCTAAAAACTCAAAACTACCACCTTAGAATTTTTGAAAATTGCTCATCATCGAACTCATCCATTTGCAATTTACGACCATTTTGGCGAAATTTGGGAATTTGTCATCCAAGGTCAGATATCTTCTGGCGTGATAACTAAGAGGAACACAGTGCCGTCTCATTAAAAAACGGGAGATCTTGGTTTCCCAATCCCCTGCAGTTAATTTCTTCAAAGCGTGTTTAGTAGTCTTGACCATTCGCTCGGCTTGCCCATTTGATGATGGGTGATGTGGTGCGCTGTAAGTGATCTTGATTCCGTTTCTCTCGAAAAATCCCTCCATTTCAATAGTATGAAAGCAGTATCATTATCTGAAACCATGTATTCTGGAATTCCGAGTGTCGCAAACATTTGCCGACGATTTTTTATTACTAAATTAGATGTCATATTGGGGACTCTTCTAACCTCCAGCCATTTGGATGAAGAATCTGCCACTATCAGAAATGTTTGACCCCTGAAAGGACCAGCAAAACCAATGTGTAACCTTTGCCATGGGCCACCTGGTGTTCTCCATCCACTTGTCGGAGCTTTGGGTGGACTTCATTGAACTTCTTGACATTTGTCGCAGTGATCTTTCACCAAATTTTCGACGTGATGGTCGATTTTCGGCTACCAAACATACTGTTTTGTACCCACTATTCCAGGATGGTTTTCGTGTAGATATTTCCGAACATGACCTCTGAGTTCTTGCGGGATAAAGAGTCGGTCCCCCTAAATTAATGCTTCTTTATGAATAGGAATTTCGTTTAATAGATTCCAATAACTGCAGAATTTCTCGTCCACTTTATTAGGCCATCCATTCTTGACCCATTTCTTAACTATTCTTAGTTCTTCATCTAGTTGTGTCGTCTTCTTAGCAATTTCCTCGAAGTCAATAGGATTTCTAAACATTCCCTCAACCATGAAACTGTCTGGGAGGTCTGTATTTTCTTCTTTTATTTTTCATCCATTGGTAATCTTGAGAGCATATCTACGTTTTTTTTGGTGTTCCCCTTCACGATAGATGAGGTTAAAATCGTGGGCTGCCAGGGCAGGTGAATTAATATTGATTTTGGACCTTAATACCATTTTCTGACCGTAAAAAAATCCCAGTTTGGCACCTGTTATATATGAAAAACAACCGAAATGGTATTTTTCTGTCTTCACTCACCCGTCCATATCATTTCCAGTGATTTTATATAAACTGTTCGCGATTTTAGCAGTTCTTACCGTTTTTGACCCTTAAAACTCCAGAGGTCTTCGTTTGCGATGACATCCGGCCATCTCACTCCTATGATCCTCCTTACTCCTCCGTACACCTACACACGTGGAGTCGCTGCAAGATTCCCGCCGTAACATTCCAGGTCTCGCAGCCATCGAGGACGGACTTCACACTGCTGTTGAATTCCCGCAGTTTGGTTTTCGTTAGCGACTCTTCCAAGCTGCATAAAGCTTTGTGGAGCTTGGTTTATTCGCCTCCGCACGTCCTCCTCCGCACCTCCTGTCCTAATGACCGCACTGCCCAGATATACAGGGTGTCCCATTTCCTTCTGGAGAAACTCAGGGAATCGATTCTACTCTTCGTTTGGAACAAAAAATGCTCACTAGAAAATTTTCGAAAAGTTCTTCATTTTAAAGATATCCGACAATTTGTGTTTTTCCAACTTTTCATTACCTTACCACATAAAAACGCTAATAAATTCGAAAATATTGAGACTACAACAAATCCAATTACACCGTTTGAAAGAACATTAAATTTCCTGTAAGATTCTTCTGTTTTCAATGGTCAGAGTTACTTAAAATTGGCCAATATCAGTTGGAACATTTGCAAATTTCAGAACTTAAAATTGTGAAAAAGATTGTGCGCTCTTCTGAGGTTACAAAAAATACCTACAACTTGTCAAATTTCACAAAAACTGCAGTTACAGCAGCTACAGTATCAATGCACGAGCAGCATATCTCGGTACTCCTGATTTGAAAAATAAAGCGGCATAACAACTACCTTCCCATCCACGAGACACATCGCACCTCCAATGCAATAGGGCCACAACTCGAAAATTTGTGATTTTTGGTTTATTCGCCCTCAAACATCGCTACTATGAGTTCTTTCAGCACACTCGACCCTGTATTAAAATTACGTATCTAAGCCACAGAAAAACATTAAAACGTCCTCGTTGCACTGGTGTTTTTTTGAAATATATTAATGCAACACAGTCACAACTCGAGATGCGGCCATGTTACACTGAAAATAAAAATTTAATTTCCCGCAACGAGGCCACAAGTCGAGAAGTGGCCTTGTTGCACTGAAAATAAAAATTCAATTTCTCGGTCCTGAAGCCAGATATCGAGATGCGTCCTTGTTGCAGTGAATTAAAGAATGACCATAGGGCAGAGGATTTCCAACAAATAAATTTTGACCGGAAGCGTACAGCTGGCCGTCCGCCTCCCTTGCTGCATCCAGCTTACAAGGCACCACCTAAGATAGCTGCAGCAAAAGCGAAAGATCTAATGGACTTATGTCGGGAAAACATAATCCCGAAAATACATCACAAGTTCTACGAAAGTCTGTAAAAATAATTTAAAATTTTATTCAATGATATTGCTGTAGCACCACTAATTAAAATAATAGTCATGTTCATAAAAAAATATTTAATAAATTAATTATCTACTTTTACGGCTTTGCGTGATTTTTTTCGTTTATATTTTTTGAACGTGACAATAACTTTATAATGGACCATGGTTATTCGCCCCCCTTCAACACTAGGGTGAACCTCATCCAATATCGGTTTTCTGTGTTGATCAAGTTATGAACTGGAAGCACATAAAGAAAATAAGACAAGACGACCATCAAACAATCAGTAAAATTATAAAGGATAGTTGGGTGTATAGATCACTAACTGTGATTAGGGGAGGCCTTTTTTAATGCATAATTACTATTATTTTGAAAGGTAAAAGTACGAAATCGTAACAGCGAGAAAAATAATTATTGAAGGCTGGAAATTAGTAAAGGTAGAATCTGTATAACAAAAATGAAGTCATAACTACAAAAACTTGAAACTTTTCAGTGCATTAAGGCCATAATCTCGTTTGGGGCCTAAGTTATCTAACTAATATCAAAGAGAACGACTGTGGACGCTTTCTAACCTATATTGAATAGTTCTTGTAGAACATTCCGGTTTTGAGACCCTAGCCTGAACTTTCTTCAACAGTTCAAAAACTTTAAATGCTCCTCCTGACAAATTCACAAAACCGACATGTGGCCCTATTGCATTGAAATTTTCAGTGCAATAAGACCATATCTCGTATGGGGCCTAAGTTATCTAACTAATATCAAAGAGAACGACTTTGGACGGTTTCTAACCTAGATTGAAAAGCTTTTCTGGCCCTTTCCAGTTTTGGGACCGTAGCCTGAATTTTCAACAAGCGTTCAAAACCTTTAAATGCTCCTCCTGAAAAATTCACAAAAGTCGACATGTGGCCCTATTGCATTGGAGGTGCGACATTAAATTGAACTGGTGGAAGAGAAGTGTTCTGTTGCAGTTTGATAAGATGGTTAACCGAGGTTCATGAGTTATTATTAAGAAATACTTGCGCAATCAAAATCACGTTCTAGTGGCACCTCCCTATCCATTCTCGTTAAATGTTGGAACTAATCATTCTTTGTTGTTTGAACTTCGATATGACCCCTTCATATTCCAGCATTATTTTTATTCAACCAGTCAAGGAAGCGTTAGTTTTATTTTACGAGGTCTAATTAATTCCCCTCCCCCCCAAATTCACATATGTGCTCGTGTTTTCAAACGTTCAGTTGTCATTTTTCAACTCTACTACAACGTTGTTTTGCTTCCGAGTCTGCGAAGCAGCGGAAGCCTTGTGTTCACTTTCGTGAGCCAAAAAAGTCTTCAGAAATCAAAATTTCCACTTGCATTTTGCGTTTCAAAGCCTACTGAACAAATTTGGTTCCGTGTCTGTCGGTCTGTGGGTCTGTGAGTCTGTGAGTCTGTGGGTCTGTGAGTCTGTGAGTCTGTCTGTCCGCATTTCCTTGTTACAGCCATAACTTCCACGATTTTGAATTGATTCAGCTCAAATTATGAGGGATGGTGCGGATAAGGCTCCTTGAGGTCCCATACAAATTTCAACATGATTGATCCAGCGGTACGCCCTGCGCATGCGCTAACGTTAAATTCAACAAACACGCATAACATTCACAATTTTGATTCAATTTCGCTCAAATTTTCAAGGGTTGTTTGGACAAGGCCTAGTGAGTTCCAGTATGAATTTCAGCATGATCGGACCCTCGGTACGCTCTGCGCATGCGCTGGCGTGAAATAGATTCAATTTCCTTGTTACAGCCGTAGTAACCAAAGATTTCACCCAATTTCAATGTAATTCTCAGGGATTAAGCGGGTAGGGCCCATTGAGGTCCCATATAAATTTCAATATGATAGAGCCAGCGGTTCGCCCGGCGCATGCGCTAACGTGAAATTCTTCAAACACGCATAACTTTCGCAATTATGTATAATGGACGTAATGTATTATGGACGTAATGTTATGTAATATGTATATTTCATGTAATGTTATGTAATGTTATGTTATGTAATGTAATGTTATGTAATAATATGTATATTTCACGTTATGTAATGTTATGTAATGTAATGTTATGTTATTTTGCTTCCGAGTCTGTTCTATTTTATAATGGGTCACTCTGATTGTGACGAGGAAGCTCCTGTGCCATCACCTTGGCAGTGTTTTAATCTAAGTATATCAATGTAAAGCCTATTAGATGAAGAAGTTTTTGTGAAATTTGACAATTTGTAGGTATTTTTTGTAACCTCTGTAGAACGTACAATCTTTTTCAAAATTTTAAGTTTTGAAATTTTCAAATGTTCCAACTGATATTGGCCAATTTTAAGTAACTCTGATCATAGAAAACAGAAGAATCTTACAGGAAATTTAACGTTCTTTCAAACGGTGTAATTGGATTTGTTGTAGTCTCAATATTTTCGGATTTATTAGCGTTTTTATGTGGTAAGTTAATGAAAAGTTGGAAAAACACAAATTGTCGGATATCATTAAAACGAAGAACTTTTCGAAAAATTTCTACTGTGCATTTTTTGTTCCAAATGAAGAGTAGAATCGATTCCCTGAGTTTCTCCACAAGGATTTGGGACACCCTGTATGAAGGAGTCGACTCCTCCGATGCACTCCGTCTATGGAACCATAGTACCCCAACCTTTATCATCTCATATCGAAAAATTAACTTCTGAAAACTACCGTTCAACTTTAATCGTTTAAACTAGCTACCTCGTTACCTTAAAAACTTGGGGTTCACCCCTCTGCTTCATTAGCAAGACCGATCTGATATTTCTAAACCCAGAACGTGCGTAGCAGCGAGTGAAATACAGCTTGTTTGACCCGATTAATAGAGAAAATGGTGAAAACCCTTTCCGATCTCCCAGGAGGGATAACTTTACTGTGTAACTGTGGAGTACATAGAAGTTGAGTTTTTCAGTTTCGAACGCCGACGAGAAGGTTGATGTTGGATTCTTCTTCTTCGCTTATTGCGGTTTCAAGTTGAGCCGAGGACCCTGCGCTAATGAGTTGTCGGGAAGAGGTAATTCACCTGATGGAAATCGACCCGGGTAATCAGCGGAACTGACGTAGGTACATCCGACGCCGTGTTGGTAAACTTTTAAGCTTAGGATTTTCTGAGTTGTTTCCTTGTTACGTCAAATAGCGACTTGGTCTGAACTGGAGCTATCAGAGGGCCACTCCCTGTTTTGCTTAATACGTTTTTGACCACTTTTAAAAACCCACATTGAGGCGGAAAAGGGTTTTTCAAAAACTAGAGTAAGGTTCCTGTGAATTTTAGTAGGAATTTTGTTGCTGATTCTAGATGTAATCCTATGTTCTTATACCTGAAGCCCATTGTTAATTGCGGAAAACTACTGACCGGAAGAAAGAAAAACTCGAAAATTCAGTGTTTATTGTCTAAACTACTTTCCACATAGAAGAAAAAACGCTGCAAATCCCTGCACAAGGTTTATTATTTTGTACAGAATACCATTCTGTTACAGATAACAGCTCTATGTATAGATAACCCTTTATATTATATTATATGTACTATTCTATACATATGTAAACGGAAACCTCCGTAGGTTAGTACCTTGCGAACCGCTGTGTAATAACTTGCCCATCAATAATACTTCAACGGTTGTTCAAGTTGCAAAAGTACCTATCAACAAAATCCAGCCCCTTCTTGTTAGATGAACCGTTGTGTAATTATTTACCGTTGTGTAATAATTTACCGATCACTAATACCTACTTCAACGTTTGTTCAAAGTTTCATAAGTAGGTACCTACCTACCAACAAAATCCAATAGTCCATCACTTATCAAATGAAATAATATCGCAGAACAACCCTACTCGACTTCATACAGCCTTCCTGATTACAATCAGGTGCTCCCTAGCGATGATATCTGGGCCCGATTTATACCGGTTGATTCACGATCATGTTGACGAAGCTTTTTGGTGCACACGAACGGCTGAACGTACAATGCTCCGGGTGGTCTCAAAAAATTGTTTAGCTCAACACAAATTTATTAACATAAAAAAACCATACGCTTTTATCTAAAGTTTTCGAGCTACGGCGTTCTGACTATGTCCTAATTGGGACTTCGTCGTACGACCGTGCGACGTGCGATGGTCGGCTGCTCGTGCGATCGTGGAATAAACTAGCAAACATTATGAAGGTGTCCGGATTGAACCGGAAAGACGGTCATGCGATGGGGGGGGGAAGGGACGGATTGATTTGATTCGTGATCGGACCGTGTAGATCGTGCGAACTCCGTACGGACGCATGTAAACAAACCTTTTCCTAGAAGGGATGTGTCCGAATTGGTCGTTGAACTCAACTTGTTCGCACGATCCGCAGTCGGATGAACGCACAAGTTCAACCAGTTTGATTTTGGTCGTACGACCTTGCGTTCGTTCTAGCAATTCTGATAATTTAAAACGTTATTACAAAAAATGTTAACAATTAATTTAATTTTGAAGAGGAACTCATCAATGAAGTGAGTTTAAATCGTACACCGTGGGACAAGAGGTCCGAAGGGTACAAAAATCGGACAAAAACGGACCAAGCGTGGCGGACTTTAGCGGAGAATTGAAAGTATTGATGTAAATGTTTCCAAACAAAAATTCTGCGTCCTCGCCCATCTTTCCCCTATTTTGGTTTACTATTCTGTGAATAGTACACCTACATATATGTATTCGCTCAGCAAAAATTTTACAACACCCCCTCAGAATTTTTTCTTTTCCGTTTCAAGGTGCGTAGCTTCTATAAATGCAATGTTCGCCCACCGTCCGCCATATCACGCATACCGGCTTCATTTTAGGTCTAAAAAAGTCGTTCTTTCGCACACATGCTCCATTTGGGCCCTAGTTGTGTCCCGAAACTTCGCAGCCCGATCGAAATATACCCAGGGGTGTTAACAGGACAGGAACAGGACGGGAAACAGCCGCGGGTCGTATTTTTTCGCTTCTGTGTATTTGAACGGAGATACGCATACTAGGCGGGACGCGGCGGTCACGGCATGTGGCAGGAACAGGACGGGTCGCGGCGCGATCGCTCTCGCTCTCAGAGCGAAAAACGGCGTTTCCTGGCACGGGACGTTCTCCCTCCACCGTCCAAATTTTCCCCACGCTCGGCTTCCCCACGCTCGCCTTCAACACGCTCGCCTTCCCCACTTCCAGTTCCTTTATTTCTGATTCCCTCCCCCAACATCTTTGTTCTCTCCGATTTGTTCTCTCAGATTAGGTTGTTTGGTTGAGAATGGAATGGAAAATGGAAGCTCTTCAAATTTTTCATAGGTCATTCGGTAGTAGGTACATATGTCAAAAATTTATGAGGATCGTTTTTGAGGTCCTCAAAAATCGTACTGAACTCTCCAAGTTGATCTCGCTTCTTATGATGGTCATGAACCCACATCCTTTTATTAGGTTCCGTGAGCAGAATAGCCGCAACTACAGCTTCTTCCTCAGAAGAAGACGATGATGAATCACTCATTAATTACACTTGTATGCCACACGAGCACAATAAAATGAAACCACTCTCACTCTGAGAAGCAAATGGGACAAAATTGTCGTTTGAGAACAGGAGATCTTGAAACGAGGGGAGTATGGCGAGCGGTGGGGGAAAGAGAGCTGAGGAACGTCCTGCCTAATGTGGGTATAGGCGCAGGACGGGACAGCGGCAGCCGGCCGGCATCCCGCGTCCTATCCACGGCGTTTCCTGTCCTGTTCCTGTCCTGTTCCCGCATAGTGTGCGAGAACCTTTATGAGTGAAAATGTGTACTTGGGTGGGTACTTTTTGTGTTTTAGTAACATGTTTGTAACATGAGCTTTTGAGGTATCGTTTTCCATGTTTTTGGGACGATAAGACGATATGAAGTCGATTTTGACCAAAGAGTGGAAAAATTGAGATTCTACCAAATGTTCAGCTCCCAAAATTGATTTTTTATGAGTCAAGAACATGGGAAATCGTCTGAAATCACCATAAATTTGTATAATAACACTAGAAAAAGTGGAGATCAATAGGTACCATTATATGGCACTATCAATGGTCAAAGATAATCGGAGAAAAAAAAGGAGCGTACCTACCTAATGCGTGTTTTGGAGGGCAAAATTTGTGGAAACCATCAGAAATAGGCAGCTATTTCAATTATTTCACATGAAAGAAACAATACATGAACAGCCAACATTTCTGTAGGTATGTCCAATAGAATAATAAACCCATGTGACAAGGACTTTGCAGCGTTTTTTAAAACAAAAAATAAACCGCCGAACGAATCCCGCTATAAACTACCGCAGGAACGCATGAACTGGTCGTGCGAATAGGTTGCGCGAATTACGACACACATTTCGATCGGACGATCGCCACACGAGACGCGCGACCATCGCTGAATGCACAGTCGTACGATGACGTCCCAATTAGGACATAGTGTAATAATGAAAATGATGAAAAATTCTAACCCCCCTCAAAATTTGATGGTTTACGTTTCAAGGTATGTAGAATCCAAAACTGCAATAAAGAAATTTCTGTCTCTCCGCCGTACGCCGTACTGGCCACATTTCTTAGTTACCATTGAACAAAATTGATGAAATTCGGGTTATAGGTTCCGTTCGGGGTCTAGTTGGTCCTTGAAGCTCGACGTTACTGTCAGTCATCTCTAAAGGGTTCAAAATAGGGGTTG
The DNA here is from genome assembly GCA_954871275.1 of Leptopterna dolabrata. Taxonomy (NCBI): domain Eukaryota; kingdom Metazoa; phylum Arthropoda; class Insecta; order Hemiptera; family Miridae; genus Leptopterna; species Leptopterna dolabrata. Next base: position 50,589,726 of record OX940981.1, read on the forward strand.
AAATTTTCAGAACGCCGTATCTCGAAAACTTTCGATAGAAGGGTATGGTTTTTTTTGTTATTAAATTTGTCTTGAGCTAAACAATTTTTTGAGACCACCCGGAGCATTGTATGTCCAGCCGTTCGTGTGCACCTAAAAGCTTCGTCAACAAGAGCGTGAATCAAACGGTATAAATCCGGCCCAGATATCATCACTAGGGAGCACCTGATTATAGTCAAGGATGGCTGTATGAAGTCGACTTGGTTGTTCTGCGATATTATTTCATTTGATAAGTGATGGACTATTGGATTTTGTAGGTAGGTACTTCTCAAACTTGAACAAACGTTGAAGTACTATTGATGGGTAAACGGCCAACGGCCAATTATTGCACAGCGGTAGATTATTACACAACGGTAAGTTATTTCATAACGGTGAATTATTACACAACGGTCAATTATTACACAACGGCAAATTATTTCACACCGGTAAATTATTACACAACGGTTCATCTACCAAGAAGGGGCTGGATTTTGTTGATCGGACTTTTGCAACTTGAACAACCGTTGAAGTATTATTGATGGGCAAGTTATTACACAACGGTGCATTATACTTGACCACGAAGGTAGGTATTGACCGCAGAAAACAGTGATATATACGCAGAAGGAGCATCCATTTCACTCCATATCAACAATTTTCCTTCAGAAAAACCCCCCTCCACAACAATTTTCCTTCATTATTTGCGTGTCTTTTTACCGTTTTAGACAGAATTATTTTAGCAATATTTAACTCATGAGTTAGATAGGTACCTAGTAACGAGTAAGGGGTTAGGTGCTAACCTACGGAGGGTCTGCGATCTCCATAATATGTATGGAATAGTACATATTAATATATGGACGGGTTATCTATACAGAGAGCTGTGATCTGTAACAGAAGGGTATTCTGTACAATATAATAAACCGTTATGCAGGGATTTGCAGCGTTTTTTATTGCATTTTCGGATTCTACATACCAAGAAACGTAAACTATCAAATTTTGAGGTGTGTGTGGGGGGGGGGGGGGGGGGGGGGGGGTTAGACTTTTTTTTTTCATGCTCGATTCCAATGGTTCATTATTGAAAATATTAAACCAAAATGTAGCTAGAATCAAATTCTGCGTCGAGACTAATTCCAGGTCTCGAGTTATGAAGTCATAAGTTTTTGTTTTGGTCATATATGAAGTTTTCGGTTTTTTTTAAAAGTGTTCTTATAGCTATGTATGCCGTTGTGTGTTTTTACTTTCCTTAATATAATAGGAATGATTTTGGTCATCCTGAAAATAAAACTTGGAATTCACCGAGCTAATGGGTCGTCAGCCGGTATCTAGTCCTAGGGTATTATCGAGGTCTAGGGAATGTACTTCCGCTAAACCTGATTGTATTTCTGACTGTTGGTGTAATAAAACACCAAATCTTTGGTGACCTTCCAGTGGTTAGTCGTACACACAACACCGAATTGTCTTAAAGTACCTACTATGAGCACAAATCTTAGGTACCTACCTACCCACGGGTATCAGACCGGCTGGTAGTTTCATCGGAACTTTTTTCCCGATATTAACTGACGAGGAAATCCCTATTTTATTGTGGCTGTGTCAGAGTGTGACAGTGGAGGTGGACCCTCGAGAGTCCCCCTCCTAGACCAGTTGGATTATCACCGGTCAAGAAGGGATATCGATTAGGCTTTCCTAAACCGATCCCGTCTCCACCGGAAGAAAAAATGTATCGAGAACAGCCCACGCTGTTACACTCCTCCACACATGGCATACTTCTGGGTAGCAGAAGTATGAGAGGGAAAAGGGGGAATGAAAAGTAGTATGAAGTTCTGGTTCAGGAAAAGACATCTGAACAGTTACAAGGTGACTACCTCCATCGTAATGTTACTACCTCAATAATATTTTACTGGTGGAGAACTAAGCTCCTAGATACGAGTATTGGCAGATAATGTTGTCAGAGGTTGTTTTCCAGTGAATTGTGCTCATCTGGGAAACCTCTAGGTGATCAACTTCCAACTTTGGGATGGAACAACTATTGGGACTCGTCAATTGGGGCAGATTGTTAGTAAAGGAATCCTTCTGGGAAACCTTTGGGCTTTTCCTTCTGGTAAGCCCACAAAAAGTGGATGGAGTATGGTGAAGTGCTCAGCGCATATTACCCAACCACGCTGTGCTACCATGTGACAGAGTGTGACAGTGGGGTGGACCCTCGAGAGTCCCCCCTCCTAGTCCAGCGAGACTATCACCGATTAAGAAGGGATATCGATTAGGCTTCCCCAAGCGACCCCGTCTCCACCGGAAGGAAAAATAGCTCGAGAACAGCCACACTTTTACTGGCCCAATCGGAAGAAATAGCGAATATTTTTACTCGGTTTCCAAACTTACCTACTGTGATGTTCTTCCTCCTTGCCGCTGTTTCAGTTTGTTTCAACTAGCTATTCTTCATTCAACTCGTTTCTGTTTGATGTTTGCCTAATGGTATCAACTTTGTTACATCGCTCCGAAAGTGATTTTCATTGGTAGTAAACGCGGGTACTTCTGCCTCAGCCGAGTCATGGACTATTATAGGTATCTGTCGACTATCCACGGTGGAATCAGGTGACTCCATCAAATGTTTACAAATTTGCATAAAACAACGACGATTGCGCCTTGTGCAAGCCCCAAATTAGGTAGGTATTCCTCATTCACATCTCAATAATATTATGTTGGTACTTTTCTTCGAGAAACTATGAATATTGAAGACATATACAGAGTAAGTTAGTGATCCCACAGCGGTGTGTCTGAAGAAGACAGGGAAAAATGACTCTCGGCTCACGAACAACCCCTTGCAGTCTGGCCCCTTGCCAGAAAAACAAAAAACCGCCAGACAGAGCTAAGTAGGATTGGCAATCACGGGAAGTGGTACTTCTTTTGAAACCCAACTAGTTTAAAAGCATTTTCCCCGAAAAAAGGTGATGTTCCCGCAGGGAGAAAAACTCGACTATTTTCACTCGAGTAGGTAATTTATCCGGCAAAAATACAATTTTTCGAGTCTGTTTTTCACAGAGTTTTCTCCCTTTTTTCCTTCCATTCCGTTCCCACGTTGACAAAGACTCTCTAGACCTAGAGCAACGTTTCTCAAACTATTTTGAGTCGCGCCCCCCTTGGGAGTATCAGGGCATCTTCACGCCTTCGTTCCATCAATCTCCTGCAAAATCGCCAAAATCAAGTAATTTTTGTGAACAAAAATGTAAAATTATATAAAAATATAAAATTAATATGATATAATGTAAAAATATAAAAGTATATAGTTTTTAATCAATTTCATGTATATGCTTATAAAATTATAAAAAACAAATTTCGAAAAAGTGAATAAACACCGAATATGAAAAACAACATGTAGGTACGTAGAAATCTAGTGTGACGGCTGGTAGCGGCTCATTTGAGTGTTGAGGTTAAATTCTTTGTGTTCGGCTGTAATGATGGCAGTGAAAATCTTAAATCAGATTCGACTTCCTGACGTTTCTCAATTTTGTTCTGATGACCAACCACCACAGTAGAAAATCCTGCTTCGCACAAGTAAGTCGTGGCAAAGACGATAAAACAATATGACAGCTCCTCTCGCAACATGATGTGGAGAAATAATTCACTCAGAATTCTTCGAGGCTGATGTCATCAAAATCTTCTTTCGCGTTGGAATCGTTTTTCAAGTCTATCGCTTCTTGTATGTTAGGGGGCAGTGTCTCTACGTCGGTGGAAAAAGAAGACCTTGTTAACTTAGTCTGCCAGCTGTTTATTATGACGAGGAAGTACCGCTGGAATTCGTCCAGAAGGGCGTCCAGGTGACATATTATCATACTTGATACAAATCGTCAGGAGGTTCCTTGCAATCATCCAACAATTCCTTCAACTGGCCAAAACGAAGAATAGCTAGGAATGGTTTTGTTTCCAAAGCTGAATTTTTTTCAAGAACGCTGCAATGCAGTTTGAAGCTACCATTATAGTTGTAATGAGCCCCTGTAACTTGAGATTGAGACTGTTCATTGCTCCAAAGAAGTCCATGATGTATGCAAAGTGTTGCACAAAGTTGTCGTCCATGAATTTTTCGTGAAGTTCAACTTTCCCGTGCTCCTGTGGAATATCTCAGCTTCACTCTTCGATTCATACAATCGGCCGAACATTTTGCCTTTTGACAGCCAACGGACCTCGGTATGAAAAAGCAAAGAGGAATGTTCAGCGTTGAAGTCGGAACAAAGAGCTGAGAAATATACGAGTATTCAGGTGGATTTGACGTAGTTTACAATTCGTACACATTTATTGAGGGTTAGGATTAACTGCGGTGGTAAGGTTTTTGTGGCGACGGCCTGCTTAGCATCCAGCGAGAACCAGTTAAAGATGGATTTTTACTTTTTGCAGCCCGATTGCGACGCAAGCATTGCAGGTGCGCCGTCCGTGCACAGGCCCATGACTTTTCCCAAGATAGGTTGTTCTTACTTAAAAAAAAAAAAAAAAAAAAAAAAAAAAAAAAAAAAAAAAACTCGGAAACAGCATCAAAAACTTCTCACCTTTTGAGGTTGAAGTTGTTGGAGTTATTTTACCCTAGGCTAGGGGCTTTTTCCCCCCGCGACATCGTTGTCAACAATAGCGCCTCCTAACCTCTATTCATTCGTTCCAGTAAGACAGTGATAATTGAAATTCGAATGTCTCTTTCGCTAAATCACACAGTTTATCCTCAATTAGACGGTCATAATTTTGACAACTGGCTTTTCAGAGTAAAAGCGCTGTTAGCTGAAAAGCAAATTCAAGGTGTTTTGAACTATGACGATGGTAAAGTGAAGAAATTCGATGCCACCTTGTTGGCCAACTATGAGGCCGCCGACGCAAGAGCTCGTTCCATCATCATTCAGTGCGTGAGCGATAAGTATTTAGAAATAATTAAAAATTCTGAAACTGCTAGGCATATGATAGCCGCACTGGGAGCTGTTTTTCAGCGAAAAAGTATTGCTTCCAAGCTCCATCTTAAGAAGAAGCTGTTGAGGTTTCAGAAGGTTCCTAGTGATAAAATGGAAGATCATTTTCTAAAAGTTGAAACCATGATTAGGGAAATCGAAAGTGCTGGCGGCAAATTCGATGAGTCTGACAGGATTTGTCATCTGTTGTTGACTCTTGATGATACTTGCTAATATGAGTCTGTTGTTCGTGCCATCGAAGTAATTAATTCTGAAGTAACTATGGACTTTGTTAAATCGAAGTTGGTGGACGAAGAAGTTCGCAATTTTTCAAAAATGGAAGAAAAGCCTTTACTGAAAAACGAAGTTGCTTTTAGAACATCGCAGTTCCAATGTTACAGGTGCCAGGGGTATGGCCACAGGGCAAATCAGTGTCCGACCCCGCAGTCTGAGGGAACTCGTGGGCGTGGTTCGTCAAATGAGAAATCCAGAAACAAGGTTAAGGAAAAGTCTGCTAGTCAAGTGAACTTCAGTGAGGTTACGTATCAGGATGAATCTACTAGCTTTATTGCTGCTTTAAATATAGAAATCCATGATGTTTCAAGCTTCATACTAGATTCAGGCGCTACTGAACATTTTTGGTTCGCGCAAATTTGGAGCATTGGATGACGGGAATTGAAATCCTTCCGCACCCTGTCACTATAGGGACTGCTAATGGAAACGGAATGAAAGCGTATAAACGGGGAACCATTCACGCGATCTTCAATAAACGAAAAGTCCATTTTTCCGCTTTGTTAGTGAACGATCTCAAGCACAATTTGATATCAGTCGGGAAACTTTTGGACAACGGTCTCTAAGTCGTGTTTAATGGCAATAATCCTAAAATTAATGGCAGAGGATGCCAGTTTCCGTGTACCAAAGTTGGTAATTTGTTCATTTTAAAATTGGACATTGACAAAGCCAAGTTAAAACAAGCTTTGAACGCTTCCCAGCATGACATTTGGCATAGAAGACTCGGTCATGTGAATCATGTAGGATTAGTAAAACTGGGTTTACCTTTTAGTAAAGAGCCTTGTAAATCATGCGCTGAAGGTAAGGCAACGAGGTTAACTTTCAAACAATCTAACAAAAACACGACGAAAATCGGTCAATTGGTCCATTCTGACCTCGCTGGACCAATAAATCCACCCACAAACGAGGGACATCATTATTTTCAAGTCTTGGTTGATGATTATTCACATTTTACTATTGTCAAGCTCTTGAAGAACAAGAATGATGCTGAACAAAATATTGTGTATTTCTTTGAAATTATTAAAACTCGACGTGGCCTAAAGACAATAACACTTCGACTAGACAATGGAGGTGAGTTTACCTCGACTACTTTCAGAAATTTTTGTCGTTCCAGAGGTATAGAGTTGCAGTGTACGATGCCTTACTCACCACACATGAACGGGACCAGTGAACGGATGAACCGAACCCTACTCGGAAAAGTCGGCACTAAATTTGCTGAGACAGACCTTCCTCGGCATCTTTGGGGTGAAGCGGTCTTGGCGTCAGCCTATGAGCTCAACTGTTCACCAACTGTGGCCAACAGCGGGATCTCACCTGCGAGTATTTGGTTTGGTGAGAATGATCTGTCAAGACTCAGGGTCTTCGGAAGCCGTACCTACGTCGTGTTGATGCCGAAGGGAAGTAATCTGGACCCTACAGCTAAATCTATGGTATTCGTTGGATATTGCAATGGAGGTTATCGTCTATGGGACCCCGTGGAAGATAAGCTTATTCAGTCACGTAATGTACCTACGTTTCGACGAACATTCAGTGAAATGCGAAAATGCCAAATTTAAATATGGAAAGTCAAATGAGGAACCTGTGTTTAAAGAAGAAAATGTGGAAGAAGATGAAATTGTTGAAGTAGAAACTACTCGAGAAGAAGCTGGAAGATCTAGCCAGTCCTCACCAGATCAAGAAATTACGTGTACCAGGTCAGGTCGCACAGTTAAATTGCCTTCACACCTCAGCGAATACGAAGTATATTTCAGCATATTGTTTGATTTCCACCTCCAATGGAGATCCCCGCATGTTCAAGGAAGCCATCAAGGATTCTGAGTGGAGTGAGTCTATCCACAAAGAAATTTCTGCCCTGGAAACAGGACACCTGGGAACCTTGCATTTTGCCACCTGGGCAAAAAGCTATCGAGACAAGATGGATTTTTCGCACAAAAGAAGACGGAACAAAGAAATCTAGGCTCGTGGCCAGGGGTTTTCAAGTTCAGGAGGAGCCGAATGTTATAAATCCCATGTACGCTCCAGTTGCTCGTATGTCAACGATAAGAACTATGCTAACTGTTGCAGTTCAAAAGCAGTGGCCTGTCTATCAGCTGGATATTCCATCTGCCTTTCTAAATGGAATCTTAGAGTCAGAAGTCTACATAAAACCACCTGAAGGCGTCCAGACCAAACAAGGACAAGTTTTGAAGCTTCGTCGAGCATTATATGGCTTGAAGGAATCACCACGGAAATGGAATGATACGTTTGACGAATTTGCCAAGAAAAGTGGTATGAACCGTCCAAATATGAATTTTGTTTATACCATGGTGATGGAGTATGGTTGATAGTATTTGTGGATGACTTGATTATTACTGGAGAGGTTAGACAAGTCAAGAAACTGATCTCTGAAGCTCTGAAATCAGCCTTCAGTGCTAAGGAACTGGTAGAAATCTGCAATTTCCTGGGAATGAAGATATCAAGAAACAGTGATGGTCTGCACATCTCTCAAGAAGCAATTATTTCGAAAATTCTGCACAAATTCAATATGTCCGAGTGTAAAGGAGCATCAACACCAATGGACCTCGGTTATGACTCAAAGGATGAACCCATAAACACGGAGGTGCCTTATCGTCAATTAATTGGCAGTTTGTTATATCTATCAACTTCATCCAGACCGGATCTGAATTTCGCTGTCTCTTTCCTCAGCAGAAGTTTGGACAAACCAACCAATTCTGGCTGGAAAGCTGCTAGAAGGATTTTGAAGTATCTTCAGTGTACTAAATCAATGGGGTTGTCTTACACCCGTGGAAAATCGGGACTGCAAGTTCTTTCAGATGCAGACTGGGCTGGTGACAAGCTGGACAGAAAAAGTGTTAGTGGTATGGTTTTCCAGTATGGAGGCAACACCATCTCCTGGGCCTCCAGAAAACAAAGTTGCGTCGCCCTCAGTACAGCAGAGTCGGAATATGTTGCTGCAGCATCTGCAGCACAGGATTTGGTCTACCTGCAAGGGATCCTGGAGGATTTTGGAATCACTGAAGAACCCAAGTTACTTGTGGACAATGTGGGTGCTGTCTGTATGACAAAAACTTAGGAAAATTCAAAACGTGCTAAACACATTGACATAAAAGTCCATTTTATCAAGGATTTAGTGATGAAGAAGTTAATTAAAATAGATTACATTGCTACAGAGAATAATTTGGCTGACATCATGACAAAGCCATTAGGTTCAATAAAATTTGTCAACTTTCGTGAAAATCTAGGTGTCTTAACTGAAGAAATTTTGTATAGTAGTTTGTATTTTTGTGATAACTCTGAATAGTATTTCGTTGTGACCTACGTGTCAAGGGTAAAGACTGCTCGAAATTTATATGAGACTGATGTTCTTATATGATAATTTAGTTTTGAAATCTTGTGCTTTTGGCCTCAGAGAATATTTATGTTGGTTCATATTGATAATTTATGGTTGATTGAAATTGGTTAAAGATTTTTTTTTCGATGTTCAATACTTGTTTTAAATTTCAAAATTGTGATACTTGAATGAGAAAATTCTTTTAAATCTTGAAAATTGTGATATCTAAAAAATGTTTGAACGTGATCTTGAATGTGATATTTCTTGCATTTTTACAACTGTGATTTTTTTATTTCGTTTTAAAAAGCGTTGCGATTGTCTATGGTTTATGTTTGCAACATAGCAATCGAGGAGGAGTGTTGGAGTTATTTTACCCTAGGCTAGGGGCTTTCTCACCCAGCGACATCGTTGTCAACACTAGCGCCTCCTAACCTCTATTCATTCGTTGATTATAATGTGACATGTGCTTTGTCGTTCTTTTCTGTTTAATAAAACAATACTATAAAAGTATTATTATTTTATCAGAAGTTAACTGTTTTGAAAACGACATTTCTTCTGCAATTTTTTTCCCCCCATTAGGTAATTTATCGACAATAAACTGTTAACTGGCTACATCCTGCTACATCTGTGGATTCATCGCATTGCAAAGCGAAAATGGAGAATTTTGTAGTAGCTTAACCATCTTTCTTTGCAAGTCAGCAGCCATTTCATCTATGCGCATTTTCACGGTACTATCAGACAACGTTAGTGGTAGCAGTTGTTCAATTTTTGGTTTACTATTTTCAATAATGAACCTTTGGAATCGAGCAAGAAAAATACCTGTATAGATGCCCCTTCTGCGTAGATCACTGTTTTCTGTGATCAGTACCCTCGAGCTACCCCCAGGAAAGCCCTAAGTCGAGTACTGGAGCCGGCCCCGGAATTAAAGTTTACTACAAATGCGTGGGGTTCAATTATTGACTCATTAATTATTTGTAGTTATTAATGAATCGTAAGGCAAACAATAAACCGTTGTGTAATAATTTACCTATATAGGTGCCCTTTCTACGTAGATGAACCATTGTGTAATAATTTACTGTTGTCTAATAATTTGCTCATTAATAATACTTGAACGGTTGTTCAAGTTGCAAAAGTACCACCTTACAACAAAATCCAGCCCCTTCTACGTAGATGGTATAATGAACCGTTGTGTAATAATTTACCGTTGTGTAATAATCTTCCATTGTGTAATAATTTACCCATCAATAATACTTCAACGTTTGTTCAAGTTGCAAACCTATAAACAAAATCCAGAAGAGCCGTCGTTTTTCAAATAAAATTTATATCCCAGAGCAACCAATTCGACTTCATCAGCCATCCTTGATTATAATCAGATGCTCCCTAGTGATGATATCTGGGCCGGATTTGTACTATTTGATTCACGATCGTGTTGACGAAGCTTTTCGGTGCAAACGAACGGCTGGTCCGACAGTGCTCCGGGTGGTCTCAGAAAATTATTTTTTTTTCCGAATTGTTTTCGTTAATTCCGGTTCATGATAACTAAGAAAAGTGCGAAGTACGGCGGCGGCGACCCAATTTTTTTTAATTGCATTTTCTGATACATAGGTACCTGGAAACGTAAACCATCGAATGTCGCGGGGGGGGGGGGGGGGGGGCTTTCTTTCACGCCCTATTCCAAAGGTTCAATATTGAAAATAATAAACCAAAAAGTCACCAGTTCCTCCACAAAAGGTTACTACCTTATGTGTAGATAATAACACGTCTAACTAGATCACTGTTCCGTAAGTCAAGAAGGAAGTGAAGTGCACTTACATTTACAATCCCAAGTGCAATCTTAGGATTACAATTACAATCCTAAGTGAATTAAAGTGCAATTGAAATTGTAATCCAATTGCAATTGAAAAAATTGGCTGATTGATTGATCGATTGATTGAATAAATTGATTGATTGATTGAATCGAGCGCGTCCCTGGTGACGAGATTTGGTCTGATGTATACAATTGCATTCACCCTGCTGTCGAAAATGCCTGTCGGTGCAAACTTCGGGTACTTACTGTGAACGAACAGCTGGACGTGCGATGCTCCGGGTGGTCTTAAAAAACTCGTAAGTTCAAGAAATATTTAAAACCGTAAAAAAATTCACGTAAAATAAAGGTATAGGCTTTCTGAAAATTTCAACCCCTATTTTGAACCCCTTAGAGACGACTGACAGTAACGCAGAGCTTCGAGGACCAACTAGACCCCGAACGGAACCCATAACCCGAATTTCATCAATTTTGTTTCATGGTAACTAAGCAAAGTGGCCCGTACGGCGTACGGCGGACAGACTGAAATGTTTTGGTTTATTATTTTCAATAATGAACCATTGGAATTGAGCAAGAAAAAAAAAATGCTTACCCCCCCTCAAAATTTGATTGGTTTACGTTTCAAGGTATGTAGAATCCGAAACTGCAATAAAAATATTTCTGTCTGTCCGCCGTACGCCGTACGCCGTACGGGCCACTTTTCTTAGTTAAGTACCATGAAAGAAAATTGATGAAATTCGGGTTATAGGTTCCGTTCGGGGTTTAGTTGGTCCTCGAAGCTCGACGTTACGTTACTGTCAGTCATCTCCAAGGGGTTCAAAATAGGGGTTGAAATTTTCAGAACGCCGTATCTCAAAAACTTTAGATCGAAGGGTATGGTTTTTTTGAAGTTATTAAATTTGTCTTGAGCCAAACAATTTTTTAAGACCACCCGGAGCACTGTACGTCCAGCCGTTCGTGTGCACCAAAAAGCTTCGTCAACACGATCGTGAATCAAACGGTATAAATCCGGCCGGGATTTCATCACTAAGGAGCACCTGATTGTAATCGAGGATGGCTGTATGAAGTCGAGTTGTTTGTTCTACGATAATTATTTCATTTGGCAAGTGATGGACTATTGGATTTTGTTGGTAGGTACTTCTGAAACTTAAACAAACGTTGAAGTATTATTGATGGGTAAATTATTAAACAATGGCAAATTATTACACACCAACAAATTATTATACAACGGTGAATTATTACACAACGGTAAATTATGACACCACGGTAAATTATTACACAACGGTAAATAATTACACAACGGCTCAACTACCCAGAAGGGGCTGGATTTTGTTGATAGGTACTTTTGCAATTTAACAACCGTTGAAGTATTATTGATGGGTAAATTATTACACAATGGCAAATTATTACAGAACGGCAAATTATTAAACAACGGTAAATTATTACACAGCGGTAAATTATTACACCACGGTAAATTATTACACAACGGCTCATCTACCAAGAAGGGGCTGGATTTTGTTGATAGGTACTTTTGCAACTTGAACAACCGTTGAAGTATTATTGATGGGCAAACTATTACACAACGGTTCATTATTCTATCTCCGTAGAAGGGGAGCCTATACAGGTAAATTATTACACAACGGTTTAGGTAGGTACCTAGTAACGAGTACGGGGTTAGGTACAATCCTACGGAGAGTCCGCGATCTAAATAATATGTGTAGAATATTACATATTATATTATATAGACGGATTATCTATACAGAGAGCTGTGATCTGTAACAGAAGGGTATTCCGTACAAAATAATAAACCGTTGTGCAGGGATTTGCAGCGTTTTTCTCTTTTGATGACACATCTGCAGACCAAGAGGTTTCTTCAGACACCTCAACGAATGTTTATACCCAGCCGTTCTCTCAATTTAGTGGATACAGTACAAAACACGTTTCAAATTAATATATAAATAACCCTGGCAAGCAATTCTGGAATGATGTATGGCATAATATGCGCGAGGAGGGTGGGAACCTCAACTGCCACAATGAGAAAACAAAAGATTCGTCTTCCTTGTCAACAGGTGGCAGTCATTCGCAGATTCTCACGTGCTGGGTCAAACCGCGGGCTCCTTGCATTACCGGTACGATCCATAATTAAATATCTCCGTCTCCTCACTCTCGCATCTTCATCAAACCAGTTTCCAATCTGAGCCCCCCCGAGAACTTCATTTCCTTCGTGGGATTCCCTTCGGCATTTCGGACAGAGGGTGACGGATAGTTGAGCAACTACCTTTGGGCGGAAACTTCTGTCGCTGTGCAGGCGGTGTTCGGTGGGAATAGTTATAGTTCGCTTTCTGGGACCTTGACTTCCTTGGAAAAGCTTCCTTGGATGATGAGCAGTGGCCAACATCTATCAATGTGAATTAAATGCTCTCACAGTAGTTGTAATGTATTGTGTAAGTGTAGCTGTTTTTAAATACAGTGAAACCTTCCAATATGACAATCTCCCAATAAGGGATACCTCCGAATAAGGTACAAATTATACTGCCTCGACCGAAGCCCATTTGAATTAATGCATCTGTCGGTGAGAAACGTCTCTCAAGATAAGGAACAAATTATGTGGTCCCTTATGGGTTGCTTGTTTGGAGGTTTCACTGTAATGTCTACCCTTCATACCTACAGCCACTCAAGCTGAATTCCACGTGTAAGTACTTCGGGATCGTTCATCAACTACATGAAATCAAATGAGCCTTTGCTTTGGTGGCGTTAGCTAAAAATAAATACAAATCCTCTTCCACGAATCCTGCAAAAGGTATATCTGGACATAGACTAGAGGGGAAGAATTATCATCACCTTACCACCCTTAATCTTCGTTCTGCTTGCTCGCATCGGGGCTATAACGGAAAAATATCAAGAGTTATATTTAGTGTACGAGCTATAATATTTTGTAATATTTAGGTTTTAAAATTCACGTGACCGATATTCTCATGCGGTAGCAGAAGGGATTTCCTCAGAGTTTAAGAGGGACAGGGTTGATTGCCATTATCATAATTATATCATTCAAATTCGTTCGGTAATCTTGGATTGTGGCTATGTTATGTGAGTCATCGCGAAAGTTGGAAGTATCTTGTCGGAGGAAGTTGCTCTCTTGCAATTACTTTCGTCGAAATTTGGAATTCCTCCTCTTCCAGCCACGTACAAAGCAATTGCCTTCGCACCGTTTTGATTGTTGCGTGGGTTCCATCAAAGCTGTAAATTACGAGTAGGTACTTGTTGAAAGTTTTCTGTCAAATACTTACTACTGTGATTTACTCATTTCGCAGTTTCACTGTCGTGGGTACCTACATTTCAGTAAACCTCTTCTCAACTTCAGAGCTAATATAAACTTCGCCTGCAGTGTGTAGCTTTTTGTATAATTCGTGAAGTTCTTTCTAATGATTGTGATGAGTGTGAAAGTACTCATTGCTCAAATGCAGTACTCAACAGGTATTTGACAAACGTCGCAAGTATGTTATTATCTCCGTTAATAATATATACGTTAATGTATAGGTATGTTAATAATATCGCAAGTATATTATTCACGCATAATATTACTCGAAATTTACGTAAAACGACCAACTTTACGAGCTGGCGGGTAGAGAGTATAACGTCAACACGATTTACCTGAGCAAACCAAGAATATCAGTATCACCCGAGCGGAAGTGAGGAAGAGAATAGCGCTCAGGCTTTTTCGCTAAAACTAATTTGGAGCCTAAAGCCCGGAGAGCGAGGGGCGTGGCCCTGATTTTATTAACCAGGATCAATCGATCGAACTCGACTATAAAACCATATTAAAGTAATCAAGCAGAGTGTCGGGTTTCTCACGTTCTCTGCTAAATGGCCGAGGGGAAGGCTAGGACGAAGCTTTGCTGAAGGGAATCCATTTTAGCAGGATCACCCGACGATGGTGAGGGGATGTAGTTGGTAGAAAATGTCGTAGTCAACGACGTTAGTCGCCCTCTTTTGCGTCGCGAGATGAAGTAAAGTGATTAGAAGGAATGAAGAGGGCTGATGGGGAACGAAGAAGGAAAATGAACTAAATCAAACGGGGGTATCGAAAGAACCTTAGTTACCGTGAGCTGTCCATAGCATCTCTTTAATATTAAGCTGTTGTGAAATAATGGCTGGTCGCAGGTTTTCGAGAAAATGCTGATCTGAATATACCGAATTTTTAACCGACTTCAGAAAAAGGAGGAGGTTCTCAATAATTCTGCCTGTAGAAGGGGACAGGTACAGGGGGGGGGGGGGGGGGGTAACAAGGTAAATAATAAATTGTTGTGTAATAATTTTCAGCGTTTTTGAGCACACAATCGTTAGTGGTCAGTATAATCTTGATCTCTAGGGACTAGAACTAGGTATATGCACAAAATTTGGCCAAAATATGCACTCGAAATGGGAAAAATATGCAGCCCAAGCAAACATTTTTTTAAAATATTTCTAAAGTGAACTAAATTTTGCTGTGAGACGTACAGGTAGTATAATATACATTATGTTCCAGTTATTATCGCACATTATAGAAAAGGATCAAGGAAGAAAATGGAATGAAAATGTACACACTTTTTTCTCTCGACTATACAGTATTTTACATTTATACAAAAAAAAGTCACTCGCTATCACAATTATAGCACTGGATCACAATTGATTTTTCCATATTGTCAACCGTAAATCTCCTATGGTTGTCAATGAGGAGCAACTTTAAGGCATGATTAAACGGTGAATGGCCTAAGAATATCCGTGACCCCTTTTCAGAAACACATATCTCGGAGGATTTGGCGATTGGGATGTCAAAAAATAGGGAAATTCCCCAATTTCGATTAAAAATGCAGAAATATGCACAAAACTGCCAAAATATGCAGAAATCTCCAAAATCGAATTAAATATGCTATTTAAATTTAAATTTAACACAAGCTAAACGCTTCAGATACCCTCAAAACGGAAAAGTAGAACGATATACACAATAAAAAACACATAAGCAAAATATGCAAATTCCAGTCCCTGTTGATCTCCATTCAAAATTTTTGCCATCAAGACACATTTTTAAGTGAGAAATCGGAATCTGAATGCCGATAATCTATTCTCCCTCACATGTCCCATGACACGGATTTTGTCCTTCCTTCACTCTTTTATAAGCCTCCATGATTGTTCAAAATATAGAAATTTCAGTAAGTTTGCAAGGAAGAAGAGCTTTTGTTTCATGATTCCAAAGGGAAAAAATACTATTCTTCAATAATGGTGAGTTTTACAGCATATTCAGTTTTACAACAAATCAGTAAGGCTAGAATTTCTACATTTAAAAGTTCAGAAATCATGGTGATAATGTATGCATATTATTCAGTGTGCCCGTCGGACACGTGAATTGCTGACTTTGCACATTTCACCCTAAACTCCTAATGAGTTCCTCACAAATTAATCAGCTTCGCCCGTCAGTGAACGAACTGACTGACGGTAAAAGGCGCGAACTGATATCGACCTGGTCAAAGTGGGAAGAGTTTATCGACTGACGAGCCAAGGCCGCCATCGTCCCTCATTCCCTCTTTAGGTCAACAACAGTGCAGTAATTTGGCATTTCATTCCTCGTGTTAAGGGGGGGCTCTCCATAGCCAGAAGTAGCTGGTGGTCGATACTATTCGTTGACATTATTCGCGAGCCGACCACGGACTAACTAGTTGATCCGATCTTGCTAACCGCCCATCTTGCTTGACCTAATTTACCGTCAGAATCGACTTGTTGTGATTGACGGACATGGGGGTGGCGAGTGATGTTCGCTGCATTGGGCGATGAAAATATCAAACTTCAATAAGGTAGGTACTTAGGAATAGTAGTAATAGGTGTCTTCTTCGAACACCAGGTGCGCTCGTGATGAGGATTGCCCGCTCTTATTTGTTTTGACATCGCGTCACGCGCCCCACATTCACACAATCACACTATATACCTATTCACGCGACTTTTCAGACTTTTCATTAGATTTAGACTGCCATGTAGGTGAAAGATTCGCATTAGTCTTGCATGAGACTCGCGGGCTCCCCCTTACATCACGCTTTCCACAGTCGATAATTCCATGCCTTGAGGGGTGGAAAAGGTATCATAATTGGAAAACGTATCATAAACCCACTAGGTTAATAAATAGTACCATGGCAGCCCTCAATAAGCGTAATAGTGTGTGCTGGCCCTTTATCTAATGAAAAAGCTGCAAATTATTACACAACGGGTTATTATTTACATGTATAGATGCCTGTTCTGTGTAGATCGCTGTTTTCTGTGGTCAATACCTATCTACCATAATGCTCCCCCAAGGAAAGCCCTAAATTGAGTACTGGAGCCAGCTCGGGAATTTCAGTTGCATAAATGCACGGGATTAAATAATTTAATCATTAATTATTTGTTTTTATTCATGAAGCAAAGCGTTTATTCAAGTTGCAAAATTACCTATCATCAAAATCCAGAACAGCCATCATCCTTCAAATGAAATAATACAGAACATCCAACTCGACTTCATACAGTCATCCGTGATTATAATAAGGTGTTCCCTAGCAGTGATATGTGACTGTTTATACCGTTTCATTCACGATCATGTTGACGAAGCTTTTCAGTGCAAACGAACGGCTGGTATTACTACACTCCAGGTGGCCTCAAAAAATTCTTTAGTTTGAGACCACTGCTTTATAAACGTTTAAAAAAATGCTGTCATGGTACCCTTACAATATACCATTCCTGTAAATGACTAAGATTGATACCAACAAAAACATGGAGAAGTCGAGCTGGGCGGTGCGAGGGACGAGGCCCAGGTAGCTCTCCCTCCAAGGCTCCCAACTGCCCTTGGTTGACCAGGGGAGGATGGAGGCGCCTTTCAAAGGCACCCGGCTTGCCCAGCTCGACATTCATCCAACTTCACTGGAACCAGAGCCTTCTCTGTCTCACCTCCTCTTCATCAACTCACCCTTCTCCTCAACCCTACGTTCTCAACTTGGTGATAACCGGATGAATATTTTTCCGATATCCAACATGGTGAAAACCGGATGGATATACTCCCTTCCTATCTTCCAGGTATCCAAGGAGTCGAAAACCGCGGGGATATTTTCTTATCCCAATATCCAAGGAGGTGAAAACCGCGGGGATATGCTCTCGCAGTCCTCTCTCACCTCCTCCTTCAACCTCACCTTCTCTCTTCCAAAACTCATACCTTAACCACGAGTCACCACAAAATCCATATTCTTCTATTGGAAGGTTTCGAGCTACAGCATTCTGAAAATATCAACCCCTGTTTTTCACTGCTTAGAGGTGACTGACAGTAACGCCGAGCTTCGCGGACTAACTAGACCCCAAACGGGAACTGCAAACCAAATTTCATTAATTGTGGTTCATGGTAACTAAGGAAAGTACGAAGTACGATGTACGGCGTAGGGAGCGAAATGTTTGTGTTCCATTTTCGGAATCTACGTACATTGAAATGGAAACAGTCGAAATTTTAAGGTGGAGGGGGTGGGTTAAAAAATGTTCTTGCTCGATTCCAAAGATTCATTATTGAAAATAATAATCCAAAAAGGAAACATCGCGGCTGTTTAGAATGTGTGTTTGAGTGTATCCTATCTTAGCTTTTAGCGAGGAATGTGGGGTTGAGGATGACACTATAAGTCGATGATAAATTATTCGGTGTTGAAGAACGGCATGGCAAAATTAATTGAACTAGCCACCGCCAGCGACTAGCCATCGTGAATGAAAACGCATGATCGCTGGAAAACAATTAGATACTACCTAGATTGATCTTCATCGCGCTATTGACATGAACCTTCATAATTTTTTCAATTCGATTGATATAATGGATTTTAAAGAGAAATAGATCAATGAGGTGCTTATTAACGAAATGTTACGGGATAAACGGAGTGAGTTACCAAAATCTACATACCGATCTGAGAAGATTCTTCTTCTTCAATAAGTTGAGCTGGTCACGCTATGGAGTGTTTTATCGTACGACGACCACTGGTCGCGCGATGCACCCGACTGCGCCCACTCGCGTCATGCCTGTCAAGTATGACACAGTAAGACAAACGGACAGATGAAATTAATTTGAGAACTTCCACAAACGATGAGCATGAATTTTGGCATCTACTTGCCATTTATCAATAATAATAGAATCATTGTATTAGAATTTAAACATTTTGTCCCTAACAAAATGCATTTTCGATGACAATAATGATAATGTATAGCAATGGTTCCAAATTGATTGTACATGAATTTTTTGAAAAGTTTTGTTTCTTTTCCGATCCAGTGTACCTACCTATACCGAATCAATCCCAGGATTTTAACAATTTTCATATTATACATACTTACATATACTTAGGGTTGTTCTTTCTTATTCTCGATAAAGAATTCAAGTTTTGTGGGCGAAGTACTGGTACCTACTACAAATGGCTCAGATCACCATAAGTGGTTTAGCGTAGTGACTTGAGCCAGAAAACGTTCCAGTCATTCTTCATGAATATAATTATGAGACGTACCATCTTATTTAACATTCTTGGTGATGTAATAGGTAAATGTTTGGTGATTGATCTATTCTGGGGTCCTTATGTTTGACACACGGGCTGATTATTCTGTTACGTTTGACACACGGCCTCTCGAAAACTGCATTTTACGTTTGACACACAACTTACGTTTGACACACGGCCTCACAAAAACTGCATTGTACGTTTGACACACAACTTACGTTTGACACACGAATTTTCCTAAAAGTCGAGATAGACTGTTGCCACACAAATTAGTCATTCACACATGAAAATGGTTATTTGGTGAGCTTTTAGCATTACCCAGAGGACACCACGAGGAGGTTGCTCACGTTGTCCCCCATTGTCATCGCCAGAGGCGAATCGTCGTAATATGAAATCTAAATCTAACTAAAATCTACTAAAAATGGTACAAAATGAGGTCATCGCCGGAGGCGAATCGTTGCACAATGTGTGAACTATGTACATACATCTAACAATGTTTCAGTCGTCAAAACGAGTCGCAGTTTGGAAGACAATCTTTTTATGTACTTGTAAGAGGAATACCCTTCACGATGTTTCCGGGATATATATAGGTCAATCCATTTTGTTTTCTCCAGCCTCTGTTTTTTTTGTTGGCAACAACCGTGTGTCAAAGGTAAAGGACCATCTCCAGGCCGAGAAGCTATTCACGCTCCTTTGTGTCTCTAACGAAACTCGTGTGCCAATCGTCAAACTGACTTTCCCCTTCGCTGTGTGTCAAACGAAACTGGTGTGCCAATCGTAAAACTTACTTTCCCTTCGCTGTGTGTCAAACGTACGTCCCCCAGCTATTCTGACCCTCAAAAACTTAAATTTGACCAATTTAGTGTTTAAAGATTGCCCATCTGCGAACAAAACATTTGGGCGTAGTTGCGCTTATGGTATCCCGTAGTCAAGGTCAGATATCACCTGGAATGACACAAACATATTTATATTGTTGTGGATCATTAATGAAGTAATGCCTGTGTCATGATATCCTCCCAGAAATATCACTCTCTGTATACCTATTTTAGATTGCACAAATAAACCAGACGAATGGAGGGCATACATGACGAACCCAGGGTAGACCTTCCTTCCCTCCAGCAGTCCCTCAACGGCTCGTAACGACCGTCGAAGGACTGTAAAACCGGCTCTTCTCACTGGGCTCACCATTCTACCCTCAAACCTCAAGTCGATGACTTCTCTCTCTCTCTCCTCACACCTCCTTGCCTTTCTCACCGAAAAGAATTCGGGGTGGTGGAACCGGTCCGGTGATAACCGACCAGGTGGTAACCTTCTGGGCATATATTATCCTATAGCGTTTTTAGTGGTGGTAACCTTCCTGGCTTCACCATAGGTAACCTTTTAAACGCTAGCTCCATCACCTTCTCTTCCATCTAACAACCTTACCTATCCAAGCCTCACCTCAAACCTCAAAACCACCACAGCCTGGTTTCGATGCCCATATGATATTTTTTTTTAGAGTTCCTAATGAAAATTCACTGTTCTCGGTTTTCGTGACTGCTAGAAACTTGTGTCTCTTTATTTATGATCTTATTACTTTCTAAAAGTATTGTGTGCTGAGTTCTATAGGAGTGGTTGAGGCGGTGGGGTTCTTTGCAATGGATACTCTCGGTCAACTGTGGGGTCTAGGGACTTGGGAGCCCTCAAACATGATCAACCCTTTGAACCATCTCAGGAAGAACAGTTACGTTGCAGGTTGATGTGGCCTCACCCGGGGCTCAATTCGAAATGGGTTGGGAAGCCCAGAGAGTTACTCTTCAGGGAAGTTAAGTGTATGGTAGAAGAAGGAAGAATAGCAATGTCTTGCACTGGAGGGCTTAAACCAAATTTGGGTGTCACTGCTCTAAATTGACAAATTTATCAATTCGTCATCTGAATAATTCCTCGTGCTCCCTCTGAAACGGGCTCCCTCTCGCGGTGTCGGGTGAAAATAAATTTCCTTGTCATAGCGTTTCATTGCTCTTCGAAGAATCCGAAATTAAATTCAGGTGAGAAAGCTGAAGGTCCTAAGGTATTTTCCAATATTGTTCCCGAGCTCTTCAATTTTCAGAGACCCGACCCCGTGGTGAGGGAGAACGACTTTTATCAGGCTGTTCGGTCAAATTGGAATGCCCGAGTTTAGACTAATGTGCCAAGTTTCAATTCTTCGCCATTCTGGCTGGGGCTCCTATTGGGAACTTGGGTTGAGAAGTTTTTCATTCTGCGGAAAGAGGAGGAAGTGGGAGAAAAACTCGGAGCTGATTTAAAAACAGATAATACTTCGAAAGCAATGTTTTAGGGAACTGATTTTAGAGTAATTCTTTGACCAAACATGCTTTGGAATGTTCGAGGTTCATTTGCTTCCTCACTACCCAAGGTAGTCCTCAAAATGAAAACTTCTACTACCATTTTGCGTTTCAGACATCCAGGAACATTTTTTTGATTCCGTGTCTGTCTGTCTGTGGTAATTCCTTGTAACGCCCATAACTACCCGAAATAATGGTCGAAATGGGCTGGAATTTGGAGGGTAGGTTGGGTCACAATCGGTCCCGTACCATAATCATTGAAAAAGTACTGAAACTTTCGTGTGCGCATGCGCAAACGTGAAATACTTGAAAAGCCCATAACTACCCTAAATATCGTTGAAACGAGTTGAAACTCGGAGAGTCGATCAGGAATAATACTTTGATGGTTTCAAATGAATTTCATTGGAGTCGTACCGTAATTTTCTTCTGCGCATCCGCGAACATGAAATGTTGACCATTTCCTTGCAACGCTTCCAACTATGCGAAAAATAATCGTAGGAGCTGAAATTTTGAGGGTACACGCGGGTTGGATCGCAGATGGTCCCGTTTCAAAATTATGGAAATCGTTCCGTATTCGCATGCGCAAACGTAAAGTATTGGAAACGCCCATAACTACTTTAAATATCGTTGAAATGAGTTCATATTTGGAGGTTCAATCAAGAATAATTCTTTGATAGTTCCATATGAATTTCATTGAAATCGTATTGTAACTTTCGTCTGCGCATGCGCGAACATGAAATGTTGGCCGTTTCCTTGTAACGCTTCTAACTACGCGAAAAATAGTCGTAGAGAGCTGAAATTTTGAGGGTACACGTGGGTTGGATTGCAGATGGTCCCGTATCAAAATGAACCAACCCAACTATTCTATACGTTCATGTGATTCAAGTGAGGAAGCCTACTCGAATTGGCAGACGTTTTCTTTTTGCTGCAGAGTCTACCAAGGTTGCGAAAATTCAGGTAAAATAAATCTGTGAATTGCTTTCAGACCTTTTCGAATGAGTTTGCTTCCAATTAATATAAGCTAACCAACATTAATATAAAATTAATATAACATTGTTCCGAGTCACTAGATATTATATTATTGATAACTCTGTGATATTAGCGTGTTATTCTGGTTATTATCAATAATTTTTGCTATTTTCAACTACCTATATCGAACTATATTCAATTTTGGTTATTTTCAACTTATTCCTTTAGAATCGAGCCTGGCAAAAAAAAAAAAAATTAACGTCCCCTCAAAATTTGATGGTTTCCGTTTCAAGGTAGGTACGTAGACTCCGAAAATGAATAAACATATTTCTATCCGCCCGCCGTACTTTGCACTTTCCTTAGTTACTTACCATGAACCAAAATGAATGCTAAATTGTATAAAACAGTAATGAAGAATCTTTGTTCAGTATTAAGATCATAGCATGATTCGAAGTCAATACATGAAGAATTTCTGGACAAAACAGTCGTGATAGGTTGATTACGTGTGATATTTTCATGCTACAATCATTTATAATAATATTCTGTGATAGTTATTATAATAGTCAAAAGTTCCATAGGTGCTTACCTAATTTCTCAAGAATAAGCTGTGAATTGGAATCTCGTAGGTAAATGAATAAAATTCATTTGAAGATTCATTAAAAGGTTGATTACATGATTGTGATATTGTCGTGATATTATATAATGTATAATAATATAAAAATGAAGTCGTTGCCTTGGGCAATTTTCCTCTCGCATTTTTTTTCTTCATGTTCAGTATTAAATACTAATCTAAGTACCTAGTTCTAACCTAAAAGATACTAAAATGTACCAAGTATTGTGATTTAATAAGCTTTCTCAAGAATACAATTTTTAAGAGGGTGGTTAATACTGAGACTAGTGTATAATTTTTCTCATTATCGTTAATTTCTCCAAGGAAAATTCCTACCTATATATTTTGTGATAATTATGGGAATAGTCAGAAGTTCCATGAGTACCTAATTTCTCAAGAATAAGCTGTGAATTGGAATCTCGTAAATGAATAAAATATATTTTGCTTCCGAGTCTGCGAAGCAGCGGAAGCCTTGTGTTCACTTTCGTGAGCCAAAAAATTTTTGTCTTCAGAAATCAAAATTTCCACTTGCATTTTGCGTTTCAAAGCCTACTGAACAAATTTGGTTCCGTGTCTGTGAGTCTGTGAGTCTGTCCGCATTTCCTTGTTACAGCCATAACTTCCACGATTTTGAATTGATTCAGCTCAAATTTTGAGGGATGGTGCGGATAAGACCCCTTGAGGTCCCATACAAATTTCAACATGATAGATCCAGCGGTACGCCCTGCGCATGCGCTAACGTTAAATTCAACAAACACGCATAACTTTCACAATTTTGATTCAATTTCGCTCAAATTTTCAAGAGTTGTTTGGACAAGGCCTAGTGAGTTCCAGTATGAATTTCAGCATGATCGGACCCTCGGTGCGCTCTGCGCATGCGCTGGCGTGAAATAGATTCAATTTCCTTGTTACAGCCGTAGTAACCAAAGATTTCACCCAATTTCAATGTAATTCTCAGGGATTAAGCGGGTAGGGTCCATTGAGGTCCCATATAAATTTCAACATGATAGAGCCAGCGGTTCGCCCTGCGCATGCGCTCTGTCTGTCTGTCTGTCCTTCTATGCACGGCCAAACGGCTCGACGGATATCGACCAAATTTGGCACGAATATCCAGTAGGCTCCCAAGTTGTGCAACGTCGCATTTTAAATTCCCTGACCATAGCGGAACTATGGTCGACCATGGTCAACTCCTGAATGGCTTGACGGATATCGACCAAATTTGGCACGAATATCCAGTAGGCTCCCAAGTTGTGCATCGTCGCATTTTTAATTCCCTGACCATAGCGGAACTATGGTCGACCATGGTCAACTCCTGAATGGCTTGATGGATATCGACCAAATTTGGCACGAATATCCAGTAGGCTCCCAAGTTGTGCAACGTCGCATTTTTAATTCCCTGACCATAGCGGAACTATGGTCGACCATGGTCAACTTCGTTAATTGAAATGGTAACCCCTATTTTTTGGTTTATTATTTTCAATAATGAACCATTGGAATCGAGCATGAAAAAAAAAATTCTTACCCCCCCTCAAAATTTGATGGTTTACGTTTCAAGGTATGTAGAATCCAAAACTGCAATAAAAATATTTCTGTCTGTCCGCCGTACGCCGTACGCCGTACGGGCCACTTTTCTTAGTTACCATGAAAAAAAATTGATGAAATTCGGGTTATAGGTTCCGTTCGGCGTCTAGTTGGTCCTCGAAGCTCGACGTTACTGTGAGTCATCTCTAAGGGGTTCAAAATAGGGGTTGAAATGTTCAAAACGCCTATACCATTTTTTTACGTAAATATTTTTACGGTTTTAAATAGTTCTTGAACTTGCGAGTTTTTTAAGACCATCCGGAACATCGTACGTCCAGCCGTTCGTTCACAGTAAGGCTCCGAAGTTTGCACCGACAGGCATTTTCGACTCCAGTGTGAATGAAATTGTATACAATTCAAACCAAATCTCGTAACCAGAGACGCGCCCACAATAGGAATTTGTGAATACGGCCAATCATTGGTTGGGATCACCTGATTATATTGGCGGAGTATGAAGTCGAGTTGGTTGTTCTGTGATATTATTTAATTTGAAAAATGATGGCTCTTTTGGAGTTTGTTGGTAGGTAGTGAAACTTGAACAAACGTTGAAGTATTATTGATGGGTAAATTATTACTACGGTAAATCATTACTCAACGGTAAATTATTACACAACGGTTCATTATACCATCTACGTAGAAGGGGCTGGAGTTTGTTGGTAGGTACTTTTGCTACCTACTTTTTTCACTCCTCATCAACAATTTATTTTCAGAACTTCATTATGTGTGTTTCTTTTTGTTAGGTACTGTTTGTCATCGGCAGAATTATTTTAGCAACATTTAACTCGTGATTTAGGTAGGTACCTAGTAACGAGTACGGGGTTAGGTACTAACCTACGGAGGGTCTGCGATCTACATAATATGTATATAACAGTACATATCATATTATATAGACGGGTTATCTATACATAGAGCTGTGATCTGTAACAGAAGGGTATGCTATACAAAATAATAAACCGTTGTGCAGGGATTTGCAGCGTTTTTATCGCGTATTCGTAATCTACGTGAAATTCTATCTACGATCGACCCTTCGGACTACCCCCGCGGTCGACCATAGCGCATCCATGGGCCCCTCCATGGTCAAATCCCGAATTGCTCAACGGATATCGACCAAATTTGGCACGAATATCCAGTAGGCTCCCAAGTTGTGCAACGTCGCATTTTTAATTCCCTGACCATAGCGGAACTATGGTCGACCATGGTCAACTTCGTTAATTGAAATGGTAACCCCTATTTTTTATCGCGTATTCGTAATATACGTGAAATTCTATCTACGATCGACCCTTCGGACTACCCCCGCGGTCGACCATAGCGCATCCATGGGCCCCTCCATGGTCGAATCCCGAATTGCTCAACGGATATCGACCAAATTTGGCACGAATATCCAGTAGGCTCCCAAGTTGTGCAACGTCGCATTTTTAATTCCCCGACCATAGCGGAACTATGGTCGACCATGGTCAACTCCTGAATGGCTTGACGGATATCGACCAAATTTGGCACGAGTATCCAGTAGGCTCCCAAGTTGTGCAACGTCGCATTTTTAATTCCCTGACCATTGCGGAACTATGGTCGACCATGGTCAACTTCGTTAATTGAAATGGTAACCCCTATTTTTTATCGCGTATTCGTAATCTACGTGAAATTCTATCTACGATCGACCCTTCGGACTACCCCCGCGGTCGACCTTAGCGCATCCATGGGCCCCTCCATGGTCGAATCCCGAATTGCTCAACGGATACCGACCAAATTTGGCACCAATATCCGGTAGCCTACCAAGTTGAACGTAGGCGCATTTTTAATTCCCTGACCATAGCGGAAATATGGTCGACCATGGTCAACTCCTGAATGGCTTGACGGATTTTGATAAAATTGGGCACAAATACCCAGTAGGCTATGGGATTTTTCCGTCGTTTGTTGGTTCCACGATACTGCGTACAGCGAATCTCGGATAGCGAGCGAAGCGAGCGGTCAGGCTAGTTATGTATAATGGACGTAATGTATTATGGAAGTCATGTTATGTATAATATGTATATTTCATGTAATGTTATGTAATGTTATGTTATGTAATGTAATGTTATGTAATATGTATATTTAACGTTATGTAATGTAATGTAATGTAATGTTATGTTATTTTGCTTCCGAGTCTGTTCTATTTTATAATGGGTCACTCTGATTGTGACGAGGAAGCTCCTGTGCCATCACCTTGGCAGTGTATTTTAGCTTGTGTTGCCATTATTTTCATTTCATTGCCCTCCCAAATTTTTGTGTGGGCAAAATGGCTTTTAAAAAATATTCCTTGCAAATTTAGTCGCCGCTAAGGTTATGGCCTCTAAATTTTGGTCACCTATCTGGCAATGATTATTATTTGTGCAGCGAAAACTTGGGCTAAACAGTTTGGTTTAGGCAGGTAGGTAGGTACCTACTTGCTAAGAATGTAAAGAACGTAGGTACTACTCCATCAATCGTTTAATTATAGAAGCTGTTCAATTCAATAATCTGTCAAGAAAATCATGGTTTCGAAGCCATAACGCAACAAAAACTGATCTTTCGAAAGTGTCGGGGACAAAAAATTTGTTGCTCTGTTTGTTGTGTTTGTTGCTCGAACCAACAATCTCAATTTCGAAATAAGTGTCGGTAGGTACCTCTGAGCTAGCAATTACCTCGGCGTTTGTAAGATAGTGGCAGGCAGCGCCTACAGGCGGAAATGGCCGAACCCGCTCGGCCGGAGTGGGCTCTGGCCAGACTCTCCTGACCAGGACCGCGCTCATTTGGATGAACTTCCGTTTAATTTGATCGCTGCTAATTGGCAAGATTGTTCTTTTGATTAGTTGATGTGCAACGGAGTACTGGGTCGAATGCTGCGTCCGAATTTTGTGGTCTCGCTTATTGATGTCGTCTACAACTTTGCCATACCTTTCCCTATCGTCATTGTCCATGTTCCCTGTGATAGCCTTCATTACGGTTCGTAGTCCGTTAATGAGTCCGCGTTTTTGTCAGAGGTTTCCGTTATGTCGAACATGTGATATCTGTGAAAATAGACATTAGGTTGTTGCACATAATAATATTATGTACCTACCTACAACAGCATTACTTCGTATTTTGCTGTTTTGACATGGATATGTCTTTAGGGCTGGTGTTCATTCAGAAATCTGTGTGACGAAAAAAATGCAACGTTTTTTTGGAACACTTCCCATGGTGCTAGAGTGTTGACATTTTTTATGAAGTCTCCGTTTGGAATCCTTAGGATGGTATCATACGATTTAGAATAAGGTGGTCGTCAGATCAGCTGATTGCCCTGAACAGACAACTTAATTGCCGTTCGACCTATCGACTTCGATTTTGAATCATAGCTTCCTTAGGATGGTCTCATACGAATTTTAGAGTAACGGTGTTCGTCAGATCAGCTGAGTGCCCTGTACAGATAACTTTGTTGCTGGTCGACCTATCGTCTTGAAATTTGAACCACAGCTTCGTCAGGATGGTCTCATACTATGAATTATATTTTTCTTATCATACCTCTGCTTAGCATTACTGCCAGAAGTAAATAAAAGATAATGTATTTAGAAGGAGTTTTCTTTTTCATTCGATAAGACATATCCATGATCTGCACTTTCTCCCAGTAAGGAGAAATTTTTGAAACCACCTTGAGCATTCTACGGTTTTTCCTAAAATTTGCTATACAATTTGCCCTAAAGAAAAGAGCTGTGTGTGTGTATGCAGGCATCAAGCTGTGGGAAAAAAAACAAAAAAACAAAAAAAAAAGGCTGCAAAGTCCTTGTCACATGGGTTTATTATTCTATTGGAGTTCTAGAGGTTCTTGTTGGCTGTTAAATTTATTGTTTCTTTCATGTGGAATGATTGAAATAGCTATTTCTGATGATTTCCACCAATTTTGGCCCCCAAAACATGAAATAGGTAGGTACGCTTTTTTTTCCAGATCATCTTTGATCATTGGTAGTACCATTTAATGGTCTTGATTCACCTGTTTATAATTTTTCCAATGTTATTATACACATTGATGGTGATTTCAGACATTTTTCCAGGTTTTTGAATCAATAAACCAATTTTGAGAGCTGAACCTTTGGTAAAACCTCAATTTCCGCGTCATTGGTCAAAATCGACTTCATATTCGGTCTTCTCGTCCCCAAAAACATGGAAAAAGATACTTCAAAAGCTCGTGTTACTAACATGTTCCTAAAACGCAAAAAGTACCTATTTTTACACACATTTTCACTCATAACACCCCTGGGTATATTCCGATCGGGCTGAAAAGTTTCGGGACACAACTAGGGCCCAAATGGAGCATGTGTGCGAAAGAACGACTTTTTTAGACCGAAAATGAAGCCGGTACACGTGATACGGCGTACGGCGTACGGCGGACGGACATTGCATTTTTGGAATCTACTCACCTTGAAACGGAAAAGAAAGAATTTTGAGGGGGTGTTATAAAAATGTTTTGCTGAGCGAATACATAGGTGTATTATTCGCAGAATAATAAACCAAAAAAGAGGATAAAAATAGAAATAGTCTATTTCCACGTCAAACTAACAAATTTTAGACCGGTTTCGGTTGTTACACCATCATCAGTACACAATTCTATTCCGAAACCGGTCTACAATTTGTTAGTTTGACGGGGAAATAGACTATTTCTATTTTTATCCTGTAGTTTTTTGCTATGGATTTCCACTACTCCGCCGCAAGTGATTTAAGTTATTATCAAGCTGTGTAGTTGAGAGCGCAGATCACTGGTCTCTCGGCCTGGTTGACGTTAATACATTTTAGGGACAACATAAATGAGTGTCCAGAGTGTTTGCGGGTAATGTTGAATCGGCCATCGAAAACTAATATAAGTGGGAGGCGAGTAGAATAGGTGATCACCCCTCGATTCATACGTCGCCCCGTAGTGGTTGGAGAGGCGAAGGAAATTGAAAGCTTTTAATCGACAAATGCCGCCGTGATCGGCCATAAATCATTGACAAGGGTAGAAGAGAGTCATTATTTTCATCCGGCCAACCAATACCATCCGAAGCAATATCCGATGAAGATTCATATTCCAGTTACAGACTTTTGAAAATGAAATGGCAGAGGGTGCAATCCGTTGCGGATTGTCCTTACTCCTAGTAAAACCGTTGTCGTTCAGCTCAGGTTGGACCACGTATAAAGGAGAAACCACAAAACGCAATGCAATGTAAATGTGGTAAATGTGAAGACTACAATAGGCTTAGATCAGTGAACCTTCCACACACGGTGCACCTCAAAATGAGCGAAAATAAGGCCTGCCGCATATTGAACCCAGCCCACGCACAACACCCGCCCAATGTTTGCATGAGTTGCCCTCCGCCCCTTGACCCCCACATGAATGATTGAATGAATGAATTTATTATCATCATACCTAATACAAATAATACAATGTAATATAATATAAAATGCATAATTATTAGGTACCTTGTTATTTCTTACAGTTCTTGGTTACATGTCTAACGACCGTTCTGGAAAGTGTGACAATGTGGCCCAGCATGGAGTTGTTTTGGTTGATTATTCTCAATAATGAACCATTGGAATCGAGCATGAAAAAAATGCACCCCCCCCCCCCTCCCCCCTCAAAATTTGATGGTTTACGTTTCAAGGTACGTAGAATCCGAAAATGCAATAAAAAACCCTGCAAATCCCTGCACAACGGTTTATTATTTTGTACAGAATACCCTTCTTTTACAGATCACAGCTCTCTGTATAGATAACCAGTCTGTATAATATGTACTAGTCTATACATATTATGTAGATCGCAGACCCTCCGTAGGTTAGTACCTAAACCCGTACTCGTTACTAGGTGCCTACCTAAATCACGAGTAAATTTTGCTAAAATAATTCTGTCGGTGACAAACAGTAAAAGGCGAAAAGAAATGCAAATAATGAAGTTTTGAAGGAAAATTGTTGATGTGGAGCAGTGGCGTAGCCAGGATTGTTGATTGGGGGGGTTATCGGAAACAGAAAAAATTCCTGTCATATAGCATGGCTATAAGAGCGAATTTTCAGAGAAATATTCCTGATATTGTGTAAAAAGATGATATAGCGAGAAATCATACCACTTTTCTTAAAATTATATAATTTTTCGTGATTTTAGCCATTTTTACCGATGTTTGAACCTAATAAAGTCAAATTTGACCCACTTGCTTTTGAGAAAAATGGTTTGATCATCGAGGTAGTCCCTCCGTCATGATTAATCATCCCACACAACGTCAGGTGAATAAATTAATATTGATTGTACCAATAATACCAATGTTTACCCACAAAAGTCAAAATCTGACCTCTATTCTGCGCGAAAAACAACTGAATTAGTATTTTTCTGTCTTTACTCAACATTCCATACCAATTCCAGTGATTTTATAGCAATTGTTTGCAATTTTAGCCGTTTTTACCGACTTTTGACCCCTAAAAACTCCAATTTGATCCCCTTGGAATTTGAAAATTGCTCATCTTCGAACTCATCCTTTCGTTTGGCAATACAAAGGTTTTGGAGATATCTGGAATTTTTACCATGTACCTACCCAAGGACAGATATCATCTGTAGTGGCACATAAATATCCATACCTAATATATAAATGTTTGTTAAAATCTAGGGATGAACTGAGGATGCTCTGAAACGGATTTCCCTATAAAAATATTTCAAAAATTCTTCTTGTTTCTTGTTTCTTCTTCGAGTTATTCTTCGAGTTTCTTGTGCTCTGTTTGCCCTATTTCGGATTACTCTCTTGTAGCATCGATCGAGGGTGAGTCTTTTCTTCTTTTAATTTTAATTTTTTTTTTCATCTACTTTTTCGCCCTTCCCGTTCAAAATGGGTAGGAGAAGTAGGTTTGACTTGGAACGCCGACTAGAAGCCTTTGAGAGGGGACTCAGGGATGTACGTCATTCGGTTTCGACTGACCGGGTCCGACGTAAACGCCATCGGTCACCATCTCCGTCGATCGATTCGTCGAATGGTAGCCGATCGCCATCAATTTATTTTCGGGAAACTGCTCTACCTCGTAGGCTGACCTCAACTTCCCGCCACTCACCTAACCCCTTCAGCGTTCGTGACGCCGCGGAGGTTACGAGGAGAAGCAACAGCGTCTTTCGCGGGAGAGGAGAACTCTCTCAAGATGGCGGCGCACATCCCGACCACGATCATGACGTCATTTCCCACAATGCTGTGATTCGAGATGATGTAATTTCCCACAATGCTGAGCCCCAAGCTAGTGGCGCACTCTCCGTCCCACAAGTCGAACTTGTGGATGGGGATATTTTAGACATCAACAATGATGTTGTAATCACCGATGAAGTGCTCGAAATTTTGGGGACCCACCACGAAGTGGAGCCGCCCAGTAAATTTGAATTAAATCAAGTTTTGGTCCCTCGATGGAACCATATACTTACAAATGGTCTCCCAAAGGATACTCTTTCGACAATATTTGGTCGTTTTGATCTACCGTCAAACTTAGATACTCTTGTAATCGTTACTTGTGTGACTATCCTGCCTGTAAACCTACTTATGACTATGTCAGGAATGGATGGCGAGCTAAGGCTGAAATTTGGCAGCGAAAAGTCCACAAGTAAATTACCTGGAGTTCGTAGGTTGGCAGCAGCCCCGTAGTCAGCGTTGCACAGGTTCTGACTTCGGGTACAGGTTATAGTACGGCTGTAAATTCCTAATAGAAAGCTAATAATTTGGAAGCCTTGTGGCGGTTCGAAAGGTGACTCGAATGTTCTCAAAGGATGTGAAATAATCGCAATACGTGTAGGTAAGTGACTGAATTTATTAATAGAATTAACAACGTCAAAATGGGGTCACGGAGGCGCAAAAGAAATACAGGAGTAAGTGATGAAAAATGACTTGACGCGAATTTCGGGGTTTACATGAACGGGGCAGCTAAGGTAAGTACGATAGTTAAAAGCAATTTTGAGTGTAGTGTAGTGTGGCACCAGAGTCGAGGGTTCACTGATGGGTTCGGACGTTCGATGGTTCGAGGGACAAGGGACGTTTCTTGGGGCCAAAGATGTGGAGAGTTCTGGAACAAACGGGTACAACCCTTTGTGACTCTCGTTAGGAAGTGTGATGCACAAAGCCTGAGGGGCGCTATTACGCGAATGGTTTCGCTTAGATAAGGTAAGTAAGTAAGGTGATGGTGCCTACCTCCTCTGGAACGGTGGCCCAAGTGGTCCAGGGATGGTCCTTTCCGGGCTGCTGTCCAGGGATGGAATCCTGGGGCTCCGGGGCTGTTGTCCTTGGCGGCAAGGTTCCTGCAACAACAGACTCCTCACGGCAGTACTCAATTCTACGTCTGGGTTCAGACGTGCCTTTCCGGTGGGTTCGTACGCCTCCTCTCTTGCTCGACTATTATGGTGAATTTCCGAATTGAAAGCCGTTTCCTTGCCCTGTCCACTCGTCTTCTTCTCTGGGGGTCGATCGTAAAGGGGAGGAAAATACTGAACACTACTCTAACTCTAACCACTTCCAACTCAACAACTATCTCACTCTCTTGTACTAAACTATCTCAATAAGGAAAATCGCAGGTCAGGTCTCAGGTAGATCTCGGGGAACTGTGTGTCGTGGTGTGGGGAGCGGGGGTATTTATACCCTTCCCCTCCCTTGCGCGTAGGAGAGGCGCAGAAGGACCTGACTCCTTACGGTCCAGCGCTGATTCGGCGGAAGGGACCGCCCGAGTCGGAGGGAAGAAACCGCCCGAGTCAAATTCGGGGAAACCTTTTCTGGGGTGATAATTTGACTACATCACCCTCCCCTCAAAGGAAGCCGTTGTCCTCAACGGCTTGAAACCATTTTCCGAACCCTGGGTTCCTGAAGGGATGACGTTACTGCTGCAGAATGCGGACTTGACGTTGAATTTACTTTACCTTTACTTATTACTACTGTATTACTTATGGAACAATTGACTTTACTATGACTCGACGCTAAATTTACTTTGCTCTTACATATTACCATTGTACTACTTAAGGGATAATTGACTTTACTAGACTAGAGTTGCAGTGACTGACTGGACGACAAGTCCTGGATTGTCTGACATTGGGGAGGCCTAAAGTTATAGATTAGCGTTCGTACAGAAGAAAGGGACGGCTTTTATTTGAAAAAGCAAATTACAACCAATGTGAACAATGGAGTACTGACTGAGCTAGTCCTTGGGCATCATAATTCAAAAAGGAGGCAGTCGGAGAATAACACATTAAAAGGAGGGCGAAAACTGGTGGTTCATCAAATGAACATCAACGTAGGTCGGGCTTACAGTACCCCGGCCTATACATACAACGGAAACATGAAAGTAATATAATGACTAACTGGCCTCCCTTGGGATTACTAACAACGAAAATACACATATGAAAAAGGGACTGGAAACGACAAGAAAAGTTCTTGGCGCGCACATAGTAAGTAGACTAAATAACCGACATAGATATGAATGCGCGGCTGACCGTCACATGCAAGAAGACTATGAACCAAAACTGTTTGACAGGACACACAATTCACTTAGGGTAACCTCACTGGTAGGGCGAGCAACTACAAAATAAATGCACATTATCGTCGGTTTCTGCTTACCTGAATAAAATTAACATATAAACACAAAGAACTGGTACGCGGACATTGTTATCGTGCTGGCGAGTTGTACGAGACATTTATATATTTACAACAGAACGAATTACTCAATATGATTAAATGACAGCCAGTAAGTATAGGGCGACTACCGACAACAATGAAGAAGGACAAGTTAACTTAAACATCGATACACAAAATTGACGGACGGAAGACGACTCTTGCAAAAAAAAATTAAACATGTGCGTTCTAAGAGAACTTGACAGCAGGAAATCGAAGACCTATATGGCCGACTGTCAAGAACGAATAGTAGGAATGGTACAAAGTACGTAGAACGATTTGAGCGGGCTCCTAACTAAGTATACGCTACAAGATATAAAACGAGAACAAGAAGTACAAAATTATTCTACCGACGGAACTACTCACAACTTATCTTATAACTAACTAAGGGTACAACGCGTGAAAATGAAAAAGGTAATATATAGCCAACGGGCGGAATCAATAATACGACGTTTTCTCTCTTTTTTTTTTTTTTTTCTTTTCTCTTTTTCTTCGAAAGCCTGACTGTCGACACCGGGATCAATTTCATTTTTCAGGCTGCGAAGGTTTCGGTGGGGGGGGGGGGGGGTCCACTCTCCAGGGGGCAGATGCCGGGAGTTCCTCTTGGGGTGCGGCCTGTGGGGACACGAAGGTGGTTGGGGCCAAAGAGGGATCGGATGGGGCTCAGTCGGGTGCCTCCGATTTTACGTAGGCCCTGATCACGCACCCATGACACATCAAACGGGGGCGGCCCAATGGGTGGTCGCATCGGGGCAGGGCAGCAGAAGCTCCCTCTTTCAACCATTTGGCGGTCCATCGCCGGAGAGTGGTGCGGCAAAATTCGCAAAAATGCCCATGAAGTTTCATTTGAGTTCTGTAGCAGGACGCACAAACGCCCTTCTTAGGTGTGGGTAGCGCTTCTTCATCATCGCTGGGACAGCGGAAATTTTCCGACGGCACCATTTTGGTTGTGATCTTCGGGGGGCGACACGGGGAGGTTTCTTGGGCCGCACGCTGCCAGTCGTCAACACGTGGTTTGTCGGTAGGGGCGTTCCATAGGCGTGAACGGGGGATCACGAGGGGTGCTACTTGTGGTTCAGGCGGAACCAGTTCGGGGTCCGTGGTTTTGGTCGGAGGGTTGTCTCCTGTTTCCCTGACTACTGCCTCGGCCCACGCATAGGCCTCTCGGTGGGCGCGGCAGGTTGCGACTTCCTGGGTCAGGTCGGCAACGGTCTTTTCCAGGGTGTCGATGCGTTGCAATAGCCCATGGTACTGGGCCCATGGTACCACGGGTGGGTTGGAGTTCTCGGCGGCTACCGGGGGTGAGTTGAGTTCGCTTCCAGGTCGGGGCGTAAGTGGTGAATATGCCGGCGCGCAATTCGGGGACAGCGGCTCATCGGGGTTGGTGGGGTCCTTTGCTGTCGTGGGAGTTTGAGGAATGCCCATGCGCTGCCCCAGAAATTCAGTGGGGTCGATGGTCACAAAGGACACCCGGGGCTCCCTTGGGACCTTGACACCTCTTTCCTGGCGACCAGTAGTCGAGGTGGTGGGCAAGTCGGCACAAAATCCGAAGGTGACCGTAGCCAGGTCGGTTCGACGGGGGTTGGGCACAACCAGGAAATGGGGCTCCTGTGTAAAACCCGTGGGGGCGTGGGGGTCCATCCTAGTTCCGATCGTCTGACTGGCAAAAGAGAAACGGGCTTCAATTTTTCCCTGCTCACGCTCATTACCCAAACAATGCCATTCCCCCAGCTCTCGGCACATACCACATCCACCAGAAAGCACATCAGGGAATCGCTGTTCCAAATCGACACATCCTACCCTAGTTATTTTGATACTGGTCACAAGATCAAAAAGGCGGGCGGGAACCCGCCCAACCATTGCTAACTCTACCTGGCGGGTGGGTTGTCCTAGTGGGAAGTTCCTAAGGGTGCAGATCCTAAGGGGGTAGGGTATTTTTGGGGAATCGACTGCCCTACCGGTCCCTATACCTATGATACCGTCAAAAGGAGTGGCGACCTCTAATTTGGGAGGATGACTGTCTGGTGAAGCATTAGGTTTCAGTCCAGCAGCAAGCGCAGCGCTGGGTTCGGTCTCGTGTATGGGGACCTTCTGTCCCGGGGTCGTTGGTGATCTTCCCTTCAAATCGGGGTCATCAGGCAAAGGGTAGATCCTCGCGGATGACGTCCGTATCACGCGGAGGGGTCCAACCCAGGGGCGCCAGCGTCTCCGTTGGACGTGTGCGGTTGGTTCCCTTTGCCATAGGCACACCGCTTGTTTCCCAGCCAGAGTGTAGGGTCGGTATCCTATACGGCAGATAGCCGCACACGTCATCCCAATCGTTCGGCTCGCGGCGTTCGGGGTTCGTCTGGCCACCGGTAGGTTCTCCTTGTCTTGGTTCGTAATTAGGCCTCTGGGCAGACCGGGGACGTCCATCTCTGAGGTTCGGATGTCCATCGGTACCCTCATCATCAAGTCTAACCCCATCAAGTTTAGCCCCTGGCTAGCGGCGGGCAAAATGTAGAAGTCGTGGGAAA
Organism: Leptopterna dolabrata; assembly: GCA_954871275.1. NCBI lineage: Eukaryota > Metazoa > Arthropoda > Insecta > Hemiptera > Miridae > Leptopterna > Leptopterna dolabrata. Next base: position 50,626,228 of record OX940981.1, read on the forward strand.
AGTCGTAGGGGCCTACTCGGACCCTGAGTGTTTGAGTCCCTCGGAACAGAATAGAGCCTCCCCCGGCCCTTCGGGCCTCTTGTTTCGAGGGCTTCATCAGGCTTCCCGGTACGGGACAATTCAGCAGGGACACCTGCGCGCCCGTGTCAATCCTTAGTGTCACAAGCGTCTCATTCAGAAGGACGGGGGCGATAATGGCGGGTTCCAGGGCTTTCCACCGTGACGAGGGTTATCCAAGGGTTCTGGACCATCCACTGAGGTGGGTCATCCGTTCCAGCCGTTGCGGCGGGTGGATTTCCGGTCGCTGATTGACAAGCTCCGTGGGGCCCATCTTCAAAACCCACTCGGTCGGGGTTGGGGTCAGCTGTTGGGTGCTATCCCTGAGTCAGGGCGTCATTGGGTTCCGCCACGCTCTGGACCCGTGGGGATTCAGTTGGGTTCACATTTGGTTTTACCAGAGGGCTTGGGGTTGGGTTCGTCTTCCTCCATCCCGGTCCATAGGTGTGCGTGGGTTCCGGGGCAGGTTGGGTTTCTCGAATGTGTCGTTGTAGGACACCACAGTCGCGCTCCAAATGATCGATGGCACCACAATATGTGCACCCGACAAAGTGTCCGGCCCCCGGACGGTCGGGGCATTCAGCGGCATAATGCGAGAACACACCGCAATAGCGGCATTTAACAGGGGCCGGCGAAGCGGGTCGAGGTAAGTAATGGGGCGGAATCTCACGGACCGGTGGTGCGTACGCTGGGTTCGTGTCAGTGGGGCGGGGTGCATAGTGTGGGTTCATCCCCGTAGGATTGTGCTGTGTGCGGTTGGGGCACTCGCGTGCGAAGTGGCCACCTCGGCCACAAAGATAACAACCGCCACTGTTCCGAGGATCTCTGGACTGTCCTCTTGGATACACTGAACCCACGTTCCATGGTTCTTCCGAACCGGCCCCGGTCGACAAGGTTTCACTCAGATCGAGTGTTCTGGTAACCGTGTCGTCAAACGAGGTGGGGCAATTACTGGCAACCGCCGTCCGGAGGTGTCCCTCGAGGCCTCGAATGAACGCTCGCTTCGCACGATCTTCTATCGTCGGGTGTCGCACGCCCACCTCCCAATCGGGATAAGTGGCGCGAACCAGGCGTCCGGCTAAGCGGCGAACCCGGTCAGCGTATTGGACTAGGGACTCGGACTCTTCCTTCCGGCATTCCGCCAAGCGTTGGGAGAGCGCCTCTGTGCTTTCTCTCCCGAACCATCTCAACAAGCCAACCTTGGCTAGACTATGAGGGGCAGCAGCCTGACGCCATTCTGGGTGGCTGACCAGACAGTTGAATGCGACCCCTTTGAGTTTGATTCGAAGGAGTCCGGCCCTTTCGGTTTCGGTCATTTCTGGTGTGGCATCCTCTATTAACTCGAAATAATCGGAAAGAGGTAGGGCTTCTGGGTCCGACGGATCCCAGGTGGATAGAGAATCTATCATGGTGCGAGTGAACTTCTGAGGTTGACGCTCTTGGGCCTTCATCTCGCTCAAAACCTCGCGATGAGAGTCTACCATGATCCGACCTAAGGCCAGGACAGATCTCTCCATTGGTGTCAAGTCCGGGTCGTCGCTCCTTACTTCGCTGTCTAATAAATCAGAAGTAGCCATCGCTAACGGGGGAGTGATCAACTAAGCGAGAGTGAATGCGAGCGAACAATGTTACAGAGAAAATGAAAAACGATAATAACCAGAAAAATTCAAAATACTAAAAGACAAGGAAAATACGCGAAATAGAGTGCGGAACAGACACGGAATGATGAAACAATGAAAAACGACAACAGATAATACAAAGGAAATTTAAACAAGAGAATTACGCGGACTAATTGTGAAAGAAGAGATAAATTCGAAAATAATATCTAATAAAAGAATAGGTACACACGAAATTATTTCAAAAGCAAAGAAACGGAAACGAGAATAATAATTAAGCCAAAATACTAATCAGGCAAACATGAATGTAAACTAAGGATGTATGGGAACTATCCGAAAATCGCGGAATGATTTCAACTACAACAAATACAAAGAATCGAAAATAATTATTAAAGCGAGAATATACAAAATTATTTCAAAATAAAAAGAACAGGAATAATAAATGGAATACTATACACGAATGAAATGCTAATGTAAGCAAAAGGGAAAGGACAACATCGGCGAGAGTGCCGGTAAAATAATATTCGAGGAGTGAACGAAGGCTGCGAAATTTGTGTCAAAAATGGCGATCCACAGGGTTTTGAGACGGAGTGGAGGTTTCTACGCAGTAAAAAGACAAAAGGCAGGTGTTGATACGAAAGAATAACACGAAAAAGGATAAGGGTCAACTTTTAGTGAAGTCGGAGGAATAACAACAAGGGGACAAAATGGCGTCTCACAAGGTCTTGAGACGTAATGCAGCTGCGTATGAGGATAAGGGGAAGTAAACACGATGAAATACAGCGAAAGTCCACACAAAAACGAAAGGCTTAGGGTCAATGTCGACTAACAAGGTTCTCTTGTGATCGGAGTAACGGACAACAGTACAACGCAGTGGGGTCACAATTGTGGAGGGAAACAGGTATCGAACCCAAGAATGAGGCCAGGCAGTCGGTTTAAGTGGTCAAGTTTGGCGGTTTTACCGCTTGAGATGGGTCCAATGGTTGGTTCAGTGGGGCCTACCTGAGGGGTATTATCCACTGAAATGGAGTCACCTACTCGTTGTTATGGGTTCGGATTGAATGAACTCGTTCAACCTTCAAGGGAAAGTCCTATTAAACGCTTGACTCTTACGATGGAACTAACAACGGCCTGTCTCAACTGGCAAATGCAACGGGTCTTTCGCCTATTGCGCAATATTGTGGGTTCGAAAGTGAGTTTGGTTGAACGTGCTGGGTTCAACTTTCGGGGAATTTCTTACGAAATATTGATTATTGCGGGAGATTGCACCCAGGCGGCGTATTCGTAACGGATTTTTACACGAGGTTTACTGCCGAAATGGGGTCAATGGGGTCATACAGTACAAAATTCCCACTGATTTCCGCCAATTTCCTACTTTCCCCGGAAAAATCCCTTCCACAATATTCTTACTTGAAGAAAAACGTGATTCAGTACAACAAAAATGATAAATTGTGACCAGTATACCAGGAATATTTCAACACATAAACATATATAAAGAAATGGAAAATTTGCAATAAATGTAATAATATCTACAACACAATATCAAAATATATACAAGGATCACTCTACTTTTTCAGGACCTAGTAGGTGATATTTTGGAGGGTCGGGGAACTTGGGGGAATTTCGCGAGACTCTGGATGCCGTGTGTAACCTAGCCGTGTGCCTACCTACTGGGTTCGGATTTCTGAGAGTGCATGAAATCCCACTTCTGACACCAAATTTGTAATCGTTACTTGTGTGACTATCCTGCCTGTAAACCTACTTATGACTATGTCAGGAATGGATGGCGAGCTAAGGCTGAAATTTGGCAGCGAAAAGTCCACAAGTAAATTACCTGGAGTTCGTAGGTTGGCAGCGGCCCCGTAGTCAGCGTTGCACAGGTTCTGACTTCGGGTACAGGTTATAGTACGGCTGTAAATTCCTAATAGAAAGCTAATAATTTGGAAGCCTTGTGGCGGTTCGAAAGGTGACTCGAATGTTCTCAAAGGATGTGAAATAATCGCAATACGTGTAGGTAAGTGACTGAATTTATTAATAGAATTAACAACGTCAAAATGGGGTCACGGAGGCGCAAAAGAAATACAGGAGTAAGTGATGAAAAATGACTTGACGCGAATTTCGGGGTTTACATGAACGGGGCAGCTAAGGTAAGTACGATAGTTAAAAGCAATTTTGAGTGTAGTGTAGTGTGGCACCAGAGTCGAGGGTTCACTGATGGGTTCGGACGTTCGATGGTTCGAGGGACAAGGGACGTTTCTTGGGGCCAAAGATGTGGAGAGTTCTGGAACAAACGGGTACAACCCTTTGTGACTCTCGTTAGGAAGTGTGATGCACAAAGCCTGAGGGGCGCTATTACGCGAATGGTTTCGCTTAGATAAGGTAAGTAAGTAAGGTGATGGTGCCTACCTCCTCTGGAACGGTGGTCCAAGTGGTCCAGGGATGGTCCTTTCCGGGCTGCTGTCCAGGGAGGGAATCCTGGGCTCCGGGGCGGTCGTTCGTGGCGGCAAGGTTCCTGCAACAACAGACTCCTCACGGCAGTACTCAATTCTACGTCTGGGTTCAGACGTGCCTTTCCGGTGGGTTCGTACGCCTCCTCTCTTGCTCGACTATTATGGTGAATTTCCGAATTGAAAGCCGTTTCCTTGCCCTGTCCACTCGTCTTCTTCTCTGGGGGTCGATCGTAAAGGGGAGGAAAATACTGAACACTACTCTAACTCTAACCACTTCCAACTCTTCAACAACTATCTCACTCTCTTGTACTAAACTATCTCAATAAGGAAAATCGCAGGTCAGGTCTCAGGTAGATCTCGGGGAACTGTGTGTCGTGGTGTGGGGAGCGGGGGTATTTATACCCTTCCCCTCCCTTGCGCGTAGGAGAGGCGCAGAAGGACCTGACTCCTTACGGTCCAGCGCTGATTCGGCGGAAGGGACCGCCCGAGTCGGAGGGAAGAAACCGCCCGAGTCAAATTCGGGGAAACCTTTTCTGGGGTGATAATTTGACTACACTCTCATTCCCCCAAAACTTAATGACAAAATCATACCTATACTATCGAAATTCGATTTGGCTCGAGACGCCGCTATAGTCGAGAACCAAAATCATCTTGCTAAAAGTTTGGCTGCCCAAGGCAAGGCCCTCAATTTACTTTTACAAGATAAGACTAATTTATCTTACGACGTTTCAACGTCCCTCACTCAGTGTATTTCTGATTCTAACAGAATCACGGCCAATCTTTTTCACAAGATGTCTATCACACGTCGTAACTGTATTAGCTCACATTTGAACAAGACAGTTCGCGATCATGTTGATAAACTCCCCCCCTCAAACCTATTGTTTACCGCAGATTTTTCTGAAATTATAAAGACATCAAAATCTTTAGCCATTGTGTCGAAAGAGATTAAGGCCCCTCTTCCATCGACTTCAGCCTCGTTTACCCCTTCGTCTAATTCTAGTCAGGTGACAAAAAGAAAGGAGGGTGGTCGTACCACATCTTCTACAAACAATCGGACACCTGTTTCAAACCAGGTAAACTTCTTCCGCCCCTCCCATCGTTCGAGCCGATAGGGACAGACGAGGGGGCCAACCTCGAAATCAACCAAGTATCAACGGATGACACAGAAGGGTACGGCGTACAAGAACAGACCCAATTAGGACAGGTAAATAATGCACCCTCCTTCGCTGGTAGACTTAGTTTCTTTTGTGATCAGTGGACCAAAATTACCTCTAACCCAGTTGTGATGAATTTGGAATTTGGTTCATCACGGTGGCGTGAAGGAGCGGCGGTAGTCCACCGATCATCTACGACTTTTGGGAGGAGATGGAGGTGAGTGAAGGAATTTACCCAGGCGGCGGTAATCCACCGATCATCTAGGTGAGATGGTGCTTGTCTAGGCGGCGGTAGTCCACCGATCATCTAGACAAGAGGGAGAAGGTATTCTCAGGCGGCGGTAATCCACCGATCATCTGAGAGGGAGAGCAAGGTAGAGGAGAGAAGAGAGAGCTAGTTAGAGGAAGTGTCGAATGAGGCTAAAGCCCCAGGATCCAGGGTTATATAGGAACTGGAGGCCTCTCCCTCCAACCCCCTGTTAGGGGTTGGTGGTGGGGCCCCAGGTTGTGTACCCTGGGTTCTGTGGCCTGTCTCCCCACTCACTTGTTTATTGACGGAAACTAAGTTTGGCATAAGAATATTGGTGAGAGCTTAAAGTTACTAGTGGAGTGTTCCCGGGAGGGACTCACGACAGAGGTCCCCCCAGTTCGAACCAAGATTTGTGGAGCTGAAGGCGCAAGGTGACAGGAGCTGAGGGCTATAGCAAACATAAGTGGGGCTGAAGGCCAAAGATGAGGACTAAACTAAAATTCGTGGGGCTGAAGGCGGAAGGTGAGAAGGGCTGAAGGCGCAAGGTGACAGGGGCTGAGGGCCAAGGCAAACATAATTGGGGGCGGAAGGCCAGAGGTTACAAGGGCTGAGGGCTACGGCAAACATGGGTGAGACTGAAGGTCTTATACTTAAAACTACGTGTAGGGGACTTAATGCTATGAGGGTTGAGTATTTACAATGCGGGGAGTATTTACAACTTTAGTATGTGGGGAGTATTTACAACTTAAATGCTAGGCGATGTGAGTATGTACAATGTGGATGTTTGACTTAATGCTAGGTGATTAAAGATAATACATGTTTGACGATTTACAAAATTTGACATATGTTGGACTATTTACAAAGGTGATAGATGGTTTACAAAGTTATGTACAGAATTGAGATGGTTTACAAAACTATTTACAAAGGGTCGGTGATGGGTCGGGGGTACAATTGTGGGGGGGCGGTAGTCCGCCGTTCCCTGGGTGTGGATAGGATGTGGTGTGTGGATGGGTGTAGGTGTGGTGTGTGGAGGTGGCAGCGTATGGGTGGTGAGGTGATGGTGAGAGAGGTTACTCCCTCTAACAGTCTTCACGTCGGTGAAGACTGATAGAGGGGTCCCTTTACAGCCAGGGCGGTGGTGAAGGGGGAGAGCCGGTGGGAGCCGGTACCCGGGACGTCGCGGAGAGGGGCGGCGACGTCGGGGTCCGGTGGGCGAAATGGAGGCGATGTGTGGAGTTTGTGGTGTGGCAGTGGGCGGGGGAGTGGTGTGGTGCGATTGGTCGGGGAGGACTGGAGCTGGTTTGCATAGGGCGAGGGGTACAGTGTCGGGCTTCCCGTCAATTAACAGGGTAGCTGTGGTGTGTGTTGAGCGGACGACCTGAAAGGGCCCGGCATAAAGGGGTTGAAAAGTTTTATGCATGCCGGGCTCTTTCAGGTACATGTGCGTGGCGGTGTAAAATCGTTTGGGATATGTTGTGTCGTTATGTGGTGTTGTTGTGTGTAGCGGTTCCCTGTTAATTGACGGTGTGTGATGTGGAGTGAAAATATCGGCTGGTAAACGGAGGGGATCTTTGAACGCATTTTGCGCGGGACTTGTGTTGTCTGAAGGACGGGCGGAAGTACGAAGGCTGAGTGGGACATAGGGGAGGGTTTTGGTCCATGAGGGAGATGTGGCTGATGTGGAGATGGCTTGTTTAAGGACCGAGTGCCACCGCTCTATTTTCCCGTTGGATTGGGGGTGATAAGGAGTGGTGCGGATTTTTTGAATCCCAAGGGAACGGAGGAGGTCGGCAAAGTGGGCTGATTGAAACTGCCTCCCCTGATCGACCGTGAGTGTCCGCGGACAGCCGTAGCGGCTGATCCACTGATTTAGGAAGGCCGCGGCGACGGGGTCCGCGGTGATGTGGGCGAGTGGGATGCACTCAACCCAATTGGTTGCACGGTCGATCATGGTGAGGCAGTACCTCTTCCCCTCGGAGGGGGGAAGAGGGCCGACTAGATCGAGATGGACGTGTTCCCACGGGAGGGAGTCGGGAATGGGTTGAGGAGGTACATGGGGGTGAGCCGAGACCTTAAATTGCTGGCACTTCTGGCACCCCAGAACCCAGGTACGGATATCTGTGTTCATGTGGGGCCAGAAGTACCGCGTCTTGATGAGGTCCCGGCTCGCTCGGATGCCGGGATGATGGAGTGAGTGGTAGTGGAGGAACAACTGCCGTCTCAGCTCCGGTGGGACGTGAGGGCGCGGTGAATCGGCCGTTACGTCGCACCAGTGGTTGAGGGGAGGCAGTTGTTCCAATTTGGAGGCGGAAATGAGGTTGGAGAGTGCGGGGTCGGAAGCTGGAGTTTGGTGTGATAGGATGATTTGTGGGGAGGGGAAAGGCAGTAACTCCTCCACCGGCGCGGGGGTGGGGCGGGACAGCGCGTCCGCCACGCAGTTGTCGGCCCCCGGCAGGTAGCGAATATCGGACGTGAATTGTCCGATAAATTCGAGCTGCCGGAGGCGACGCGGGGAGGCGGATTTGCGGTTTTGTAGGAGGGCGTGGGTGAGGGGCTTATGATGAGTGATGACAGAGAACTGCCTGCCCTCCACGAAGTCACGAAAGTGTTTGATGGCTTCGTGGATGGCGAGGAGTTCTCTGTCGAAGGTTGAGTAATTGTTTTGGGTCGGGGACAGAGTTTTTGAAAAGAAGCCGAGGGGTTGGGGGGTGGCGCCGGTGTGCTGGTGGAGCACTGCCCCGATGGCCCAGTCGGACGCATCGGTTGTGATGGAGAGGGGAGCGTGGGGGTCGGGATGGGCTAATAGAGCGGCGTCCACTAGGTCCTTTTTACAAGTTTGGAAGGCGGTTGTAAGGGCGGGGGTCCAGGGTATGGGGCGGTTATCGTTCTTTTTGGCTGGTTGTGGGATAGCGTGTATGAGTGGTTGTTGGTGTTGTGCAGCGTGTTTGATGTGTCTACGGTAAAAGTTTAACATACCCAGGAAACGGCGAAGTTCCGAGACTCGAGGGCTGGGGAAAATCCGTGAGAGCGTGTACCTTGTCCGGGAGTGGCTTGATACCGTCGGAGGAGACTTGGTGGCCGAGGCAGCGGACGGAGGGTTGGGCGAGGACGCATTTGTCTGTGTTGATGTTGAGGCCTTCGGCAGAGAAGATGTCTAGGATTTGCTTGAGGTGTGTCAGGTGTTCTTGTGGGTTTCGGGAGGCGATCAGGATGTCATCTAAAAAGCAAAACACAAATGGTAGTCCCCGTAGGATATTATCCATATAGCGTTGCCATGTCTGGGCCGCGTTTCTGAGGCCGAAACCCATTTTGATATATTCAAAAAGGCCGAAAGGTGTTATGATAGCGGTTTTTGGTATGTCGGGTGGGTGGATATTTATGTGGTGGAAGGCTCTAGAGATGTCGAGGGTTGAGAAAATGGTCGTGTTGTGGAGGTGGGAGGAGAAATCTCGGAGGTGGGGGACATTATAGAGGTCCGGTGTAGTCTTTGCGTTAAGACGGCGGTAATCGCCGCAGGGGCGGATATCCCCGTTGGGCTTCTGCACTATGTGGAGTGGTGAAGCCCAAGGGGATTTTGAGGGGCGGATAATTCCATCGGCGATGAGCCTGTCGAAGTGCCGCCGGGCCTGGGAGAGTTGGAGTGGGTGGAGGCGGCGGGCTTTGGCGGAGATGGGGGGGCCAGTGGTTTCTATAAAATGTTGAATCTGGGAGATATGTGCTGAGGGGCGGCGCTGGGGTTTGTAGTTGTGGAGGAGGGCTTCGAACTCGGTTGGTGGGCGGTCGATCGTATGGATGAAACCGGGGATCGGTTTCCGGGTGGAGGGGTCGATCAGGCGCGCGTTACGGACGTCAACCTGGAGGCCGAAATAAGCGAGGAAGTCGGCCCCCAGGATTGCCTTCTTCACGTCCGCCACGGTAAATTCCCACTCGTACGCGAGCCCGCTCATGTATATGGATGAGCGGTACGTCCCGTACGAGGGGATGGTGGTACCGTTGGCGGCGTAGAGAAGTTGCCGATAACAACGCGCCTGTCGACGGAGGATGTTGTTGGGGAAGATCGAGAGCGCCGCCCCTGTGTCCACGAGGAATGGGATGTTGGTTTTGGTGCATCTGAGGAAAAGGCGTTGGTGGGCTGGGGTGGAGTGAGGCAAGATGGCGGAGGCGGTGGGGGTTGGCGGCTGGGAGGGGTTTGGGCTGTCGGAGTTGATGGGTGGCTGTGTCGGCGGTGGGTTGTCCCCTGCGAAGGAGACGCGGGGCGGTCCTTTCCCGTTCCGGGGAGGGGGAACGGTAGCGGCGGCGTGAGTGGCGGCCGGAAGGCTGGTCACCCTGGTGGTGGGTGTGGAGGGGTCGTTCCGGGGAGGGGGAACGGTAGTGGCGGTTCGAGTGGCGGCCGGAAGGTTGGTTGCCCTGAAGGCGGGTGTGGGGGGGCTGTTCCGGGGTGGGGGAACGGTAGCGGCGGCGTGAGTGGCGGCCGGATGGGTGGTTGCCCTGGTGGCGGGCGTGGAGGGGCCGTTCCGGGGTGGGGGAACGGTAGGGGCGGCGTGAGTGGCGGCCGGAAGGGTGGCTGCCCTGGGGGCGGGCGTGGAGGGGCCGTTCCGAGGTGGGGGAACGGCCGATGGTGGGTTGAGGGGTTTGGCGGCGCTGGTAGGCGCGGCCGGGAGGTTGGCAGCCGTGGCGGCGGTGTAGGAGGGGTATCGTGGCTTGGCGGTGGTGGTGTGAATGCGGGCGGGGGGGGGGGGGTCCCCCCCGTGTTGGCGAGGAGGGGGGCCCGCCGGGTTTACCGGCGGGCGTCCGCGTTTCCCTGCTTGGAGGGGAAGGAGCAGGGGGGCTGACATTTTCGGGCCTCCCCACCGAAGTTAACATGGTAAAAACATCGGTGGGGGGGGGGGGGGGTCCGCTGGGAGGTAGGCAGTCCTGGAGGGGCGATGTGTGGTGGAGGGGGTCGCAGCGGCCGGAGACTTTCCCCTGCGTTGCTGAGGGGGGGAAGTGGTGCGGCGTTCGGGCGAGCGCTGGCGTCGGCGGTCGGCGGAGGGGGTCGGCTGGCGCTCGACGGAGAGGGAGCGGCGCCGGTTGAGGGAGGGGGGCCGGCGGCGTTCTCGCGACGGCGTGCGGTCTCGCCGTGGGGTGGTGGTGCGGGGTGCGTGGACTTCGGTAACGCTGGCGGCTGCGGCGAGGTCGTGTACTGTATCAGCGAGTTGTAGGAGGGGCTCATCCGGGCCGTCGAGGTGGCTGGCGAGCGCCATCTGCATGGGGTGGGGAAGGGCTCGCAGCCAGAAGGTCCGTGCGATGTCGGCCGTCATTATGCCTTGCAGCTGATGACGCAGACGGCGGTAGAGGTGGGAGGGCTTTAGGTCACCGAGGTGCTGCGGTTGCGAGAGCGCTGCGACACGTGCGATCTTGGACGGTTGGTAGAGGGTGATGAGGCGGTTGCGGAGGTCGTCGTATGCGGCGGCGGCGTCGGGAGAGATGTCCGACGTCTGCAGGAGAATGTCGTACGGCAGCAGGGATATGATGCGGGAGTAGCGAGTCCTCTGGCTGCGGATGTTGGCGGCCGAAAATGCAGCGTCAACCTGGAAGAACCAGAGAGCGGGGTCGTGTGAGTAAAACGGGGGAAGCGATAAAGGGAATGACGCAGAAGCTGTCGTGACGTCGGCGGCGGCGGTGGCGGTCGATGCGGACGAGCCGGGTGGCGAGAGGCTGGTAAATGGGTTGTCGGCTGCGTCAGATGTCGCAGCGGCTGGCGGCTGCAGTGTGGCCGGCCGGAGGAGTGGTGGCGTCGGCGAGTTCGGGTCCATTGCTGAGGTCTGTAACTAAAAATTCAAATTTTGTGAGTTTTGAATTTTAAATTCGCAATTTGCGGGAGCGGAGGTGCTTGTGGCGGAGAGTTGAGAGCTGTGTGATCGCCGAGCGGTTGAGGGTGGGCCAAAAATTGCGAATTGAACACTGACTGATTTGATTGAATTTTAAAATTGGGGACACCGAACTGAACTCGACTGGGGGCGACACATGAGGTGGGAAAAGAAGGCAGAAGGTAGTGTGAACGTCGGGTTCACCACTGTGATGAATTTGGAATTTGGTTCATCACGGTGGCGTGAAGGAAAAAAGACGCAGGCGGCGGTAGTCCACCGATCATCTACGACTTTTGGGAGGAGATGGAGGTGAGTGAAGGAATTTACCCAGGCGGCGGTAATCCACCGATCATCTAGGTGAGAAGGTGCTTGTCTAGGCGGCGGTAGTCCACCGATCATCTAGACAAGAGGGAGAAGGTATTCTCAGGCGGCGGTAATCCACCGATCATCTGAGAGGGAGAGCAAGGTAGAGGAGAGAAGAGAGAGCTAGTTAGAGGAAGTGTCGAATGAGGCTAAAGCCCCAGGATCCAGGGTTATATAGGAACTGGAGGCCTCTCCCTCCAACCCCCTGTTAGGGGTTGGTGGTGGGGCCCCAGGTTGTGTACCCTGGGTTCTGTGGCCTGTCTCCCCACTCACTTGTTTATTGACGGAAACTAAGTTTGGCATAAGAATATTGGTGAGAGCTTAAAGTTACTAGTGGAGTGTTCCCGGGAGGGACTCACGACACCAGTAATTTTGGACTGGATCCGAGAGGGATACAGACTACCCCTTACTCGAATTCCTTACCAGAGCAAATCCACTGTGGCTCGCAAATTTTCACCTACGGATATTACTCAATATGATTGAAGAGGTGCGCAAAATAGAGCATATGGGTGCTATCCGAAAATGCGTTCATACTAAAAATGAATTTGTCGTGAGTCCCTCCCGGAACTACTCCTAGCAGATTTAAGTTCTCAAAAATATTTCATAAGCCAACTTTAGTTCTTACCAAATAAACCATACGAGTGGGGAACAAGCCGCAGGAGTCAGAGCACAACCTGGATCCCCACCATCCCCTACCAAATAGGGGATGGAGGGAGACGACTCCCAGTAACGTAAATACTCGCCTCCTTCGACTTTTCATTCACTCGACGCTTCCTCTAGCCGCTGGCTACTCTCTCTCTTCCTACCCTGCTCTCTCTCCTTAAACCTAAAAGATCCTAGATGACGGTGGTGGTCATCCGATAGCCGCTTAGGCAAATTCTCCTCAAAAGATTCCAGACGTCGGTGGTGATTCGCTCATAACCGCCTGGACACAACCCAAAAGATCCTAGATGTCGGTGGTGATTCGCTCATAACCGCCTAGGCAAAATCTCTTCCAAAAAGATCTCAGATGTCGGTGGTGATTCGCTCAAAACCGCCTGGGCAATTCCCTCACACCACTGTGATGAATAAGCCAATTTTAAATTCATCACAGTAGTGAACCCGGCGTTCACCCAACCTTCCTCCTTCTTCCCTTCTCATCTCGACGACTCTGCTTCGAACACCTCCCTCACATTTTTAAATTCACACTCCCTCAAATTAACTTCACATTTCCAATTTAACTTCACATTTCCAGTTATTCAACCTCCTCACTTTACCTTTTGAATCTCCAAAACCTTCCACACGGAGATTTCACCTCTCTCGCATCTCCGCTCAGCTCACGCAATTTTTCGTATTTTTGCGAATTTCAAATTTTAAAATTCAAATTTCAAAGTTCAATTTTACCCAATTTTGCGAAATTGAAATTTCAACTCCTCCCTACATGATGGACTCAGTCTCACAATCACCTCCCCTTCTCACGCCCCCCTCCACCATGCCACACCCCACCTTCACTGCCCCCTCTGCAACACCACTCACCCTTCCACCCTTTTGCCAATAAGTCGGCAGCTGGAGGAAATCGTAGAATCATCCACCCCCCCTACCCCACCACCGCCCCTTCCCCCAACGTCATGGGAGGCCTTACGCCCAACCCCTGTTTTCCGCTCGCCAGTATTGCAAGCGTATTCTTACTCTTACCCCCTCAACTCTCTTACAACCTCAGGGAGGGCCGCCCCTTTCCCCTTCCTACACAGAGGTGCTCCAACTCAGCCCTCCAGCCCCTCAACGCACCTGCGTCCACGGCGAACGCCACCGCCACCAACCCCTCAACGCACCTGCGTCCACGGCGAACGCCGCCGCCCCCACCCCCTCATCGCACCTGCGACCACGGCGAACGCCGCCGCCTCCAACCCCTCACACTCCAACCCCTCAACGCATCTGCGTCCACGGCGAACACCGCCGCACACACCTCAGCCCCCTCGACCACCACCCCTCAAACCCTCCAGTCACTCGGCTCTCTTCCCGCCCCACGATGCTGGGGGCTGACCGCTTCGCCCCCTTCACAACCCCCCTTTGGAAGACTTTCGTCCCTCGCCTCAGAGCCAGGGTTAACTTTTTCCCCTCACCAACCCCCTTCGGAAGGCTTCCACCCCTCGCCTACGAGCCAGGGTTAAATTGCAACGGCCCACGCCTCACCCCTCCCCCCCCACCAATCACTGGGGGGACCCAGCACCTGTACATATCACACCTGTAAATATGATTCCTGTAAATATCTTTAAAACACACCTGTTTAAAGATATCGAGCTTCCTTATATGTCAATGTAAATATTCTCTAGCTCTAAGTCACTTCTCTTTGTACATAACCTCTCCTCATCCACCTGTATATTCCCTAGCTCTAAGCCACATGCTGTTTTTATCTGTATACTAGCCATAAGTTACTCCTCTTTGTACATACTCTCCTCATGCAACTGTATATACTAGCTCTAAGTACCCACTTTTGTACATACTACTACTTCACGCCCATCTTCGCCACCTTTCTACCTAGTATTAAGCAAACCACCATCTCAACTACTGTCAATCACCGCCTTCAGCCTACATTGTTTGCCTCAGCCCTCAGCTTTGTAAACTTGGGCCCTCAGCCACATCCAAATGTTCACTTCCTCACTTTCCACCGCCATCAGCACTCCTCCTGTCTGCCATAGCCCTTAGCCTTTTGTAACCTTGCGCCTTCAGCACCATCCTGTTTGCCATAGCCCTCACCACTTGTAATCCTGTGCCCTCAGCTCTTGGAAATTTTTTGCTCGAACTGGGGGGACCCATGTCGTGAGTCCCTCCCGGAACTACTCCTAGCAGATTTAAGTTCTCACAAATATTTCATAAGCCAACTTTAGTTCTTACCAAATAAACCATACGAGTGGGGAACAAGCCGCAGGAGTCAGAGCACAACCTGGGTCCCCACCATCCCCTACCAAATAGGGGATGGAGGGAGACGACTCCCAGTAACGTAAATACTCGCCTCCTTCGACTTTTCATTCATTCGACGCTTCCTCTAGCCGCTGGCTACTCTCTCTCTTCCTACCCTGCTCTCTCTCCTTAAACCTAAAAGATCCTAGATGACGGTGGTGGTCAGCCCATAACCGCCTAGGCAAATTCTCCTCAAAAGATTCCAGACGTCGGTGGTGATTCGCTCATAACCGCCTAGGCAAAACCTCTTCCAAAAAGATCTCAGATGTCGGTGGTGATTCGCTCATAACCGCCTGGGCGATTCCCTCACACCACCGTGATGAATAAGCCAATTTTAAATTCATCACAGAATACAAATCGCCAATTTTTCTGGTGGACAAAGCCAATGGAGAAAAGAGATTCATTCTGAATTTGAAGTCCCTCAACGAATTTCACTTCAAGATCGAGGACATAAAAACTGTTAGAAGACTTATCCAGAAGGATTATTTGGCCTGTACAATTGACATAAGGGACGCCTTTTTCATGGTACCGATCCAAAAGGACGATCGTAAATTTTTCAGATTTGCCTTTCAAGGGAACCTCTATGAGTTTTTGGTGCTTCCGTTCGGATGCTCCAGTTCTCCATACGCTTTCACCAAAATAAGCCGGCCGGTAGTAGAGAATTTGCGATCACAGGGAGTGCTTTGTGTAGCATATCTAGATGATTATTATATCATTGGTAGTACCTACCAAGAGTGTAAACAGAATGCTAGGAAGGCTTTCAACTTATTGGAAACGCTTGGTTTCGTTGTTAATTACGATAAATCAGCTCTGATTCCTAGTAAAAACGCTGCAAATCCCTGCACAACGGTTTATTATTTTGTACAGAATACCCTTCTGTTACAGATCACAGCTCTCTGTATAGATAACCCGTCTATATAATATAATATGTACTATTCTATACATATTATGTAGATCGTAGACCCTCCGTAGGTTAGTACCTAACCCTGTACTCGTTACTAGGTACTCACCTAAATCACGAGTTAAATGTTGCTAAAATAATTCTTTAGATGACAAACAGTAACTAAAATGGCAAAAAGAAACGCAAATAATGAAGTCCTGAAGGGAGACTGTTGATGTGGAGTGAAAACACAGCTCTCTGTATAGAAAACCCGTCTATATAGTATGATATGTACTATTCTACACATATTATGTAGATCGCGAACCTCCGTAGGTTAGTACCTAACCCCGTACTCGTTACTAGGTACCTCCCTAAACCGTTGTGTAATAATTTACCTGTATAGGTTCCACTTCTACGGAGATGGAATAATGAACCGTTGTGTAATAATTTGCCCATCAATAATACGTCAGCGGTTGTTCAAGTTGCAAAAGTACCTATCAACAAAATCCAGCCCCTTCTTGGTAGATTAGCCGTTGTGTAATAATTTACCGTGGTGTAATAATTTACCGTTGTGTAATAATTTACCGTTGTGTAATAATTTGTCGTTGTGTAATAATTTGCCATTATGTAATAATTTACCCATCAATAATACTTCAACGGTTGTTCAAGTTGCAAAAGTACCTATCAACAAAATCCAGCCCCTTCTGGGTAGATGCGCCGTTGCGTAATAATTGGCCATTGTGTAATAATTAGCCATTGTGTAATAATTTACCCATCAATAATACTTCATCGGTTGTTCAAGTTGCAAAAGTACCTATCAACAAAATCCAGCCGGATCGCACACCCTCTGTAGGTTAATACCTAACCCCGTACTCGTTACTAGGTACCTACCTAAATCACGAGGTAAATAATGTTGCTAAAATAATTCTGTCGATTGCAAACAGTACCCAACAAAAAGAAACGCACTTCATTTTTCAAATGAAATAATATCACAGAACAACCAACTCGACTTCATAGGTACCCCACCAATAAAATCGGTTTCACTACCTATCAACAAACTCCAATAGAGCCATCATTTTTCAATTGAAATAATATCACAGAGCAACCAACTCGACCTCTTAGATACCCCATCAATAAAATCGGCGCGTCCCTGGTGACGAGATTTCGTTTCTTGTATACAATTTCATAAACCCTGGAGTCGAAAATGCCTGTTGGTGCAAACTTCGGGGCCTTACTGTGAACGAACGGCTGGACGTACGGTGCTCCGGGTGGTCTTAAAAAACTCGTAAGTTCAAGAACTATTTAAAGCCGTAAAAAGATTCACGTAAAAAAACGTATAGGCGTTTTGAAAATTTCAACCCCTATTTTGAACCCCTTGGAGATGACTCACAGTAACTTCGAGCTTCGAGGACCAACTAGACCCCGAACGGAACCTATAACCCGAATTTCATCAATTTTTTTTCATGGTAACTAAGAAAAGTGGTCCGTACGGCGTACGGTGTACGGCGGACAGACAGAAATATTTTGGTTTATTATTTTCAATAATGAACCATTGGAATCGAGCATGAAAAAAAAAATTCTTACCCCCCCTCAAAATTTGATGGTTTACGTTTCAAGGTATGTAGAATCCAAAACTGCAATAAAAATATTTCTGTCTGTCCGCCGTACGCCGTACGCCGTACACCGTACGCCGTACGCCGTACGGGCCACTTTTCTTAGTTACCATGAAAAAAAATTGATGAAATTCGGGTTATAGGTTCCGTTCGGCGTCTAGTTGGTCCTCGAAGCTCGACGTTACTGTGAGTCATCTCTAAGGGGTTCAAAATAGGGGTTGAAATTTTCAAAACGCCTATACCATTTTTTTACGTAAATATTTTTAGGGTTTTAAATAGTTCTTGAACTTGCGAGTTTTTTAAGACCATCCGGAGCATCGTACGTCCAGCCGTTCGTTCACAGTAAGGCCCCGAAGTTTGCACCGACAGGCATTTTCGACTCCAGTGTGAATGAAATTGTATACAATTCAAACCAAATCTCGTAACCAGAGACGCGCCCACAATAGGAATTTGTGAATACGGCCAATCATTGGTAGGGATCACCTGATTATATTGGCGGAGTATGAAGTCGAGTTGGATGTTCTGTGATATTATTTAATTTGAAAAATGATGGCTCTTTTGGAGTTTGTTGGTAGGTAGTGAAACTTGAACAAACGTTGAAGTATTATTGATGGGTAAATTATTACTACGGTAAATCATTACTCAACGGTAAATTATTACACAACGGTTCATTATACCATCTACGTAGAAGGGGCTGGAGTTTGTTGGTAGGTACTTTTGCAACTTTTTTCACTCCTCATCAACAATTTCTTTTCAGAACTTCATTATGTGTGTTTCTTTTTGTTAGGTACTGTTTGTCATCGGCAGAATTATTTTAGCAACATTTAACTCGTGATTTAGGTAGGTACCTAGTAACGAGTACGGGGTTAGGTACTAACCTACGGAGGGTCTGCGATCTAAATAATTATGCATAGAATAGTACATATCATATTATATAGACGGGTTATCTATACATAGAGCTGTGATCTGTAACAGAAGGGTATTCTATACAAAATAATAAACCGTTGTGCAGGGATTTGCAGCGTTTTATTGCAGTTTTGGATTGTACATACCTTGAAACGTAAACCATCAAACTTTGAGGGGGGGTAAGAATTTTTTTTTCATGCTCGATTCCAATGGTTCATTATTGAAAATAATAAACCAAAATGCAAATATTTAGGCTTTGCGATTGACACGCAGAACATGTCGCTTTCACTCCCTGATGAAAAACGAGATAAAATTCTTAACTCGGTGAACGCGATACTTTCTATCCATATCATATCAATTCGCGATCTCGCCCAATTTATTGGCCTCCGAACTTCAGCCTGCCCGGCCATCAAGTAGGTACGGTTGGATGTATACTAAGCTCCTCGAACGAGTCAAATTTTGGTTTATTATTTTCAATAATGAACCATTGGAATCGAGCATGAAAAAAAAAATTCTTACCCCCCCTCAAAATTTGATGGTTTACGTTTCAAGGTATGTAGAATCCAAAACTGCAATAAAAATATTTCTGTCTGTCCGCCGTACGCCGTACACCGTACGCCGTACGCCGTACGGGCCACTTTTCTTAGTTACCATGAAAGAAAATTGATGAAATTCGGGTTATAGGTTCCGTTCGGGGTCCAGTTGGTCCTCGAAGCTCGACGTTACTGTGAGTCATCTGTAAGGGGTTCAAAATAGGGGTTGAAATTTTCAAAACGCCTATACCATTTTTTTACGTGAATATTTTTACTGTTTTAAATAGTTCTTGAACTTGCGAGCTTTTTAAGACCATCCGGAGCGTCGTACGTCCAGCCGTTCGTTCACAGTAAGGCCCCGAAGATTGCACCGACAGGCATTTTCGACTCCAGTGTGAATGAAATTGTATACAATTCAAACCAAATCTCGTAACTAGAGACGCGCCCACAATAGGAAATTTGGCGGAGATGAAATCATTGGTAGGGATCACCTGATTATATTTGCGGAGTATGAAGTCGAGTTGGTTGTTCTGTGATATTATTTCATTTGAAAAATGATGGCTCTTTTGGAGTTTGTTGGTAGGTAGTGAAACTTGAACAAACGTTGAAGTATTATTGATGGGTAAATTATTACTACGGTAAGTCATTACTGAACGGTAAATTATTACACAACGGTTCATTATACCATCTACGTAGAAGGGGCTGGAGTTTGTTGGTAGGTACTTTCGCAACTTTTTTCACTCCTCATCAACAATTTCTTTTCAGAAATTCATTATGTGTGTTTCTTTTTGTTAGGTACTGTTTGTCATCGGCAGAATTATTTTAGCAACATTTAACTCGTGATTTAGGTAGGTACCTAGTAACGTGTACGGGGTTAGGTACTAACCTACGGAGGGTCTGCGATCTACATTATATGTATAGAATAGTACATATCATAAATTATATAGACGGGTTATTTATACATAGAGCTGTGATCTGTAACGGAAGGGTATTCTATACAAAATAATAAACCGTTGTGCAGGGATTTGCAGCGTTTTTAGAATTAAATGCGAATCAAGGTAATTACGAAGCAAAAATATCTCTTCCCGAGGAAGTCAGGCCCGATTTATTGTGGTGGAGAGAGCACGTTCTCTCTTCGTCTAATGCCATACGTAATGACATTTACCATATGGAAATACACACCGATGCATCTTTGACAGGTTGGGGAGCAGTCTGTGAGGATAGGCGAGGAAATGGTTGGTGGGGAAATGAACTTCGTGACGATTAGATTAACACTTTGGAACTACGTGCTATTTACTTAGCCTGTTCTGAGGTAGCCGATTCACTATCGAATGGTAATATTTTGATTAGGACGGATAACACAACCGCTTTAGCTTGTGTCAACAAAATGGGCAGTATTCAATTTCCACATCTGAACTCTATTTCTAGACAGATTTGGCAGTGGTGTGAACAGCGAAACGTTAACATATTTTCATCCTACATATCCTCTAAGGAGAATTTCGAGGCAGATGAAGCTTCAAGAATTTTGCCCCCGGACACTGAGTGGTCCCTTAATCAGAAATATTTCAATAATATTGTTCGCACATTCGGAAAGCCAGGGATTGACTTATTTGCATCTTCGAACAATTCTAAATGTGAGCATTACGTTTCTTGGTTCCGCGAGCCCGGAGCCTGGAAAATAGATGCCTTCACGGTTCATTGGGGCGGCTTGAGGTTCTATGCGTTCCCACCTTTTTTCCATGATCCTTAGGGTGCTTCAAAAGGTGATTTCTAGCCACGCGACCGGTATTATAGTGGTCCCCTTGTGGAGATCACAACCGTGGTTCCCGCTCTTTAACAAACTCACAATTGGCGAGCCAATTTATTTTGGCCCTCACGCTAACCTCCTGACTTGCCCTTTCAGGACGACTTCACCACATCCGCTCGCATCGAGACTTACCCTGGTGGCCGCCAAACTATCAGGACAGCCTTTTTGCTAAAAGGAATCCCTGATACCGCAGTTGATACCATGATCGACTCACTCTCCCCAGGAACCCTGAAACAGTACGATGGATCTCTGAGACTATTGTGGCAATTTTGTCGGGTTTCTGGGGCCTCTCCTTTTTCATTCAGCCCAACCTCAGTTCTAGAATTTTTCCAGTCCCTTCTGGACTCGACGGCACACAGCTATGGGACCTTCAATTCACACAGGTCTGCAATATCTCTTATCTCTTTAGTAGATATTGGTCGTGACCCTCTAATTAAACGATTTATGAAAGGGGTCTTTCGACAAAGGCCTTCCAGACCCAAGTATAACTATACGTGGGATCCCCGTGACGTATACGATTTCTTTAAATCTACACCTGCCTCAACATTAAAATCCGTGTCTCGTAGACTCGTTACGCTTATGGCTCTAGCCACAGGGCAGCGCCTACAGACCCTTCATTGCATCAGACTAGAGAACATGACTTTCCTGGAATCTGGCGCACGTATCGCCATCCCTGATCTGCTGAAGACATCCAGACCGGGTCACCCGCAGCCCTGTCTATCTTTTGTTTTTTTCAAGGGAGGCCCCAGAGCTTTGCATCCCATCCACCCTCAGAACATACATAGATATGACTAAGGAGTTTAGGAATGATTCCCACTTATTTCTCTCCACTACGAAGCCTCACGGCCCAGCGACAAAACAAACATTGAGTCGTTGGATTAAGGATACCCTGCAGGAAGCCGGAATCAACACCAGCCTTTTTACAGCTCACTCCACCAGGCACGCATCAACATCTGCGGCTTTGAGGAATGGAGTACCATACGAAGACATTCTTAGATCGGCTGGATGGAGCCACTCATCCACAGTTTTCGATAGGTTTTATAACCGACCTATACTTGACCAATGCATGAATTCGCCCGCAGCGACATTCAACCCCGAACAGGTCACACCCTCGGCCGTACCGTGAGCAAGTGACCTGCCACTAGTCCACATATTGTCATAATATCGCCGATTTGATCTACCATTGAAATACTTTTACGTTTTGAATTTCTCATTTTATTATATTGAGTTCCTTATTATCCACACGACTGTGTATTATATTATCCAATGTGTTACCTTTCCTAACCTGAACGTGGGCCGCTTATTGGTCCGCACTCTTTCAACAGCTGCTTGTTATTCTTTGGAAGCTTCAGACTGGCACTGAAGTATAATTAATAGATCAATTGAAGTTACCTGAAGTTCGATCTTAATTATACGAGGTGCCAGTCCGAAGCTTCCATAACCCAAATCCCCCCCTCCCGAGGACCAATAAGCCGAATATCTTTAAAAATACTGAAGCTGACGGGAGGGGAGTGCCAAGAATGACGGGCGGAGGGGAAGGGGGATTCCCTATCTTTTGTTTTTTTTCCCCTCTTTAAAAAGACCGTATGCAGCCGCGAGTGGAACCCTGCTGCTTGTTATTCTTTGGAAGCTTCGGACTGGCACCTCGTATAATTAAGATCGAACTTCAGGTAAGTTCAATTGATCTATTAATAATATCGCACAACAACCAACTCGACTTCATGCAGCCATCCTTGATTATAATCAGCTGCTCCTTAGTGATGAAATCCGGGCCGGATTTATACCGTTTGATTCGCGATCATGTTGAAGAAGCTTTTTGGTGCACACGAACGGCTGACGTACAGTGCTCCGGGTGGTCTCAAAAAATTGTTTAGCTCAAGACAAATTTAATATCGTAAAAAAAACCATACCTACCCTTCGATCGAAAGTTTTTGAGATACGGCGTTCTGAAAATTTCAACCCCTATTTAGAACCCCTTAGAGATGACTGACAGTAACGCCGAGCTTCGAGGACCAACTAGACCCCGAACGGAACCTATAACCCGAATTTCATCAATTTTTATTCATGGTAACTAAGAAAAGTGGCCCGTACGGCGGACGGACAGAAATATTTTTATTGCATTTTCGGATTCTACGTACCTTGAAACGTAAACCATCAAATTTTGAGGGGGGGTAAGAATTTTTTTGGTTTATTATTTTCAATAATGAACCATTGGAATCGAGCAAGAAAAAAATATGGGATTCAAAATAGGGGTTGAAATTCTCAGAACGCCGTATCTCGAAAAATTTCGATTGAAGGGTATTGTTTTTTTTACGTTATTAAAAATTATGTATTGACCTAAACAATTTTTTGAGGCCACCCGGAGCATTGTACGTCCAGCCGTTCGTGTGCACCAAAAAGCTTCTTCAACACGATCGTGAATCAAACGGTATAACTCCGGCCCGGATATCATAACTACGGAGCATCTGATTATAATCAAGGATGGCTGTATGAAGTCGAGTTGGCTGTTCTGCGATATTATTTCATTTTTGACAAGTGATGGACTATTGGATTTTGTTGGTAGGTACTTCTGAAACTTGAACAAACGTTGAAGTATTATTGAAGGGTAAATTATTAAGCAAAGGCAAATTATTACACAACGGTGAATTATGACTCCACGGTAAATTATTACACAGCGGTAAATTATTACACAACAGCTCAGCTACCCAGAAGGGACTGGATTTTGTTGATAGGTACCTACTTTTGCAACTTGAACAACCGTTGAAGTATTATTGTTGGGTAAATTATGACTCCACGGTAAATTATTACACAACAGCTCAGCTACCCAGAAGGGACTGGATTTTGTTGATAGGTACTTTTGCAACTTGAACAACCGTTGAAGTATTATTGTTTGGTAAATTATTACACTATGGCAAATTATTACACAGCGGTAAATTATTACACAACGGCTCATCTACCCACAAGTGGCTGGATTTTGTTTATAGGTACTTTTGCAACTTGAACAACCGTTGAAATATTATTGATGGGTAAATTATTACACAATGGCAAATTATTACACAACGGCAAATTATTACACAACGGTAAATCATTACACAACGGTAAATTATTACACCGCGGTAAATTATTACACAACGGCTCATCTACCAAGAAGGGGCTGGATTTTGTTGAAAGGTACTTTTGCAAATTGAACAACCGTTGAAGTATTATTGATGGGCAAATTATTACACAACGGTTTAGGTAGGTACCTAGTAACGAGTACGGGGTTAAGTGCTAACCTACGGAGGGTTCAGAATAGTACATAAACGTTATGTAGAAGGGCTATCTATACAGAGAGCTGTGATCTGTAACAGGAGTTTTCACTCCACATCAACAATTTCACTTCAGAACTTCATTATTTGCGTTTCTTTTTGCCATTTTAGTTAGGTACTGTTTGTCATCGACAGAATTATTTAAGCAACATTTACCTCGTGATTTAGGTAGGAACGAGTACGAGGTTAGGTACTAACCTACGGAGGGTCTGCGATATACATAATATGTATAGAGTAGTACATATTATATTATATAGAGGGGTTATCTATACAGGGAGCTGTGATCTGTAACAGAAGGGTATTCTGTACAGAATAATAAACCGTTGTGCAGGGATTTACAGCGTTTTTCATGCTCGATTCCAATGGTTCATTATTGAAAATAATAAACAAGTATTTCTGTCTGCCCGCCGTACGCCGTACGGGCCACTTTTCTTAGATACCATGGATAAAAATTGATGAAATTCCGGTTATAGGTTCCATTCGGGGTCTAGTTGGTCCTCGAACCTCGGCGTTACTGTCAGTCATCTCTAAGGGGTTCAAAATAGGGGTTGAAATTTTCAGAACGCCGTATCTCAAAAACTTTCGAATGAAGGGTATGGATTTTTTACGTGATTAAATTTATGTTGAGCTAAACAATTTTTTGAGACCACCCTGCACATCCAGCCGTTCGTGTGCACCAAAAAGCTTCGTCAACACGATCGTGAATCAAACGGTATATATCCGGCCCGGATTTCATCACTAAGGAGCACCTGATTATAATCAAGGATGGCTGTATGAAGTCGAGTTGGTTATTAGAGAGTTCCTAAGAGATAAGTTCATTAGGGAACGGCCATATCTTTTGGCCACATCTAAGGCGAGCAGCTAAGATGCTAGCTTTGGATGCTAACCAATAAGTCTGGTTTGACAGAAGTGGTGGGGGTAGGAGTGAATTAAAAAGTAACGTCACTTAACTTAGCACAACGCGAAATCCATTCAGCTTCAGCTGCCTTTCTTTCCTGGTCGTTCCGTTTCCATTTCATTAATTTTTAGTTTATTCTATTTTATTTCAAGTTCATCATGGAAGAGCTTGAAAATCTTTTTCGCCTCTACCTCAACGGAAAAGGACTGTTGTCAGATGACGATATTATAAGTGCATATTATAAGTAGGTATACTCACTTTTTTATCCTAAGTTGATATCGCAACAATCTAGTAAATTCTTTGAAAGACGCTTGGAGTAACTTTGAAAGACGTTGGCGATGGCGAGGACCGACGACACATGGCGCGTTAAAAAAAAAAACCACAAAACGCGGCAAAAAGCTGTGCACTGTTACCCCTGAGTAAGGTTAAAGACGATTCCTAAAGTTTGTGCCCTGGGAGATAACGCGCCTTATGTATAAGGCCGAATAAGTCGAACTTAAGGAAATAAGTTTGAACTTGGGCGACGCGCATGCGCAGTTGAGATAAATCCGAACACATCTTCCCGACTTTAGTCTTTAGGAACTCTCTATTGTCGGATAATAGAGAGTTCCTAAAGACTAAAGTCGGGAAGATGTGTTCGGATTTATCTCAACTGCGCATGCGCGTCGCCCAAGTTCAAACTTATTTCCTTAAGTTCGACTTATTCGGCCTTATACATAAGGCGCGTTATCTCCCAGAGCACAAACTTTAGGAATCGTCTTTAACCTTACTCAGGGGTAACAGTGCACAGCTTTTTGCCGCGTTTTGTCGTTTTTTTTTTAACGCGTCATGTGTCGTCGGTCCTCGCCATCGCCAGCGTCTTTCAAAGTTACTCCAAGCGTCTTTCAAAGAATTTGCTAGATTGTTGCGATATCAACTTAGGATAAAAAAGTGAGTATACCTACCTATGCTATGTAATGGAATGGATTTCGCGTTGTGCTAAGTTAAGTGACGTTACTTTTTAATTCACTCCTACCCCCACCACCTGTTGTCAAACCGGACTTATTGGTTAGCATCCAAAGGCTGCTCGCCTTAGATGTGGCCAAAAGATATGGCCGTTCCCTAATGAACTTATCTCTTAGGAACTCTCTATTATTTCATTTGATAAGTGATCGACTATTGGATTTTGTTGGTGGGACTTGTGAAACTTGAACGAACTTTGAAGTATTATTGATGGGTAAATTATTACACAACGGTAAATTATTACACAACGGCAAATTATGACACAACGGTAAATTATTACATAACGGTAAATTATTAAAAAGGTAAATTATTACAGAACGGTAAATTATTACACAGCGGTTCATCTACCATGAAGGGGCTGGATTTTGTTGATCGGTACTTTTGCAACTTGACCAACCGTTGAAGTATTATTGATGGGCAAGTTATTACACAACGGTTCATTATACTTGACCAGAGGGTAGGTACTGACCACAGAAAGCAGTGATCTACGCAGAAGGGGCATCTATTTCACTCCACATCAACAATTTTCCTTCAGAACTCCATTATTTGCGTTTCTTTTCGCCATTTTAGTTACTAGAGAGTTGTCGCAACCAAAAATTGACGATCGGGAGAGAGAACGTAAACGCAAGTGCTACGTTCGAGACGTAAGTTTTGGCGTTTTCAAGACTTGCGTTGCCCAGCACCACGTAACTATTGGAAAGATGCGTGTCGAGCATCTCAAAGCTACGTACTACGTAACTCGATAAGTAAACTTCTTCGCGGATAACCAAATTCGATCCCCATGGCTACGCTATCGCATCAACCCGAATTTTATAGAAAGACAAGAGGAGCCAGCCTCGGGAAGTTTTTCCGCCGTTTGCGTTGTCTTTATTTTGGGTTCTCTTTAGGTATATTTGGAAGCTTGAACTTCATGTGGTTCGTGTACCTATTCATGTTGAGCATTGCTATCCGAAAGCCATGAGCACGGTAAGTGAGTGCCTTATAAATTAGCAAGTATTTTTCGGGTTTGTAAATTATACGAATGACCCAAGGTCTCACGGTGCCGTAAGTACGGTTTTACAGTAAAAGGGCACGATTGGTCTTCTAGAAATTGTTCAAAACTCATAGAAACTATTACTGAATAATTATGTTACGAGCTAGCATGAGAATAAAGAGGTTAACTTGACAGACAAATTATATATCATTGACAAATTATTACGTTAACGTCACTTCAAATATGTCCGGAGTTACGTAGACACGTAACTTTCTCATGGAACGTACGTTAGATAGTTAGCATCCGAATTTGTCACCCTAGAACAGAGTTACGTTTTAGAGTTGCGTTTTTCGTAAAATGGTTGCGACAACTCTCTACTGTTTGTCATCGACAGAATTATTTTAGCAACATTTGACTCGTGATTTATGTAGGTACCTAGTAACGAGTACGAGGTTAGGTAATAACCTACGGAGGGTCTGCGATCTACATAAATTGTATAGAATAGTACATAATTACGTATATAGACAGGTTATCTATACAGAGAGCTGTGATCTGTAAAAGAAGGGTATTCTGTACAAAATAATAAACCATTGTGCAGGGATTTGCAGCGTTTTAATATATATTATAGGCACGTACTGCTTATTTAATAGGTGATACGAGTATCGTTTTTTTCTTATTTTTATATATAAAACAAGATAATAACTTTTTTAAGCGGCAACATAATCAAAAGGAGCATTTGCTCATAATGTAGATAGCTTGTTCCCTGATATATATTATGATCTGAATAATTCAAGTGGTGAACCCCGTATACCACATTTTGCCAGTTTGTGTATAAAGAAACCCTTATAATCAAACAGGAAAAATGCGGTATACGGGGCTCATCACTTGAATTATTCACATCATAAATATATTAGGGATCAAGCTATCTACATTATGGGCAAACCTTTCGATTATCTTGCCGCTTAAAAAAGTTGTTATCATATTTTATATCTAAAAACAAGAAGAAAAAAATCATATTCATATCACCTATTAAATTAGCAGTAAGTATGTATCGAAGGCCTTGATTTGATAGTATGTATACTGTAAAATGTATACAATCAAAGTTGATAGTATTTACATTATCAAATACTAGCAAAGGCCAAGAAACGTTAAGGCACGTTAATATTACTTTTTCGCGTCATCAAGCCTTTCATACATCCCCTCGGTAACTTAATTGAACACTTACCCTACTCACTAAGAGCAAGCAGGTCTCTGGCTATATTTAAGAAAAACTCCTGACCCTTCCTAAAAAATACTGCTAATACAGTCCCATTTTTTCATACATTCAAGCTATGATGTTATAACCACTCCATAAAGATCAACTAAATGGGGGGAGATAAGAGTAAAGAATGGTGCTACCTATGTGTTATATATTTCTAACTATTATTTGTGTTTTTATAATAACATTGTGTAGAGGTAAGATTGATCCTATACTATAGATCCAAGAGAGAAAGCTGTATAAGTCAGTGACCTACAATTCAGAAACTAACTGAAATTAAGGGTCAAACTACTATCATCTGTAAATTGTTATTGTGTATGATTATTGTAGTGATTGAGGATAGAACAGACGAGGCCGAAAACTAGCTTGAGAATGGTTGTATAATTATTGGCCCCTTGGCTCTTTATAGGCCCCTGACATGATCAGAGGGGGGTCGGGGGGTCCCCACTCTGAGATACAACATGTATGTACATCGCATTGGTTGTGGAGGAGCAGCCGATCACAATAATTATGATGTCATGTCTACCTATTTGAGAGAATAAATAAATAAAATAAATAAATGAAGATTCCTTATTAGTTCCTCATTATATTATTCGTCATGTATTCTCTCACTATAATTATATTGTTTCTCATTAGCTTTTCCTCTTCTGTTTACAGGTAAGCGCATTATGTGTACCTACTTACTACAAAAGAATAACTCTAAATACAGGCAGGAACTTACGGCAAGTTCCAAAACCTATAATATTTTTGTTGATATCGCTAACAAAGTTGCAACGCTTCATTTTTAGCAGTGAAGTTATTTCTCGCTACTCACAAATACATGTACCTAATTAATCAAAAATACGTGCTAATAACGAGTTATCGATCAAAATAGGCAGTTCATCAATTCATCGAATTTAATTTCACACCTTATGTGGTAAGCCGTCTTGCAATGTGGAATAAACTAAAAACTAAACCTTTAGCTTACCACCAGTCTATTTAACACAAAGCTTTTCACTCAACTTCTGGGCATAATCAGGTAGGTACTCACATAAACACAGCTAACAGTGAAACCTACCGCAAACTTCCTACCCTGACCTGGCATGTCATACAATTTATGTCGACCCCAATTGCTGTGGAGGAAGGACTTCATAAGTCTGCCTAATTGCACCAAGATATTATGTAAGTTTGGAGATTTACATAGCTAAAAAGAGTAGAGGGGCACTAAATTTAAATGATAGATTTTCAGAAGGTAATTTTAAGTTTATTAAAAACGGGATCAAAGTTTGAATAAATATTGAATACTTCTATGATTGGTTCTTCCACAGTAGGGGTTCTAACCTCAACATCGCATAGGTATTTCAAAAATGTTATTGTGATGATCCAGCGGGAGCTAAAAGTAGGAATAAATACACGAGACTACTTGAGTCGGTTTGTGTGGTCAAATGACAATTTATTGGCAGTTCACAGCTTCTTTTATACCCCTTGATACATCCCCAGAGAGGGGTAGGGGAACCCCGCTCTGGGAAGCCGTTAGACGCGGCTTATAATGCAAGCGACGCTATTTACATAGTGTTAGGGAGCAGCCGATCACCACAGTTATGTCATGTAGTTTTATGTTACATACCACTAAATTTTACGTTAATGTTTCAAGGTTTTCAGTTACATAGGTACCTGTATTTTTGGTTCAATCAAGTCTCAGGTGATTTTTTTTACAGTCTGATTAATAGTAAACAGGTAATATCCGCCTAGCTAAATTGAAAAAAAAAAACTGTACCTACATTAACAATACATTGTACTATCATTTACGTAACATTATATATAGTAATACTACATTATATATAGAACACATTATAATATACAGATACGTTCTGTGCAATAAGCTAAGGCAAGGTGCAATTAGG
Organism: Leptopterna dolabrata; assembly: GCA_954871275.1. Taxonomy (NCBI): domain Eukaryota; kingdom Metazoa; phylum Arthropoda; class Insecta; order Hemiptera; family Miridae; genus Leptopterna; species Leptopterna dolabrata. The sequence continues at coordinate 50,655,968 of OX940981.1, forward strand.
CAGACTTATGAAGTTCTTCCCCCACAGCAATTGGGGTCGACATAAATTGCATGACATGAAAGGTCAGGGTAGGAAGTTTGTGGTAGGTTTCACTGTTATCTGTGTTTATGAGAGTACCTACCTGATGATGCCCAGAAGTTGTGAGAGAAAAGCTTTGTGTTAAATAAATTGGTGGTACGCTAGAGGTTTATTTTTTAGTTTATTTCACATTGCAAAATAGCTAGTCTCTAAGGTCTAATGAGGCTCAACTACAATGCTCTAATCCTTCTTTTCGCTAAATGTGTGGGTGATTTATGTCTTGATGAGACCAAAATCACACCAGCTGTTACTGAAAAACGCTGCAAATCATTACACAGCGGTTTATTATTTACCTGTGTAGATGCCACTTCTGCGTATATCACTGTTTTCTGGGGTAGACACCAGGCCTCATGCTCCCCTTGGGAAAGCCCTAAGTCGAGTATTGGAGCCGGCCAGGGAATTAAAGTTTCATTCTAATGAGCGGAGTAGTATATCTCTGCACACGGAAAAAAATAAATAAGCTGTCCTTGAGTCGCGATAAGGAATTATTTTTTTTTGCGGGGACCTAATTTTGAGTATGGGGGTTTCGTCAATGTCGGCCGTTTACTCGACTCACGTCATCATATAGGTAAGAAATCACATTGCTATGCTTTCCACGAAGCTAGTTTCCACGATAGGAGCTAGGAGGCTCCCGAGTCACCAAATTAGTCTCTCTCTTAATTGTTTTGTAGTTAACCATGTTTCCTAGCACTTGATTAGGGTTGGGATTAAGAAATAATTACACGATTGTTTATACAAATAGATTTTATTAAAAATAATTTTCTACATTAATATATTATTACTCACAAAATACAACTCTTTCCTTGTTTCTATTAGGCGTATGTTTTAATGTATCTGTTTTTATCTTGATCCTATAGCTAATGTCCATCTCTCCTAATTCTCTTTCCAACCAGTAGTTCGAACAATAGACAATCTCCGAATTTTCGAACTTTAATACGTAACGAAGTCTGTCCCTGTGTTTTACCTCTTTAATGGCTGCAATTACCATTTCCGCTCCTTCGGAAATTTCTTCTAGCCGGTGGCAATCTCTAAATTTAATACGATCTTTTATTTTCTGCATGGTAATATTTTTAATTTGGGTCATATCCGCTTGGGTAAAAGGGATGTTCTTCCATACCTCTGTGTAAAACTACAAAGATCCAGTCTGCATCCCGTACAAAGTAGAGTTGGCGGATGTAAAACTCGATAGACTGCTGGAAGAATTACCGGATTTATTGGAGCAGCTCCGGAAGGAGAATTACTACCTAATGGACTTGGACATAACGCAGGATTTTGCGGGGATTTTTAACAAAGAGGAAATGACTACATATTTAACCAACAACTTTAACTTTTACGTCCAGGGAGAGTACAAGGAAAACTCCAATGTTATAGTAAACAACGATAAGACAGTCGGAATAGATTGTCTTACCTGGCTTACATCTAACGCTCGGGTTAAAATATACAACAAGTTTATTTGCCAAGTTACCAGCCCAGGAGTTAACAAGAATATTGGAAACCATATTATAGATTTCCTTAATTGTCCAGATGCGAGACTAAAGGAGACATTTTCTTCGGCATTAGCTAAGATGCATGGTATTACGAGATTAGAAGCTACGATTTATAACTATGCTATCGGACATCCCCGTGGAGAAGGCTACAGTCCTCTACAAGGTTGTATAACTCAGCTAGAAGAGAGTAAATTATACTTCCGCGATGCTCCGATATACTCTGCTTCGATTCCAAAAATGTGGGCAAAATTGACAGAGAGTCTACAGAACAGCTGTTGTCTTGTGTTTAAAGACATCCTCCAATATGTTTATTGGGGTAACAGCAATACAAGAAAATTGACCGGATTACAAATAAATCTCCCAAAAGAACCCAAAGCCAGGAAGAAGGTTGTACATTACATCCTCTCTGCGTGTAGTTTTAATTGCCTACCTGTTAACTTTATAGAGGTTTCGGAAGAAAACGGGAGCAGAGACAATGTCCGAATCATACAAAAGTGCTACATTAAAGCCGGAGAGACCTACTTCTCTAGGTGCAGTACTCAATTTTCGACAATACCGGCGGATATCGATATAAAGGATGCTGGTTTAGTCGCCACGGATAATTTGATTCCACTCGTTTTAAGGAAAAGAACTAATAAAACAAACAAACTATCTCCCTACAACATTAAAGAAATCGAACCTCTGTCGAGAGCCTACATTACATCGACAAGGAAACGGAAACAGGAGATGGAGGACCTCGATACGAAGAGGCGAAAGCAGAATTTTATCGAGAAGACAACTGCACTAAGGGAGGAATTTAAAAGTCTTCTGGAGAAAGAAGAGAAGATAGCACAACTGAGGGAAGGATTAGAAAACCATTTCTGTTGCCGTCGGGAGAACCTAGATCCAGTAGGTGTCTACAAGGTGTCGGCGTTTACTGTTAATAATAAGAACAAATTTACCTATGTTGGTGTATTAGCGGAGAAGGATGGAGTAAAAAAGGTCTACTTCTTAAAAGGTTCCTACAAAAAGATGTTTTTAAGTGTATACGAGAACAGGGAAGCCCTTATTGCAGATGGATATATTTTAGTGCCTTATAAAAACGGTATGGAGATAATATGCTCGCCTACCAAAGAAATTTTTGTAACTTTTACTACAAATGGTGTTACGAATTACCAAAACCACACATTCGCTAAGATAGAAAATTTAAAGTTTTACACAGAGGTATGGAAGAACATCCCTTTTACCCAAGCGGATATGACCCAAATTAAAAATATTACCATGCAGAAAATAAAAGATCGTATTAAATTTAGAGATTGCCACCGGCTAGAAGAAATTTCCGAAGGAGCGGAAATGGTAATTGCAGCCATTAAAGAGGTAAAACACAGGGACAGACTTCGTTACGTATTAAAGTTCGAAAATTCGGAGATTGCCTATTGTTCGAACTACTGGTTGGAAAGAGAATTAGGAGAGATGGACATTAGCTATAGGATCAAGATAAAAACAGATACATTAAAACATACGCCTAATAGAAACAAGGAAAGAGTTGTATTTTGTGTGTAATAATATATTAATGTAGAAAATTATTTTTAATAAAATCTATTTGTATAAACAATCGTGTAATTATTTCTTAATCCCAACCCTAATCAAGTGCTAGGAAACATGGTTAACTACAAAACAATTAAGAGAGAGACTATTTTGGTGACTCGGGAGCCTCCTAGCTCCTATCGTGGAAACTAGCTTCGTGGAAAGCATAGCAATGTGATTTCTTACCTATATGATGACGTGAGTCGAGTAGACGGCCGACATTGACGAAGCCCCCATACTCAAAATTAGGTCCCCGCAAAAAAAATAATTCCTTATCGCGACTCAAGGACAGCTTATTTATTTTTTTCCGTGTGCAGAGATATACTACTGAGCGGGATTCAATAATTCAGTAATTAATTATTTGAAGGTATTCACGAAGCATAATAAGTTAAATAATAAACCGCTGTATAATAATTTACCCAATAATACTTAAACGTTTGTTCAAGTTGCAGAAGTACCTATCAACAAATTCCAAAAGAGCCATCAATCGGCATAAACCGTTGTGTAGTAATTTACCTGTATAGATGCCCCTTCTACGTAGATAGTACAATGAACAGTTGATTAATAATTTACCGTTGTGTAATAATTTGCCCATCAGTAATACTTCAACGGTTGTTCAAGTTGCAAAATTACCTATCAACAAAATCCAGCCCCTTCTACGTAGATGGTATAATGAACCGTTGTGTAATAATTCACCGTTGTGTAATAATTTACCACTGTGTAATAATTTACCCATCAATAATACTTCAACATTTGTTCAAGTTTCAAAAGTACTTATCAACAAAATCCAAAAGAGCCATCATTTTTCAAATGAAATAATATCACAGAACAACCAACTCGACGTCATACAGCCATCCGTGATAACAATCAGGTGCTCCCTAGTGATAATTATTATCTGGGCCGGGTGGCCTCAAAAAATTCTTTAGTTCGATCAATAAAACGCTGCAAAGTCCTTGTCACGTGGTTGGTTTATTATTCTATTGGACATACCTACAGAAATGCTGCCTGTCCATTTATGTTTCGTTCATGCGTAATAATCAAAATAGCTATTTCAGATGGTTTCCATCAATTTCGGCACCTAAAACACAAATTAGGTACGCTTCTTTTTTTTAAACTATCTTTGATCACTGGTAGTGCCATTTAATCGTCTTGATCCACGTGTTGACACCTTTTCCAGCGTTATTATACAAATTGATGGTGATTTCAGACGATTTCCCAGGTTTTTCACTCATAAAAAATCAATTTCGGGAGTTGAACATTTAGAAGAACTCAATTTTTCACTCTTTGGTCAAAATCGACTTCATATTCGGTCTTCTCGTCCCCCAGCACATGGAAAACGATATCTCAAAAGCTCATGTTACTAATGTGTTACTAAAACACAAAAAGTACCTATTTTCATACACATTTTCACTCATAACACCCCTGGGTATATTCCGATAGAGATGACAGGTAACAGAGAGCTTCGAGAACCAACTAGACCCCAAACGGAACCTATAAACCGAATATCCTAAATTTTTGTTCATGGTAACTAAGAAAAGTGTTAAGTACGGCGTACGGCCCGATCGGCATACAACCAGAGGTGTAATGGGAGAAAAATGGGTGTAAAATAGGGGTTTTCGAGGGATTTTTGAGGTTTTAGTGAACGTGAGCTTGTGAGGTGTCGTTTTCCGTGTTCTTTATGGCGGGAAGTCCGAATATTAGGTTGATTTTGACCGAAGAGTGATGAATTGAGGTTGCAACGAAGTTTAAGCTCCCGAAATTCATTTTTTATTAGTCAAGAACTTGGGAAATTGTCTGAAATCACCATAAATTTGTATAATAACACTAGAAGTAGTATCAACAGGTGAATCAAGCCAATTAAATGGTACTATCAATGATCAAAAATAATCAGTTTAAAAACCGTGCCTAATTCGTGTTTTTGGGGCCAAAATTGGTGGAAACCACCAAAAATAACCATTTCAATAATTTCACATGAGAGAAACAATAAATGAACAGCCAAAATTTCTGTGGGTATGTCCAATAGAATAATAAACCCATGTGACAAGGACTTCGCAGCGTTTTGGTTTATTATTTTCAATAATGAACCTTGGAATCGAGCATGAAGAAAAACATTTTGAGCCCCCCTCAAAATTTGATGGTTTCCGTTTCAAGGTACGTAGAATCCGAACTCGGGAGAAACTCGAACGTGTCCAAAATGTGACGCTTAGAAGTATAACTGGAGCTGCAAAATCGACTCCGATTGCGGCAACGCGAGCCCAGACTGGAATTGAGCCGATAAATGCTAATGTGGATGCCGCAGCTATGATGCTGAGTGAGAAGCTGAAAAGAAATCGTATTCCCTACTGGAGAAACTACAGCGCACCGCAAGCCCGACTCACATCTCAGCAGCTCAATTTCTCCCATGTCGTGGAGAATAAGGTAAGGGAGCTGAACCTGAACTTGGGAGATCCTGAACCTTTCCCTCAGGATTCCAGCCACCTACCCTTCACATATGATCTCGATCTGATCGGGAACATCTCCAAGAGCAACGCCACTCCATCGGAATTGAAAGCAGCCGTTTTAGAGACGATTCACGAACGATACCCCCGAGGAGAGTGGCTGCACGTCTACGCCGATGGGTCTGCGCATGGAGCCATAAGGAATGGGGGAGCTGGCATCTACTCGGAGATGTTTGAGATCAGCGAGCCTGTTGGATCAAGTGCCTCTAACTTTGATGGCGAAATCATGGCTATATTGTTAGCCATGGACGAGGTGCAACGACGAAGGGTGGCACGGGTTGTTATATTCGTGAACTCCCAGGCCGCCATACTTGCACTTGGTACCGCTCAACCCTCAGCAAGATCACGAGCGGTAGACGACTCTCTGAGGTCGCTCAAGTCCGTCCGAGAGTACGGCGGTGTCTGTCACACAGCCACTGTGGAGTCAGAGGGAACGTGGAGGCAGACTGGTTGGCGAAGGAAGGTGCTAGAAAAGCCCAGCCGGATCCACCTAGAACAATGTCGTCGGCCAAACGGGAGATAGCGGCTGCAATGAAATGTCGCAACAAGGAAGCAATAGAGGCGGCGAGCGCTGGAAAGGACTGGGAGCTCCTCACCACAGAGGAAGGCAAGATTTCCCCTTTTCTCCCTAGGCGAATGTCAGCGGCCCTGTTTAGGATGACCGCTGGCCATGACTACCTCCAAAGGCATTTATTTAGGATATCGGTAGTCGACACGCCAATTGGTCCATTGTGCATCCTGGAAGCCATGGACGCCCGACATATCACGGATTGCCCTGCACTGGTAGGCATATAAGGGTCCAGGCCGGAGGAAACAGCGAGTGAAAAGTCTGAATGTCCACCGTGCCCCCGCACTTAGCACTTTTCTTAGTTGCTATGAACCAAAATTAATGAAATTTGGTTTGTGTCCTGTTTGGGGTCTGGTTGGTCCTCGATGCTCGGCGTTACTGTCAGTCATCTCTAAGGGGTGAAAAATGGGGGTTAAAATTTTCAGAATGCCGTACCTCGAAAACTGACAATAGGAGGGTATGGTTTTTTAACGTTTTTAAATTGATCTTGAGCTAAAGAATTGTTTGAGACCACCCGGAGCATTGTACGTCCAGCCGTTCGTTTGCACCGATAAGCTTCGTCAACACGATCGTGAATCTAACGGTGTAAATCCGGCCGGGATATCATCACTAAGGAGCACCTGATTATAATCAAGGATGGCTGTATGAAGTCGAGTAGGTTGTTCTGTGATATTATTTCATTTGAAAAATGATGGCTCTTTTGGATTTTGTTGATAGGTACTTTTGCAACTTGAACAAACTGTATGCTTCATGAATAACAACGAATAATTAATTATTGAATTATTCATTTTTTAGCGAATTTTCGAAGAAAAGGAAGCTATTGTTCTCGGTCCAAAATTTTTAAAACTCGAATTTCCGAAAGATTTGTATACCAAAATCCGTTTCAGACCATCCTGAATTCACTGCCGAAAGACACCAAAAATTATATGTATATATATATTTATATATTTATATATATATTTATACATTTATATATTTATATATGTATGTGTCATTCCAGACGATAACTCTAGAAAGATAGAGATAAAAAGTTCAAATTTGCACGAAAAATCTGTCTTGGCAATCGACAGGCTAAGTTCGTAGATGGGCAGAATCGGGTCACTCTAAGGGGGAGTTTTGGGGAGTTTTATGGGGGAGAAATTACCCATAAATTCCCAAAATGAAAAAGTCTGACAAGTGACACCTCATTTTAAAGGTTTTTGTACGCTGAACACGATGGTGAAATCAGAATTGCGATATCTCATTCCCTTCTCAAACTAGAGCACTTTGAAGATGAAGGAACGTGGTTATTTCTTGAGATGTTCTTCCTGGTTCGTCTGCTCTAATCTGATAACGGAATGGGATATCGCAATTCTGACTTCACCATCGTGTTCAGCGTTGGAAAATCTACAAACCGAGGTGTTACTCGGCAAAAAATGGAACAAAAAATTTGTTACGTAGGTATGCCCATATTTGATGCATACCGAATTAACCGAATAGCGTCATACTTGAATACCTATAATTACCCAATAAGTTTAAGATTGCCCATATTTGAATGGGATATCCCAAAGATCACATTTTATATAAAATCAGTTATAGCCATGCTATCCAAAGTTCGCTCTTATAGCCATGCTGCATGACTGTGGTTTTTTTTTTAAATTATTGATTGATCTACGCAGAAGGAGCATCTATAGGGGTAAATTATTACACACACAGTTTCTTACACAACGGTTTATTGTTTGTCTTATTTTTCATGGATAACTAAATATAATATTAATGATTCAATAATCATTGGAGCACGCGCATTTTTATGAAGCTATGATTCCCGGGCCGGCTCTACTACTCGATTTAGGGCTTTTCTGGGGGAGCTCGAGGATAGGTATATTGACCACAGAAACACATTGATCTAAGCAGAAGGTGCATCTATATACGGGTAAATTATTTTTCTTACACAACGGTTTATTATTTACCCTATGCTTAATGAATAACAAAAAATAATTAATGATTGAATTATGAATTCGGCGCATTTTTATCGAACTGTAATTCTGGGCCGGCTTCAATACTCGATTTAGGGCTTTCCTGGGGGAGCTCGAGGGTAGGAATTGACCGCAGAAAACAGTGATCTACGCAGAAGGGGCATCCATACAGGTAAATAATAACCCGTTGTGTAATAATTTGTAGCTTTAAAAAAAATACAGCATGGTAATGCGTTGTTGTCACTTCTGTTGTGTAGAAGATTATTAAGCGTCGCGGAAAATGACGAAAAGGAGACTAGTTACATGAACGTACTTCTTAGGTGATGATTATAACCATGGAAATCGCCTTTCCCCCTGGGATAAGAACTGTGACGCCACACTCTCTTCAACCAATCAAAGCGATTCGCACAGCTTCCCCTTCAATTCTCCCGATTTTCAAATTCGATTTTAATTATTACAACAACATTTTTATCCATATTTTATCACATTTTCGTGAACTGTAGGTGGTCTAGTGTAGCGTAAAAAAGGTTTCATACGGAATTTCAAAAGGGTGCAAGTTCCTAATTTTCTTCCGTCCATCTTTTTTCCATCTCAGGAGGAAAACGTTTCTCTCGCACATCCACATTATCAGAGCTCCCACATGTCTAGGAGCATCCCCATTTGCCCTCCATAAACACTCGCGATACTGGTGGAGATGTACGGCGAAATGGAGCGAGCCGTTTTGTCAGGCTCAAGATTCCCAACTCGGTGGATAGGAACGTGAGGGAGTCGAAGGGAGGGAGTTTGAACAAGGAGAACTGGCAAGAAGCTTTCATTGTTCCAAACCAGCAAGCTTTGCTTTCCATCCAGCCGTTTCCATCCTTTCCGAACTCTCCCGCTACGTCATATTCGTATGTTGATCAAACAATTACTGATAGACAAATTGAACTGGCAAACAATTTGTCAAACATGAACCAGAGGGTTATAATTTGTGTGATTAATATCCAACTAATGACGTCCCGTTTGTCTCTCTCCAATGAAGTGTGGATGGTCAATCCCAGTCTTGCTGGCCGCTGTATAAATAATTTATACAGCGGCCAGCAAGACTGGGATTGACCATCCACACTTCATTGGAATTACAATTATTGTAAATAACTCTATTTTTTCTATAGAGCAACTACTATACTGCTCTGTACTTTTATGTAGAGTACCTACTTTGCGACAGTGCCTGTATGTATTGGAAGTTTGTTTTTTGTTTTAACTTTTTATTTGTGATCTACAACAATTTACACAAGTGAATTACATGCAGATGTGCTAATATGTTTCACATAGGTAATTGTGACGGAGTGAAGGAGGTACTCATCAGTACCACTTCAGTGCCGTGATGAGTATTGGACGTACGAAGGAAAACTCAAACTCATACACTTGGTGTGTACTCATCATGTTTGTACTTTTTCACCTTGTCAGTCTGCACGTTGATGACGATTATGTCGAAAGGAAGGCAGCAGGTATGCAGGTTTTTGGTTAACTTAACTATGATTTGTTCAACTATGATTTGTTTACTTACGAGTGACGAACTTTTAAGACTTTTTGAAACAACCGAATGGCACAGTCTTGCGTATTTTTTTACAGAACGTCCTCTTAACCAGATAAAATTACCAGTTACAAAAAATAAAAAAATAAACTGTATTATTTTAGACTGCTTCGTTTCCCATTACCGAGCAAACCCTTAAATTGTTATGTTGATTTTATGTATTCATCCGGTTAATTGATTATTGAGCAATTCGTAGCGGGCACATTAAATATTAATTTAATCGGATTATTCAGCCAAGCGGGTGGGAGATATCGTGGGAAGTCGGATGCGAGGGGGGTCAGTGTACATTAATTTATCAGAATGCTGAAGGTCTGCCCCCAACTAGTGTTATATAGTTACCTCTACTTATGGGGTAATTTGTGATATCCCGTAATTTCTGCTGTATCGAGCACTCAAAATTATGTTAGGTAGATATCAAAACGTAATAGGTACTTACTGTGAGGTTGCTTGAGGTGTGTGAATGACACCTCAAGAATATTGATTAAATTCCAGAACCACGCCCGTGAAAGCGAGCTAAATGTATTGTCGACCCTTCCAGATCCAAGTATCAGGCTTCGTTAATTTATTCCTTTAATATATTCATTTATTATAATAATATTAACCCGCTCTAATATAGTCCCGAGGCAGAAATAATCTCCTTAGCAGATATTTCCGTTTCAATGGCCGGAGAGCCAAGTGCGGAGAAAACTGGAAGGTGTCAGACACAGGAAGCCTCGTCGGCCCTTCCGGAGTGCGGTGGCTTGGAAATTAAGGTTTTGTCAACCCCCCCATACCACCATTCAATAACCAGCGAAACTTATGAAATCAACGCGAAAATAGGACCTCCTTTCTCAGTCCTTTTCATGATAATATAATCTCGAATGGAAATATCTCGGTTGGACGGACGCTCATTTAATCGGGGTTTTCATGTAATGCGCGTATTCAGAAAGAAGGCTCCTGTCTACTCCTGAGTTCCGGTCACTGGCTTCTTTGAAATCTTCGTATTAAAACGGCCATGGAACGTTCTGTGAATCGTAATTCACCGTATAATAAATGCCCTTTAATCTAACCAACCGTGGGATTTCTGCTTCCCCATGTTGATCGGTGCAGGACAAAAGCGCCAATGGCACATGAAAATTGCCCAGAAGCGCCACAGTGCCTTTCCCAAAAGCGCCAATGGCTTATCCATATGCGCCAAAAAAAGACACTCCCAAATGCGCCACAATATATTTATGCTTCAAAATCAATATTCCCAGATGCGCCAACAAGTTCGTCCTGAATCAAAGCTTGGTAGGTACTACGTTTGAAAAGAAGTAGGTTATGTGAAATTGACTACCGTTTATTATTAAATTAGACAAATTAGACAGTTGAAATTGACAAAAAATTGAAAATCTCACTTTAGGTATCTCAGATTAGGTATTTTTCGCCGGCTTTTTCGTCACCTGTTTCATCAAGCCCACTCGTCTCAAGTATTCAACACGTGTGATTTTTGGAGCACTGTACTTTTCCCCACAAAGAAGAAAGAATGTTGTTCCTTTTTTGTTGCTTCTAGCGAACGGGTGGTCCACATGATAGCTCGTTCAGTTTTAGGTAGGTCTCTACTTAATGTTTCATTAGGGCCTCCACAACCACATGAACTGAGAGATGTGGCGCAGTGAACTGGTCTTTGAAGTGACGGTGAAATGATTCTGCACCATTCGTAGTGCTTGGTGTGGTGTTTGGACAGTCTGCCCACAAGTGGGGTGGGAAGTTGCTCTGAGGTCCAACGTACGTTTTACTACATCGCCGATTTTTGAATCACTTGTATGAATTAGTTGAATGAGATCAATAAATGAATCTTCAACTTCACTCGCTAGGAAGCATGGTAAGCCAAAAAAATGTTTGAGGAATTTCCCCACATCGGAGTCACCTAGATCAGTCAGACCTAGATTTTGTATTTTTCAAAATAAAGCTTGTCCATAGTGGAAATGACAGCACTTGACTGAGGAGCATGGGAACACTTGTTTGAAGCCTATATGGGCAGCACGTTCAAAATCAAGTAAGCTGGTGGTTTGGATTAATATTAATCCTTGCTGCGCAAATCTGCCGTTTGAAGCAAAAACGCCTTATCTCCGAAAACCACCTATTTCAGAAATCGCTTTTTAAGTTTTCTATATAAATCAGGCTGTAGTTCCCATCCAGTTTGTGCTATCGAACCCATTTTTTAGAGACACATCGATAATGCTTGAATTGACAAAATTATCGAAAAAATCGAGAAAAAAAATCGATTTTGAAACCAAAAACTCTACTTAAGGCGGGGAAATCAAATCGAATTGATTTTTTTGCCATGTTTTTGTAGGTGAACCGCCTTAACTATCATGTAAGGCGATTCACCTTCAAAAACAAGAGTGTTACCGACCTCTTGTTTTTAGCGAATTTTCAAAGAAAATGAAGCTATTGCAATGGCTTCGAAATTTAAATAATATAAATTTTTGGAAATTTTCTTCATAGAAATCCGTTTCAGACCATTCTAAAACGATTCCTGAAATTTAACACTTTTTAGCGAATTTTCAAAGAAAATGAAGCTATTGCAATGGCTTCGAAATTTAAATAATATAAATTTTTGGAAATTTTCTTCATAGAAATCCGTTTCAGACCATTCTAAAACGATTCCTGAAATTTAACACTTTTTTATATGTATATATATATATATATTTATATATATATTTATTTATATATGTGTCACTCCAGACGATAACTCTCGATAGAATTGAGATAAACAGCTCAAATTTGCACAAAAAATCTATCTTGGCAATCGAAAGGCTAAGTTCGAAGATGGGCGAAATTGGCCTACTCTAAGGAGGGTTTTGGCGCATTTAAAGTGCGCAAAAATTACCCAAAAATCCCCAAAATGTTATTTTCCAACAAGTGACCCCTCATTTTAAAGGTTTTTGCACGCTGAACACGATGGTGGAATCGGATTTTAGATATCTTGATCCGTTCTCAAATTAGAGCATTTAAAGTGCGCAAAAATTACCTAAAAATCCCCAAAATGTTATTTTCTAACAAGTGACCCCTCATTTTAAAGGTTTTTGCACGCTGAACACGATGGTGGAATCGGATTTTAGATATCTTGATCCGTTCTCAAATTAGAGCATTTAAAGTGCGCAAAAATTACCCAAAAATCCCCAAAATGTTATTTTCCAACAAGTGACCCCTCATTTTAAAGGTTTTTGCACGCTGAACACGATGGTGGAATCGGATTTTAGATATCTTGATCCGTTCTCAAATTAGAGCATTTAAAGTGCGCAAAAATTACCCAAAAATCCCCAAAATGTTATTTTCTAACAAGTGACCCCTCATTTTAAAGGTTTTTGCACGCTGAACACGATAGTGAAATCGGATTTTAGATATCTAAATCCGTTCTTAAATTAGAGCATTTAAAGTGCGCAAAAATTACCCAAAACTAGGATAATCTTTAAACTCTTACCCCCACCCCCTTAGAGTGGTCAGATTGAAAAATGTGAGAAGTATTAATTGAAGACGAGAGTTCGAAGCAAAAAAGGGGGAGGCAAACGATTAGTACAACTCCTTGAATTTACCCACAGCGATCAAATAAATAAGCACTTAGTACAATTACGTAATAAACAAACGGTAGAATCAGGATGGACAAAACGTACAAATTAAAATAAATACGAAGAGAATATACATAGAAAACCAAATTTTAGACCGAAGTTTTCCTTTATTCAAAACCATAGCCATTAATTCGAATATTTCTTTGAAAATTCGCTCATTAAGTCATGCTGCATGACTGATTTTTTTATATGTATATATATATTTATATATGTGTCACTCCAGACGATAACTCTCGATAGAATTGAGATAAACAGCTCAAATTTGCACAAAAAATCTATCTTGGCAATCGAAAGGCTAAGTTCGAAGATGGGCGAAATTGGCCTACTCTAAGGAGGGTTTTGGCGCATTTAAAGTGCGCAAAAATTACCCAAAAATCCCCAAAATGTTATTTTCCAACAAGTGACCCCTCATTTTAAAGGTTTTTGCACGCTGAACACGATGGTGGAATCGGATTTTAGATATCTTGATCCGTTCTCAAATTAGAGCATTTAAAGTGCGCAAAAATTACCCAAAAATCCCCAAAATGTTATTTTCTAACAAGTGACCCCTCATTTTAAAGGTTTTTGCACGCTGAACACGATGGTGAAATCGGATTTTAGATATCTAAATCCGTTCTTAAATTAGAGCATTTAAAGTGCGCAAAAATTACCCAAAACTAGGATAATCTTAAAACTCTTACCCCCCCCCCCCCACCCCCTTAGAGTGGTCAGATTGAAAAATGTGAGAAGTATTAATTGAAGACGAGAGTTCGAAGCAAAAAAGGGGGAGGCAAACGATTAGTACAACTCCTTGAATTTCCCATTTGACATATAATTGTTGATACCTTCATAGACAGACAAGTACCGGCCCACGTATTACTAGAAGGAAGACGAAAGAAAAAATCTATTTCAAATTATTCAATTTAGGTACTAACAGTAGGAGGAAGAAGTTTTCCTTTATTCAAAACCATAGCCATTAATTCGAATATTTCTTTGAAAATTCGCTCATTAAGTCATGCTGCATGACTGGTTTTTTAAAGGTAAAACACCTCAACTCTACAAGTCAGGATAACCTAATTATATTTTTCAAGATAAAAAAACCTCATCGCTAAACCAGCTGAGCAAACATTTGAAGGAGAAACGCCTTGCAATTTTTGAAGATTCGTCTGATCCTAAATCTGAAGCCAAAAAAAAGTAAACTTTTGAAGGTAAAACGCCTTATCTCAATTGTCGCTGAGTTAAGGCGTTTCACCATAAAAAATATTCACGAATCAACATAAGTTTGAGGCGTTTTTGAACAGAGTTAAGGCGTTTCACCTTAAAAAACAGTTAGATAAGGCGTTTTACTTTCAAATTCAACGATTTTTTGATTTCGAGGGTAGGAATTACCCCCACTTCTTAATGAAATTTTAAAATTTTGACTTCACCATCGAAAAGAGCATATCACAAATAGGGGGGGTACGTAAAAATCTCATTTTTGTCAACATTAGAGATAAGGCGTTTTTGTTTCAAACGGCAGAAATAGTGTGACCAGGAAGTTCCACATTTTTGTATAACAATCAGCAGTTTTGGAAGGAAGGAAGCAAAATGCCAACTGAACGTAGGTGTTTTTAGAATGTGCGTGAATCGTGTACAACTGGCTAAAAGATTTTGGACATACATAGAAAGTTCCATCGGCCAAAAGAAGTTCTTGAGCACGTAGAAAACGGAGATTACGCTGCGTAGTGAGGATAACAACTTCATCTTCCGAATGTACACGAACAAAACGCTCACAGTTGTTGTTGTACAGTTCAAGCGAAGCGAGTTGTCTCAATGCTTCTTGACGGCTAGTTGGATTACATCGAACACCTTTATTTGTGGATTTGTGGAACATTGTATCTCATAAACAGTCACAAACTGAACTGACTCTGTAAATGTTGGGTAGTTACGACGCTGCGATTTGACCTTGTTCTTGTTGTCCACCTGAATTGATATGAGTTGTTGATGAAATTCACTCTTTGCTCACTAATCTTGTTTATATTCACCTATCAGTTTGACACAGTCTGGCGCTTATGAACCTCGCTTATGAACGGTTTGGAAATACATTTGGCGCTTTTGGGAGTGTTGGTTCTATTGTTCACTGAACATCTATTAAATTGAGCTCTGGCGCTTTTGGACAGTGAAATTTCAAGGATTGGCGCATATGGACTGCAGCCGTGTTGATTCTTACGGTATTATCCCCATAATACCATAATAACCATAATACCTACCGTAATCACCCATAATTTTGAAATGACCGATGTGGAGGTTCTGCATAAGGAAGCTGGTTTCCAACGGGAATTTCAGTTCTCTTCCGGTTCTCGACGGAGGAAATATAAAAACGTTCAGAGATTTGCGCTCGGTCTTGTGCAACAAGACGGATCGCTGCTTGTCAGAAACGCTGCAAATCCCTGCACAACGGTTTATTATTTAGTGCAGAACACCCTTCTGTTGCAGATCACAGCTCTCTGTATAGATAACCCTAATATATAACATATTACTATTCTATAAATATTATGTACCTGTGATGAAATCGACTTATCACATTAAACGGAACTCTTTATTCTTCTTAATTAACGATGGTACAGAATACGAATGAAATATTAAATTACTCATAGACGCGTGATGAGTGTCTGACAACAGGAATAAACACATGACGCTAATAATAATTTCAGTCGAATCATACCACATTCTTCCCCCCTTTCTAAAAATGCATCTCGTAGTCCTCGAAACGTCGAGGCATGGAACGCTCCCTAGTCGAGCGGCGAAGAGAATCATTGGCAGGCGCTGTGGAAGTCGGCGGTTCAGAAAGTTCAACTGGTTGGAAGGTTGTTGAAGCAGGATCAGGAAGTGTTGAATCAGGAACAGGAAGTGTTGGATCGGGTTCCTGAGAAGATACGGATGCATCAGAGTTCATCGATCCTCCCCCAGAAGGTGCTAGATGCTTCAGCGAAACCGTTACCTCCCGTCCATCCTCCTTCTGAACCTTGGCGTACTGCGGGTTGACGTCCACAAGGAGCACCTCCTCCACTAACGGGTCATACTTGCTCGTGCGAACATGGTTTTTCATAAGCACCCTGGACGAGGGTACCATCCAAGTTGGTAGCGACCAACCATGAGTCGATCTCCTATTGTGCTTAAACATTCTTTCATGCGGTTTTTCATTCGTCGAAGTACACAGCAAAGATCTGATGGAATGGAGTGTGTCCGGGAGCACCGACTCCCAGTCTGACGTATCCAAGTTTCTTTGCTTCACTGCTAGTGTTACGGTTCTCCAAATCGTTCCGTTCTCCCTTTCGATTTGACCATTCCCTGTCGGATTGTAAGACGAAGACACGGATGTCGCTACACCTCTGGCGTGCAGAAAATCCCGGAATTCGCGGGAAGCAAAGGAAGCTCCTCGGTCTGTGTGTATGTAGGAAGGGGTACCGAACACGGAGAATAGGTCAACGAGGCAGTCGATCACGGTAGAAGAGTTCATGTTAGAGCAAGGGTAAGCAAAAGGGAATCTGGAAAACTCGTCGATGAGGGTCAGGAGGTACTTATTCCTAGTTCTGGATGGAAGAGGCCCCTTAAAATCCATACTGATCCTCTCAAAGGGGTGCGTTGCCTTGATCAAGGTGGGGTGAGCTATACGATGAAACTTGGGTTTGATGGCGTTACAGGGCGGGCAACTTGACGTCATCCTTCGAATTTCCTCAATAGAAAATGGTAAGTTATGAGTCCGCACCCAGTGAGCCATCCGAGTCACGCCGGGGTGGCATAAATCGCAGTGTAGGGAATACAGCTTGGTAGGTTGGAGCGCGCCACATACCCTTGAAAAGGCATCCGCTACTTGATTTTGATTCCCGGGTCTGTAGACAGTGTCATTGTTGTAGCATGACATTTCCAGGCGCCACCGCTGAATTTTTTCGTTCTTGATTTTGTTTTGGTGTTTCTTGGCGAACATGAAAGTTACCGAGCGCTGATCTGTTACAATGGTAAAGTAGCGTCCTAGTAAAAAGTGTCTCCATTTTTTCAAGGAACTAACTACGGCATAGGCCTCTTTCTCTACCGCCGAATGACGTCGCTCACTATCATTCAGTTTTTGAGAGAAAAAAGCTACAGGCCTGCCCGATTGGGAAAGCACAGCCGAAATCGAGAAATCTGATGCATCGGTCTCAACGGTGAATGGTTCCTTATCGTCGATAGTATTGACCACTGCCTTAGATATCTCATTCTTGAGACGTTCAAAATCCGACAGAGCTTCGGAAGACAGAGGAAATGATTTTGAATCCAGGAGGTTTCGAATTTTATCTGAGTAATTTTGTACCCACTTTGCATAGTGTGCAAACATGCCGATCACCCTTTGCAGTTCCTTAGATTTGGTAGGAGGAGGTAGGCTAAGCAGTGGTTTAAGTCGGTCTGGATCAGGGGAAATAGTTTTATTCTGTATCCTGTAGCCGAGGAGATTTATTGGAACCTGGGAATACTTACTCTTTTCGTGATTTATTGTGAAGCCGTAACTTTGAACTGCATCCATGAAGCGTTTGAGATTTTCTTCATGTTCTGCTTTATCTTTGCCGCACACAGTTATGTACATCATCCAAGTATGCGTAGGTATTTTGCAGCTTCTCTCTGGTAATCATGTCATCGATGACGCGCTGGAAGCAAGGGACACCATCCGTCAAGCCGAACGCAAGACGTCGGAATTGGTATAGACGGCCACACGCTTCGAAAGCAGTGTAAGGTCGATCCTTCTCTCGAAGTGGCACTTGGTGATAAGCTGATTTGAGATCGATTGTGCTGAAGAACGCGTTTCTGGACACCCGAGCCACAGTTTGTTCGATGTCGGGAAGCGGGTACGCATCCAGATGCGTGAATCTGTTGATCGTCTGCGAGTAATCAATCACCATACGCTTCTTCCGATTTTCGTTCTTAACAACAAACGCTTGGGCCCGCCAAGGGGATCGACTCTCCTCAATGATCTCGTCTGCAAGCAATTTTTCAATATCCTTCCTCATGAAGTCATAGTCATCCTTCGAATGCTTTCTTGATTTCGTAATTATTGGTGTTACGTCCCTGGATAGACATTCGAAGAGCGGAGGGGGTTCGATTCTCGCAGGAGCCAAATAACAAATTATTAGTGGAGATTTCAGTCCGCCGAATGAAAATTTAAGTTCCGAGTGTAGTTTCAATAAGTCGTGGCCGATAATAACGTCGCAGCATGAGTTAGGGAGAACATTAAGCTTAGCATTCCGGTAGCAATGATCCAGAAGTTCTATGTCAGCTAAGCAGTAACTCGAAATGATTGAATTAAGATTCGTATTAGCCATAGAAACAGATCCATTAGTAGGGTACGTCCTAAGCTTAGAGGTTTTAACGAATTGCTGTGCTATGAAGGTCTCTGAACTTCCTGTATCTATTAGAGCGCGAGTAGGTACATTGTTTACCTTTATGACGACAGTGGCTTTCTCAAGTACAGATGAGGAAGCAGTAATCAGGGCTGCCGATTTTGTGGGCGTCGATGGCGTAGTTCGTGACGAGGATTTGCAAACAGAAGCCCAGTGACCTGTTTTCGAACATTTGTCACACTTAGAGTCCAGCGCTGGACACTGCGCGCGAGGATGTTTAGCGCGACCACAAAAGTAACATTTTTTATTGATTCGAATCGCCGCTAAGCTTGGAGATTCGGGGAAAAGTTGGTTCTCTGATGTCTCCCGAGGGACAGAGTTAACAGCGTTAAGACTCGCCTCTGTAAACGAATACGACGCCGATTGATTCTTAGCGGTAAGCGCGAGCTTTATCAACCGCTTCGTCGAGGCTCAGCGAATTGAATTCAAGTAGCCTGAGCCGAATTTGTTGAGAATTCATACCTCGAATGAAGGCATCCCGGATGTAAGTTTTCCTATGGGTTTCCGCATCCACTGCTGAGAATTCACAATTCTTGCTGAGCAGCTGCAGAGCCTGATGGAACTGGTCAAGCGATTCTTCAGCACTTTGTTTGCGAGAGGCGAGCTGGTGTCTAGCATATATCTCATTAATAGGCTTGACAAAGATAGCCTTCAAGACCGCTACCGCATCAGCGAACGTAGTTTTATCCGCGATGAATTGGTAAACAGTTGGCGAGAGACGGTTAATAAGAAGCTTTAGCTTACCAGCCTCGTCTATTTCCCGAAAGGTGGCTGTGAAATCCTCGAACGTCCTCCACCAGTATTTCCATTCCGAGGTGGCTTCGGGAGAGTGTGGGTCGGCGTTGAACTTTTCCGGTTTCAAGAATTTATCCATCGTACTCAAATCAGAAGAATAAAATGTGATGAAATCGACTTATCACATTAAACGGAATTCTTTATTCTTCTTAATTAACGATGGTACAGAATACGAATGAAATATTAAATTACTCATAGACGCGTGATGAGTGTCTGACAACAGGAATAAACACATGACGCTAATAATAATTTCAGTCGAATCATACCACAGTACCTAGATCGAGACTCCGTAACTTAGTACCTAATCCCGTACTCGTCACTAGGTACCTACCTAAATCACGAGTTAAATGTTGCTAAAATAATTCTGTCGATGACAAACCGTAGCTAAAATGGCAAAATGAAACACAAATAATGAAGTTGTGAAGGGAAATTGTTGATGTGAAGTGAAAAAATATTCAGTCCCGGTAGGGTTTCGATCTCGTGGACCTTAGCGTACCAGTTCGTTGGTTAGACCACTGAGCTATACCGTCCAGCTACCAGATGACAGGGGTGATAATGTGCTGTGAACGCAGCTTGATGCATGCATACGCCCTGTTCTTTACGGCAAATTGCATAGCAGAAGTTATGGTAACATCGTAGAATGCTCCGTATGGTCTCAAAAATTCAGAAAAAATCGAACTATTTAAAAATGCGAGAAAATCCACACCTCGAAATACGATTTTCCGAGATAGGGATACTCTGGACATTTAAACCCCTGTTTTTCACCCCCCCGTAGAGTTGAGTGGCAGTAACGCCGAGCTTCGAGGATCAACTAGAGCCCAAAGGGACCTATACCAAATTTCGTGAATTTTGGTTCATGCGAACTAAGGAAAAAGCCGAAATTCGGTATTCGTATTCTACGTCCCTTGAAAGTTGGAGGGGGAAGGGGGTTAAAAAAAATTAATCGTCGATTCCAAAGGTCTATTATTGAAAATAATTAACGAAAAGTCACTACTACGGGCTCGCTAAAAAATAGTAATTTCGTTATTTTCAAGCTCAAAATACTCTGGAACAAGTTTTTAAAATTTTCCTGTTGTTGTTGAAATCTTGGTTAGGGTCAATGACTATTCAAGTAGGTAGGGCTGGAACTAGCCACGGAAATTGTCTAGTGTAAAATCGCTGGAGGACATAACTCACATTTGCTCGCGTCGGTCTAATCACCGCTTACTTAGTAAATCAATTCAGGTGTTTGTGTATATACTCGTACATACGAAACAGTTCTATGAATATAAGCCATTCTGGGAGTGAAAATAGAGAATTTATTGTTTGTACAGGTAACTAGTTGAAGTACGTTTATGGGAATTAGTTGCTATTCTCAAAACTGTATCCATTGCTATGTTTATGCTATTAAAGTTAGGCGCGTAATTACCTCCCCAGACAATGATACCATAAGTTAAAAGCTATACATGAGCATGATACACTATTTTAAGATTTTCTTTCGTTAGCCAACTTCGTAGCACCAGAAAGTAGTGCATGGATTTCCTGATTTTATTGACCAATACAGCTACATGATCCGTCCACTTGAGATTCTGATCTACGTGCACTCCTAGTAGGTGCACTCCTATGGGTATTTTATAGTATTCAGCCTTTCTGTTTCCATGTATCTGCACAAATTTCTTACTACGCTACAATTTTCCTTTTGCACTTTGAGTTTAGAGTCATTAGGATGTCAGTTTTGTTTTGTTTTGTTACCTACTTAGTTTTCGAAAGGTTCATGGTGGGTGCACGCGGGTTGGATCGCCAATGGTCCCCTTCCAAAATCAAGGAAATTGTTCCATCTGCGCATGCGCAAACGTGACATAGGTACTTTAAACTCCCATAACTACCTTTTACATATCGTTGAAATGAGTTCAGATTTGGAGGGTCGATCAGGAATAATACTTTGATAGTTCCGTGTGGGTTTCATTGGAATCGTACTGTAACACTGTAACTTACGTTTGCGCATGCACGAACCTGAAATACTGACCGTTTTGTTGTAACGCTTCTAACTACGCGAAAAATTGTCGTAGAGAGCTGAAATTTTGAGGGTGCATGCGGGTTGGATCACAGATGGTTCCTTATCAAAACGAGCCTACCCAACTATTCTATACGATCATGTGATTCAAGTGAGGAAGCTATACTGCTTGCTTGAATTGGCAGACGTTTTTATACAGAGGTTGCACTATAGCTGTTTGAGGCAGTTTGGAAATTAACCCTGTAATAAACTCAGGTTAGTCATGTGAGTAAGATGGGATGCTAGAAATAGTGCCGTGTTTTTAATCACGTTGGATGGTATTCCATCCCAGCCTGGACCTGTCACACCCCTGACTGATGTAACAGATCTTACACGTCTTCCGTTGTAGTGGTTCTAAAACTCATTTTAGATGACGCCATTGTGATGAATTTAAAATTGGCTAAAATTCACCACGAGAGGCGAGGGGGGAATTTGCCAGTTCTGGTTAAGGGCGAGACCTCCACCATCGGCTGGATCTTTTTGGATATGTGCGGTTAGGGGCGGACCTCCACCGTTCTTTTAGTGAATTTGCCAGTTCTGGTTAAGGGCGTTACCCCCACCATCGGCTGGATCTTTTTGGATATGTTTGTGCGGTTAAGGGCGGACCTCCACCGATCTTTTAGGAGTGTTTGCTAGTTCTGGTTAAGGGCGAACCTCCACCATCGGCTAGATCTTTTGGGAGTAGGAGAGAGACATGGTAAGGAGAGAGAGAGAGAGTAGCCAGCGGCTAGAGGAGTCGTAGAATGAGAGAAAAGTCTAAAGTCTAAAAGCCTATCCCAGGCGTCCATTCCATTCACCACAGTATCCAATGAGCAGTATGGGCTACTACCCCACTAGTAACCAAAAAACACAAAAAATAACGTCACTTATCCTCGTGTAGTCAGAGAACTCATCAAAGAAAGCCAGGAGAATGTGGCAACGTATTAGAGCACCTTGCGCCATAGCAAAAATGAATAGACTGAAGAGAATTGCCTGGATGCTGAATCTGAAGAAATAAAACAAGAAACCCACGTAAGGTTAATAAGTAGTTCAGGTCCTGAAAAAGACAGAATATTCTCTCTGAAGGTCACCAAAGCACTGAAGCAGCCAAAGAAACGTATGCCTCCCATTAAAAAATAAGATGGCGAATATAATGGTCAATATAATTAAAATATATTGAGCTCATTTGTCCCAATTTACATGTCCCAACAGTTGTTCCATCCTAACGATGGAGGTTGATCACATGATCACCTAGTGGTTGATGTCCAATGATCAGTTCACTGGATAACAACCCTGACTAAATTTTTTCTCCCTCAACACTCGTATGTAGGAGTTTTGTTCTCCACCAGTAAATATTATTGAGGTAGTACCATTACTATGGAGGTTAGTCACTGTGAAGTTGTTCAGATGTCGCTATAACAGACGCTATTGAGCGCTTACAGAATACCAATTGTTGGTATTTAGTGACATAGATATTTTTCGTTATGCTAACGACCTTTTATCGTCGTATTCATGCCATACCGAACTGCAGAATGCAGGGGAAGAGAGGCTAGCAGGAGAAGTTTGCCCGAACTAGTTATCAATCCGGGAGTTATCAAAGCTGGAGAAGTTTGCGAACCCGAACATTGCCCAACTAGTTATCAATCTCCCGTAAGATGAGAAGAGGCTGCCCCCCCCCCCCCCCCTGTCTTGTCGTAAAAAAGAAGGGTAGAAAAAAATTCTAACGACCTGCGATTTTGGTTTATTATGTTCAATAATGAACCATTGGAATCGAGCATGAAAAAAAAAAAAGTTCTAACTCAAAATTTGGTGGTTTACGTTTCAAGGTATGTATAATCCAAAACTGCAATAAAAATATTTCTTTCTGTACGCCGTACTGCCCACTTTTCTTAGTTAACATGAAACAAAATTGATGAAATTCGGGTTATAGGTTCCGTTCGGGCTCTAGTTGGTCCTCGAAGCTCGGCATTATTGTCAGTCATCTCTGAGGGGTTCAAAATAGGGGGTTGAAATTTTCAGAACGCCGTATCTCGAAAACTTTCGATAGAAGGGTATGGTTTTTTTACGTTATTAGATTTGTCTTGAGCTAAACAATTTTTTGAGACCACCCGGAGCATTGTACGTCCAGCCGTTCGTGTACACCAAAAAGCTTCGTCAACACGATCGTGGATCAAACGGTATAAGTCCGGCCCAGATATCATCACTAGGGAGCACCTGATTATAATCAAGGATGGCTGTATGAAGTCGAGTTGGTTGTTCTGCGATATTATTTCATTTGATAAGTGATGGACTATTGGATTTTGTTGGTAGGTACTTGTGAACCTTGAACAAACGTTGAAGTATTACTGATGGGTGAATTATTACGGAAAGGTAAATTATTACACAATGGCAAATTATTACACACCGGTAAATTATTGCACAACGGTAAATTATTATACAACGGTTCATCTACCTAGAAGGGGCTGGATTTTGTTGATCGGTACTTTTGCAACTTGACCAACCGTTGAAGTATTATTGATGGGCAAGTTATTACACAACGGTTCATTATACTTGACCCCGAGGGTAGGTATTGACCACAGAAAACAGTGATCTACGCAGAAGGGGCATCTATTTCACTCCACATCAACAATTTTCCTTCAGAACTTCATTATTTGCGTTTCTTTTTGCCATTTTGGTTTATTATTTTCAATAATGAACCATTGGAATCGAGCATGAAAAAAAAAATTCTTACCCCCCCCTCAAAATTTGATGGTTTACGTTTCAAGGTATGTAGAATCCAAAACTGCAATAAAAATATTTCTGTCTGTCCGCCGTACGCCGTACGCCGTACGCCGTACGTGCCACTTTTCTTAGTTACCATGAAAAAAAATTGATGAAATTCGGGTTATAGGTTCCGTTCGGCGTCTAGTTGGTCCTCGAAGCTCGACGTTACTGTGAGTCATCTCTAAGGGGTTCAAAATAGGGGTTGAAAATTTCAAAACGCCTATACAATTTTTTAACGTGAATATTTTTACGGTTTTAAATAGTTCTTGAACTTGCGAGTTTTTTAAGACCCCCCGGAGCATCGTACGTCCAGCCGTTCGTTCACAGTAAGGCCCCGAAGTTTGCACCGACAGGCATTTTCGACTCCAGTGTGAATGAATTTGTATACAATTCAAACCAAATCTCGTAACCAGAGACGCGCCCACAATAGGAAATTTGGCGGAGATGAAATCATTGGTAGGGATCACCTGATTATATTGGCGGAGTATGAAGTCGAGTTGGTTGTTCTGTGATATTATTTCATTTGAAAAATGATGGCTCTTTTGGAGTTTGTTGGTAGGTAGTGAAACTTGAACAAACGTTGAAGTATTATTGATGGGTAAATTATTACTACGGTAAATCATTACTCAACGGTAAATTATTACACAACGGTTCATTATACCATCTACGTAGAAGGTTTGTTGGTAGGTACAACTCCTCATCAACAATTTCTTTTCAGAACTTCATTATGTGTGTTTCTTTTTGTTAGGTACTGTTTGTCATCGGCAGAATTATTTTAGCAACATTTAACTCGTGATTTAGGTAGGTACCTAGTAACGAGTACGGGGTTAGGTACTAACCTACGGAGGGTCTGCGATCTACATAATATGTATAGAATAGTACATATCACATTATATAGACGGGTTTTAGTTACTGTTTCTCTTTCCTATCGACAGAATTATTTTAGCAACACTTAACTTGTGAAATCACTGGGGACGCACTAACAATCGGGAATTGGCCCGAGTTAAAATCACTGCTTGGGATCACCTGATTATAATCAAGGAGAATGAAGGCGAGTTGGTTGTTCCGTGATATTACTTCATTTGAAAAATGATGGCTCGTTTGGAGTTTGTTAGTAGGTACTTATGCAACTTTTTTCACTCCAATCAAAAATTTCCCTTCAGAACTTCATTATTTGCGTTTCTTTTCACCATTTTAGTTACTGTTTGTCATCGACAGAATTATTTTAGCAACATTTAACTCGTGATTTAGGTAGGTAATTAGTAACGAGTACGGGGTTAGGTGCTAACCTACGGAGGATCTGCGATCTACATAATATGTATAGAATAGTACATAATTATTATGTAATATAGACGGGTTATCTATGCAGAGAGCTGTGATGTGCAACAGAGGGGTATTCTTTACAAAATAATAAACCGTTGTGCAGGGATTTGCAGCGTTTTAAACATGTGCCGAAAAGAGGGAATAAGAGAGAGAAAGGTTACCATGCTACCTAAAACATCAACATTATGAAACGATAAAATTCAAGATTTAGCTGTCTCATGATAGTTTTCAATGATTAAAATTAGTTTTCTCAATGTTTTAGTTACCTATTTGTTACATGCCTGTGACCATGTAGTTACCTACCTTGTACTGCTTTAAATGGATAATTTTGCATGTTCATATTTGAAGTATATTTTGGTTCATTATTCTGTGAATGATACTCCTATGTATTCGCGCTGCAAATAATTTGTATAACACCCCCTCAACATTTTTGGTTTTCCGTTTCAAGGTGCCTAGATTTCAAAAACGCTGCAAAGTCCTTGTCACATGGGTTTGTTATTCTATTGGACATACTACAGAAATAGTCATTCATTGTTTCTTTCATGTGAAATAATTGAAATCCTAGCTATTTCTGATGGTTTCCACCAATTTTGGCTCCCAAAACACAAATTAGGTAGTACGCTCTTTTTTTTTTTTTAAATCATCTTTGATCATTGGTAGTGCCATTTA
This sequence comes from Leptopterna dolabrata, assembly GCA_954871275.1. Lineage (NCBI taxonomy): Eukaryota > Metazoa > Arthropoda > Insecta > Hemiptera > Miridae > Leptopterna > Leptopterna dolabrata. The sequence goes on from OX940981.1 coordinate 50,682,237, forward strand.
ATCGTCTTGATCCACGTGTTGTCACTTTTTGTAGTGTTATTATACAAACTGATGGTGATTTCAGACGATTTTCCAGATTTTTGTCTCATAAAAAATCAATTTTGGTAGCTGAATCTTTGGTAGAACCTCAATTTTCCACTCTTCGGTCAAAATCGACTTCATATTCGGTCTTCTCGTCCCCAAAAACATGGAAAAAGATACCTCAAAAGCTCATGTTACTAACATGTTACTAAAGCACAAAAAGTGCCTATTTTTATACACATTTTCACTCATAACACCCCTGGGTATATTCCGATCGGGCTGAAAAGTTTCGGGACACAACTAGGACCCAAATGGAGCATGTGTGCGAAAGAACGACTTTTTTAGACCGAAAATGAAGCTGGTACACGTGATACGGCGGACGGCGTACGGTGTACGGCGGACGGACATTTAATTTTTTGAATCTAGGCACCTTGAAAAGGAAAAGAAAAAATTTTGAGGGGGTGTTATAAAAATTTTTTGCTGACCGAATACATAGGTGTATTATACACAGAATAATAAACCAAAATGAGATGTCCGTCCGCTGTATCCATTTTGGTTTATTATTCTGTGAATAATACACCTATGTATTCGCTCAGCAAACAATTTTTATAACACCCCCTCAAAATTTTTCTTTTCCGTGACACGGTGCGTAGATTCCAAAAATGCAATGTCCGTCCGCCGTATCACGTGTACAGGCTTCATTTTCGGTCTAAAAAAATCGTTCTTTCGCACACATGCTCCATTTGGGCCCTAGTTGTGTCCCGAAACTTTTCAGCCCGATCGGAATATATCCAGGGGTGTTATGAGTGAAAATGTGTGTAAAAATAGGTACTTTTTGCGTTTTAGCAACATGTTAGTAACATGAGCTTTTAAGGTATCGTTTTTCATGTTTTTGGGGACGAGAAGACCGATTATGAAGTCGATCTTGACCAAAGAATAGAAAATTGAGGTTCTACCAGATGTTCAGCTCCCGAAATTGATTTTTTATGAGCCAAAAACCTGGGAAATCGTCTTAAATCACCATCAATTTGTAGAATAACACTGGAAAAAGTGTCAACAGGTGGATCAAGACGATTAAATGGTACTATCAATGATCAGAGATAATGTATTTTAAAAAAACGCTGCAAAGTCCTTGTCACATGGGTTTATTATTCTATTGGACATACCTACAGAAAGGTTGGCTGTTCATTAATTGTTTCTTTCATGCGTAATAATCGAAATAGCTACTTCTGATGGTTTCCATTAATTTTGGCCCCCAAAACACAAATTAGGTACGCTCTTTTTTTCTTTTTTTTTTTAACTATCTTTGATCATTCGTAGTGCCATTTAACCGTCCTGAACCACGTCTTGACACTTTTTCCAGTGTTATTATACAAACTGATGGTGATTTCAGACGATTTCCCAGGTTTTTCACTCATAAAAAATCAATTCTGGGGGCTGAACATTTGGTAGAACTCAATTTTCCACTCTTTGGTCAAAATCGACTTCATATTCGGTCTTCTCGTCCCCAAAAACATAGAAAACGATATCTCAGAAGCTCATGTTACCAATATGTTGCTAAAACGTAAAAAGTACCTATTTTTACACACATTTTCACTCATAACACCCCTGGGTATATTCCGATCGGGCTGAAAAGTTTCGGGACACAACTAGGGCCCAAATGGAGCATGTGTGCGAAAGAACGATTTTTTTAGACCGAAAATGAAGTCTGTACACGTGATACGGCGGACGGCGTACGGCGGACGGACATTGCATTTTTGGAATCTATGCACCTTGAAACGTAAAAGAAAAAAGTTTGAGGGGGTGTTATAAAAATTTTTTGCTGAGCGAATACAAAGGTGTATTATTCACAGAATAATAAACCAAAAGGAGCGTATTTCATTCGTGTTTTGGGGGCCAAAATTGGTGGAAACCACCCGAGATAGCTATTTCGATTATTCTATATGAAAGAAACAATAAATAAACAGTCAACACCTCTGTAGGTATGTCCAATGGAATAATAAACCCATGTGACAAGGACTTTGCGGCGTTTTTCCAGTGTTATTATACAAACTGATGGTGATTTCAGACGATTTCACAGGTTTTTCACTCATAAAAAATCAATTTCTGGAGCTGAACATTTGGTAGAACTCAACTTTCCACTCTTTGGTCAAAATCGACTTCATATTCGGTCTTCTCGTCCCCAAAAACATGGAAAACGATATCTCAGAAGCTCATGTTACCAACATCTTGCTAAAACGCAAAAAGTATATTTTTACACACATTTTCACTCACAACATCCCGGGGTATATTCCGATCGGGCTGAAAAGTTTCGGGACACAACTAGGGCCCAAATGGAGCATGTGTGCGAATGAACGACTTTTTAGACCGAAAATGAGGCCTGTAGACGTGATACGGCGTACGGCGTACGGCAGACGGGGTACGGCGTACGGTGGACGGCGGACGGACATTGATTTTTGGAATCTAATCACCTTGAAACGGAAAAGAAAAAAGTTTGACGGGGTGTTATAAAAATTTTTTGCCGAGCGAATACATAGGTGTATTATTCACAGAATGATAAACCAAAAACGCTGCAAAGTCCTTGTCACATGGGTTTATTATTCTACTGGTCATCATTCTACAGAGATAAGTAAGATAAGGTTTACTTTTTTTTAAAATAAATTATCTCTGATCATTGATAGTACCATTTAATCGTCTTGATCCACCTGTTGACTCTTTTTCCAGTGTTATCCTACAAATTGACGGTGATTTCAGACGATTTCCCAGGTTTTTGACTCATAAGAAATCAATTTCGGGAGCTGAACATCTGGTAGAACCTCAATTTTCTATTCTTTGGTCAATATCGACTTCATATTCGGTCTTCTCGTCCCCAAAAACATGAAAAACTATACTTTAAAAGCTCATGTTACCAACATGTTGCTAATACGCAAAAAGTACCTATTTGCACACACATTTTCACTCATAACTCTCCTGGTTATATTCCGATCGGGCTGAAAAGTTTCGGGACACAACTAGAGCCCAAATGGAGCATGTGTGCGAAAGAACGATTTTTTTAGACCGAAAATGAAGCCTGTACACGTGATACGGCGGACGGCGTACGGCGGACGGCGGACGGACATTGCATTTTTGGAATCTACGCACCTTGAAACGGAAAAGAAAAAATTTTGAGGGGGTGTTATAAAAATTGTTTGCTGAGCGAATACATAGGTGTATTATTCACAGAATAATAAACCAAAAGGAGCGTACCACCTAATTCAAGTTTTGGGGGCCAAAATTGGTGGAAACCATCAGAAATAGCTATTTCAATCATTTTACATGAAAGCAACAATAAATGAACAGCCAGCATTTCTGTAGGTATGTCCAATAGAATAATAAACCCATGTGACAAGGACTTTGCAGCGTTTTTGTATTTTAGCAACATGTTGGTAACATGAGCTGCTGGGATATCTTTTTCCATGTTTTTGGGGACGAGAAGACCGAATATGAAGTCGATTTTGACCAAAGAGTAGAAAATTGAGTTCTACCAAATGTTCAGCTCCCGAAATTGATTTTTTATGAGTGAAAAACCTGGGAAATCGTCTGAAATCACCATCAGTTTGTATAATAGCACTGGAAAAAGTGTCAACACGTGAATCAAGACGATTGAATGGCACTACCAATGATCAAAGATAGTAAAAAAAATAATAATAATAAAAGCTATTTCGGTATTACGCATGAAAGAAACAATAAATGAACAGCCGGCATTTCTGTAGGTATGTCCAATAGAATAATAAACCCATGTGACAAGGACTTCGCAGCGTTTAGGACGGGCGTTAGGCGTTAGGACGAAGAGGCCGAATATGAAGTCGATTTTGACCAACGAATGGAAAACTGAGGGTCTAACGATGTTTCAGCCTTAAATGTACGTTTGAATTTGGTCTTCCGCACACAGTTTTGAAGTGGGCACTTGTTCAGTGACGTTGCGATGTGGTGATGTGGCAAGTGTAGTGACAGGGTGCTCCCCAGAGTATAGCTGCTTGGTTGTTAACTCTACAAACAGTTGTGATTGTATGAACGTAAATTAACTTTATGGGCCTGAGTAGAGCTGAGGTTTATGTTCTTGACATAATAAATTAATATAAATATGGGGCGGAGAGGGGGATTGTGAATCGCGATTATAAACCGCGCTGTTCGATCCTTGGATCGCTCAATCGCCCGACTCGAGGAAGCGATTTCGTTCGTTTACGCTAGCTCGCACCTCTCCCCTTTTGTTGGATAACTCGCCGGCTCCTAATTATACGTTCCAGAGTATCATTACAGGTCGTAATGCTTTCGTAAGCACGTTGGTTGCGGTCTCATCTCCACAAATGTTGGTGAAAAAACGCTACCTGACTCAACTCGGCCTTATGAGCAGTCAGTCTACACTCTGTGGTTGTGCGGGTGGAAGAATTTTGATGAAGGACCAGCGTCGAGAGAGGGAAGCAAATAATGTAGGGGAAAAACTTCGATAGCATAACGGTAGATAACAAAAATTTGACTTACCACAAGTTGGCTGATTCAGTCGCCTAAAGCGAACCGTGATAGAAATTAATATTAATGTTTAGTTACCTGTAAGGGGGTGGTGGTGGTGGTATGGTAGGAGAGGGAAGGAAATGAAGGGTAAATGCTATAGAATTGACTTTTGGTTTATTATTCTGTGAATAATACACCTATGTATTCGCTCAGCAAAAATTTTTATAACACCCCCTCAAAATTTTTTCTTTTCCGTTTCAAGGTGCGTAGATTCCAAAAATGCAATGTCCGTCCGCCGTATCACGTGTACAGGCTTCATTTTCGGTCTAAAAAATTCGCTCTTTCGCACACATGCTCCATTTGGGCCCTAGTTGTGTCCCGAAGCTTTTCAGCCCGATCGGAATATACCCAGGGGTGTTATGAGTGAAAATGTGTATAAAAATAGGCACTTTTTGTGTTTTAGTAACATGTTAGTAAAATGAACTTTTGAGGTATCGTTTTTCACGTTTTTGGGGACGAGAAGACCGAATATGAAGTCGATTTTGACCAAAGAGTGGAAAATTGAGGTTCTACCACATATTCAGCTCCCGAAATTGATTTTTTATGAGTGAAAAACCTGGGAAATCGTCTGAAATCACCATAAATTTGTAGAATAACACTAGAAAAAGTGTCAACAGATGGATCAAGACGATTAAATGGTACTATCAATGATCAAAGGTAATTTGAAAAAAAAAAGGAGCGTATCTACCTAATTCGCGTTTTGGGTGCCAAAATTGGTGGAAACCACCAGGAAGCTATTTCAATTATTTTATATGAAAGAAACAATAAATAAACAGCCAACATTTCTGTGGGTATGTCCAATAGAATAATAAACCCATGTGACAAGGACTGCAGCGTTTTTTAAACCTTCTTTCGGTGGTCGTCGCGGCGGTGAGAGCCCGGGATTTTCCTTGGTCACCAGCAAAATAGGTACCGACAGTGCACGGCGGTAGGGTTTGATTTGGCGGAAAATATAAACAATGACTATTCCGCGAGGCGGCGATTAATTAAACACTTGATTGGGACGAAAGACGAGGGAACTCAGTCACGAGAGACTTCCTTTACCGATTCTTACTGTGGCTACTTCATGCATGTGACTTCTCGACGTCGTTTTCGACTCCATCTAGTGGGAGCTCAAGATACTGTCGGACAAACCATACTCCCCACCGTGAAAGGTATACTTTCTGAGAGGTAGTAAAATTTAATATGCGATTATTGGACAAAAAATAACATGGTTAATAATACTTATAAGAGCATTCATGCAAATAAATAACAATAACAACTAACAACTAGAGAAATGCATAACAACAAATTATTGTGTGGGCAAAGCATACACTTTACCCACTGGACGACAGTATGTTCCAGATCGAGTGCGCACGCTCACAACGCTAACACACCCGTCGGCTCCTGGGTAGACTTTTTCCACCACTCCAAGTGGCCAACGCAGCGGAGGTACATTATCTCGCATCAGAACCACGACGGTTCCCTCGTGGATTGGCGTGGTGTTCTTGGTCCATTTGGCGCGTGATTGAAGGGTGTGCAAATATTCTCTGCGCCATCGTTCCCAGTAATCTTGAACAATGCGGTCAAGCATTTGGTAATGAGAGAGGCGGTTCAGCTGGACATATCTTACGTCCTGTGCAGGAAGATGATCGAGAGATGCTCCCGGTGCGAGAAAATGGGCCGGAGTGAGCGCGGCTGGCGAGTGTGGATCGTTACTTGGGACACACAGCTATTCATCACGAACTTAATTTGAACGAGAACCGTGTTGAGTGCCTCGTACGTGAGTACTTGCTCTCCTATAAAGCGGTGAAGGTGCGATTTGAAGCTCTTGACGTTGGACTTCCAGAGCCCGCCAAACCGTGGTCCACAGGCGGGATTGATTTTCCATTCAACTCCTTGAGATGTAAGTTCTCCTCCAACAGTTGATTGGAAGGATGCTGAATTCATCAACCTGTCGAGTTCACTCAATTGCCTGCGAGCCCCGATGAAGTTTGTCCCGCCATCTGAAACCAGCAGTGAACAGGGACCTCGACGGGGTAGAAAACGTTTGTAGGCAGCTAGGAAACACTCGGCGCTCAAGTCAGATGCAAGCTCAGTGTGTACTGCCTTGACAGTGAAACACACAAACAAGCAGACATATGCCTTTGTCAAGACTCGCTGTCCTCGACGGCGTTGGGGTGTGACTGTGAAAGGTAATCCACACCAGTGCGCTGAAATGGACGGCAGCACTCAACTCGAAACCCCGGTAGAGGAGCCATCTTGGGAATGGTTGACTTGGGACGAGTGCCGAAACAGGTGTTGCAGCAGTGGATGCGGGTGCGAATGCGAGTAACTGCACAAGGTATCCAATGCTTCTGGCGTAGATGTGAAAGTATCAGCTGCTGACCGGCGTGAAGTATATCTATGTGGTAATGATCTATCAGCAGTTCCACGAAGCGACCTTTTGATGGACGTAGTATTGGATGCTTCTGGCTGAATGACAAGTTTGGTGTGTTTTGTAAGCGAACCCCCCCCCCCCCCCCACTCTAGTGAGACCTTCATGCAAAAATGGATCAAGGTGACGGATGCTGCTTGCGATTGATTTACCCTTGCGTAGGCGGGATATGTCGTCACTGTAATACTGTGCCTGCATGTGGCGAATCCAAAATTCAGTGACCCTTTGAAGTTCCTCTTTCTTGATGAAAGGCATTCTCTGATTTGAGCGAGTGCATGCCCTAAAGACATAAGCGGTGGTACGAAGTAGCTTCCTGAAGGATGAGACCCGATCCAAAATTGCTGCTAAGAAATTTTGCGGAGGAGTCAAGGTAAGAAACGTTGTGACCTTGACTTCCTCATCGGGAACATAGGTTGGGAGACCATTTTCAGCTGCAGGCCAATGAGACTCCAATAACCATGACGGACTGTTGAACCAGAGCGGATGCTGAAGAAGACCATCAGGCAAGATACCACGTGAAAGCACGTCTGCGGGATTTTCATGTCCAGGTACGTGGCGCCAATGTTGAGGACCTAAATTCTCATGAATTTGTGCTATGCGATTTCCAACAAAAATTTTCCATCGAGATGGATCTGAATGAATCCAGTGAAGGGTAACCCGTGAATAAGAAAATGCTGTTAATGAATCAAAGGTGTGGCGTGGTTCGAAATTATCGAGGACGGCTCTCATGAGATATGATAAGAGCTGCGCTGCACATAGTTCCAAACGAGGAATTGTAAGACCTGCCTGGGAGCCACTTTGAACTTGGCACACAATAGCCTGACAACTGGCGGTTGATTTTCAATTTCTGTGCGGATGTAGATGCAAGCACCGTATGCTTTGGTAGAGCTGTCAGCGAAACCAATCAAGGAAGTATTGTTTTTGACTATTCCCACGTGACGATCAACAGTGATTTGACTCAACAGCGGAAGTGCATTTTTGAAGGAGAGCCACTGGTTTAAAATTGCTTTAGGAGGTTCCTCATCCCAACCAATATTATTTTTCCACAATTCCCTGAGAACGAGCTTTGCGATAAGGATCACGGGTGCAATTAATCCTAGAGGACCAAAAATGCTGATGGTCAGCGATGAAATTTTGCGCTTGGTGTTGAGGGACTCAGGGATATCGACGACGCAGGAAAACACATCCTTTTGCGGCACCCAGTTGACTCCTAATACTTTGGAGGCTGAATCGCGATCAAAATCAACCGAAGATAACAGACGAGCGTCTTGGGGAATTTTCTCAATGGGTTTTGGAGAGTTTGAATTCCATTTTGAGAGTTCAAAACCACCAGACGCGAACATTGGGCTCAGTTGGTCATACAGTTCGAGTACATATCTCTTCTTCGGTATTGCTGATGTGGCAGTATCATCTACAAATGTATCCCTCTTATCAACAGCAGCAGCAAGAGCATAATTCTGTTGTTCTAACTCTGCCAATCGTTCAACTGTGCGGTTCGCGAGATAAGGTGAACTCGTGTTTCGGAAAACGACGGTGTTTATTTCAAAAACTTTAAGAGGCTGACTAGGATTTGATCGCCAGATGAAACGTTGAAATTTGCGGTGTGGATCGGCGATCTTGATTCGAAGAAACATTCGCTTAGCGTCGGCAGTGACAACAAAGCGGAAGAGACGAAAGCGCGCCCCGCGTGTAATTTTGGACCCACAAATAGAATGTCATTCAGCGAAAAGGACGAACTTGTGGGAACAGATGCGTTAAAAACAATGCGGAGTGGTGTGGTTGGATGACCTGGGCGATAAACCCCATGGTGAGGTATAATAGGCGCATCCATCATTTACTTCTGAGACTAGGCCAACTCCAGAAATGGTACCGTCTTGAAGATACTCCGCGATCAAGTTTGCGTATAATTTATGCATGGGTGAATTGCGAAGGAGCCTACGTTCGAGCGAGAGAAATTTCGAGATACAAGCTTCCTTAGAGGATCCTAAAACATCAGGCGCAGTGTGGAATGGAAGATGAACAGTAAAGGTTCCATCCTCGTTGCGAACATGCGATTCCATGAACAACTGTTCACACCTTTTATCCTCAGCACTCATCAATTTGCGTTTGGGCACTTCTGGAAGTTCCCAGAATTTTTGGACTAATGCTTCAACAGATTGAGTGAATAAGCAAACGGGATCAATCTGTGGGCGAAATTCGATTGCGGTGCGACCCATAACTACAAAGCCCAGTGTAGAGTCTCCATTGCGATGGGTGTGTCTTGAGGACCCGAAATTTTGCGTGTACCGACTATCAATGGCCATAGTTCGGCACCAATCAGTAAGTCCACCTCATGTGGCTTATGAAAATTGACATCTGCGAGCGGTAAATTTTTCAGGTGTGGAAGTTGTGTGACAGAGACTGGTGCAGATGGGATGCGGTCACTCAGGCGCTCAACAACAAGTGCGTGCGCGATGTAATGGTGTGAAGGATCAACTCGCGAATAAAAATTAAGAACAGTGGATGCGGAAACATTGAGGGAGGAATCCTCTTACAACGGTGCGGATTGGTTCCATGGCGAACCCTAATTTCCGACAAACTTAGTGCGTGAGAAAATGCGATTGAGAACCACCATCCAAAATGCCTCGAATTTCGTGCATCTCTCCATGAGAGTCTTTGGCAAGGACAGTAACAGTTGCGAGGAGAACTGTTGAAGGCACATTGAAAGCAGTAGACACATCAGTGGAACAAAATTATTGTGATTGCGCTACGACTGGAATTTCAGGACTTTGCGATTGGGATTCAAAGGTGCGATGGAGTGAACTATGGTGTCTTTTGTTGCAGTCCTCCATTTGGCAGCCCTTAGAGGTCTGGCAAGCGGAAATCATATGCATGCTTGAGAGACAGTTGAAACAAAGTTTTTTGGGTTTCACATAACTCCACCTATCATCCACTTTCATTTTCTTGAACTCCGGACAATGGTAGGGGAAGTGGATAGCCCCACCGTTACATAGTGTACATCCACTACCACCCCCAGAGGCGGCCTTATAAGTAGGTACGGGCTGCGACATAACTACACTCGACTTGGGTTCCTGCTCAGTAATGAATAATTGAAATTTTGAGAATTTTTACCAGGAGGAATAGCCTTACTGGTTTACGATTGCGTTTTCCCAGTGGAAGTTGAAGGTTTTTTCGAGTTATTGCTACGCCCCAAAATCTCAGCTTGCTCATAAACAAATGCGACCAGAGAATCAAATTTTGGAATATCTGTGCTAGAACGTTTGCTGTCCTCAAAAGCACATGCGGTAGCTGAATCGTTTCAATCCTAAACGTTTCAATACTAAATGTAGGAATAGAAAATCGGCGAGGTCTCGTATTTTAATTTGCTTCAATGCGTTTACAGGTTCTACGAAACTACTTAAAAATTGTTCTAGGCCTGATTCAGATTCTGTCTGAAGCTGTTGCAACGTGCTCGATTGCAACGGTTCATTATTGAAAATAATAAACCAAAATCAAATATGCAGAGAGTCCTCCGGCGGGTAATTGGCGCATCGCAGTGGCTATCGGTGCTACTGACAGCTGCAGACGGGTTTGACTTATCAGCCACTCAGTTCAGAGACGCTCTATCCTTAAGATATGCCCGTACTCCCCAAGGTCTCCCAAGGAACTGTGACGGCTGTGGATCGGCATTCACTCTCTCACACGCCCTAAACTGTAAGAAAGGAGGCGTGGTAAAAAGAGGGCATGACGACGTACGGGACGAGGTAGCAGGGATAGCCAACCTTGCCTGGGGTGGGGCCGTAGTCGAGCCGGTCATGCGAGGGGCAGCCAACGGTCAGCCTGCGTTAGTGGGCGACGTAATGGTAAATGAGGTCTGGGAGAGTGGGAGGCCAGCGTTTTTCGATAATCGCATAGTTAATGCTGACGCTGCCTCCTACCTCTCCCAAGACTGGCAACAGACAGCACGAACTGCAGCGCTAGCAAAGCACACCAAGTACGACCGAGCAGCTGAGGACCACCGAGGGTCGTTCACCCCCCTAGTGTGCTCATGTGACGGAGCCCTGGAGCGAGAGTTTGGAGTTTTCCTGAAGCGGGCTGCGTACGTCCTGGCAGAGAAGTGGAACCGGCCATACTCACAAATTTCAGGATGGGTGAGGGTGAAGATCCAATATGCCATCATTCGGGCGGTATCCCTTCGGATAAGAGGTGCCCGGAGGAAAGTGCGGCCACTTCAACTGGAAGACGGAGCGGCCGTGCCCCGGTTGGTCGACATTTGAGGAGATGATAGCAGACGTGCCCCCCCCCCCCCCCCCCAACTCAAAGCATCAAAAACCTCCATTCCCCATCTGAAACTCTCCAGTTATATTATGATGATTAAAAAAAAAAATATGCATAAATGATGTTCAAGAAAAAATAAATGATCTGAAGGTTCAATGTTCAAGAAAAATACGAAATCCAGCGTGATGGGTGAACGACCTTAGAAATGTTTTTCAGCTTCTTCCAAAACAGATTATAGAATAATCTTGCAGAAAATGATGCCTAGGTAGGTACTTGATGAAAATAATAATATGATCCATAAATTTACTTATAAACTACCTATAACTACGAATGTTGTGGCTGAAAAACTATAATTATGACGATTGTTGAAGCAGTACAACTCGGAATATGCGACCTCCATTCTCTTAATCAAAACTCCCTTGACACGTTAAATTCTGAACCCTATCTCCGCAGAATGCGCTTTGGGTTATGTATCAGCGAGAAATAGGTGCAAATACAAACCTCAACCTAACGCATTCATCCAACCCTTTTGTTCCTCTTGTGTGTTCTATTACTCTATTTGAACTGCTCGCGGTCCCTGACAAGATTTCCCACTGCGTGGGACGCGAAGTTTAATGTGAGTATCTTGTTTAGTTCCATTGGTATTCGAGACATCGCTCGTGAGTTTGCCAACTTTGTATGACGGAATTATAAGAAAAATGTTATATTCATTTCATCACTTCCAATTCCTCATAAATTGATGTGGGGCGTTGCATGAGTGTGTGTGTGTGGTGGAAAACTGCTTATCTGAAGCAAAACAATTTGCAAGCTGCTCGGATTTGAATGAAACTAGGAATTTTATGGTGAGGGGGTTAGAAAACGTCGTCGTTGTCAAATGGCCCTTATGGTTGGCCTGATAGTGATTGTCTGATTTGAATGTGACTATACCTAATGAACCGTCGTGTAATAAGTTACCGTGGTATATATACCCTTCAATAAAAATACTTCAACGTTTGTTCAAGTTTCACTTGGTACCTATCAATAAACTCCAAGAGAGCCATCATTTTGGTTTATTATTTTCAATAATGAACCATTGGAATCGAGCATGAAAAAAAAAATTCTTACGCCCCCTCAAAATTTGATGGTTTACGTTTCAAGGTATGTAGAATCCAAAACTGCAATAAAAATATTTCTGTCTGTCCGCCGTACGCCGTACGGGCCACTTTTCTTAGTTACCATGAAAGAAAATTGATGAAATTCGGGTTATAGGTTCCGTTCGGCGTCTAGTTGGTCCTCGAAGCTCGACGTTACTGTGAGTCATCTCTAAGGGGTTCAAAATAGGGGTTGAAATTTTCAAAACGCCTATACCATTTTTTAACTTGAATATTTTTACGGTTTTAAATAGTTCTTGAACTTGCGAGTTTTTTAAGACCCCCCGGAGCATCGTACGTCCAGCCGTTCGTTCACAGTAAGGCCCCGAAGTTTGCACCGACAGGCATTTTCGACTCCAGTGTGAATGAATTTGTATACAATTCAAACCAAATCTCGTAACCAGAGACGCGCCCACAATAGGAAATTTGGCGGAGATGAAATCATTGGTAGGGATCACCTGATTATATTTGCGGAGTATGAAGTCGAGTTGGTTGTTCTGTGATATTATTTCATTTGAAAAATGATGGCTCTTTTGGAGTTTGTTGGTAGGTAGTGAAACTTGAACAAACGTTGAAGTATTATTGATGGGTAAATTATTACTACGGTAAATCATTACTCAACGGTAAATTATTACACAACGGTTCATTATACCATCTACGTAGAAGGGGCTGGAGTTTGTTGGTAGGTACTTTCGCAACTTTTTTCACTCCTCATCAACAATTTCTTTTCAGAACTTCATTATGTGTGTTCCTTTTTGTTAGGTACTGTTTGTCATCGGCAGAATTATTTTAGCAACATTTAACTCGTGATTTAGGTAGGTACCTAGTAACGAGTACGGGGTTAGGTACTAACCTACGGAGGGTCTGCGATCTAAGTACATAATATGTATAGAATAGTGCATATCATATTATATAGACGGGTTATCTATACATAGAGCTGTGATCTGTAACGGAAGGGTATTCTATACAAAATAATAAACCGTTGTGCAGGGATTTGCAGCGTTTTTCAAATGAAATAATATCACAGAACAACCAACTCGACTTCACACTCCGTGAATATAATAAGGAGCTTCCTAGCAATGATGATCTCGGCTCGATTCCCGAATGTTGCCGCGTCCCTAGCGATGATATCAGGGCTGAATGTATACAATCTCATTCAACCTGCTGTTGGAAATGCCTGTCGGTGCAAACTTCTGGGCCTTACTGTGAACGAACGGGTGGACGAACAATGCTCGGGTAGTCCTTAAAAACTACCAAGTTCGAGAACATAAAAAAATTCGAGATAGCGGCGTCCTGGAGATTTCAACCCCCTATTTTTCACCCCTTAGGGATGCCTGACAGTAACGCCGAGCTTCGAGGACCAACTAGACCTCAAACGGGACCTACACACCATATTTCGTTAATTTTGGTTCATGGTGTCTAAGAAAAGTGCGAAGTATGGCGTACGGCGGTCGGACAGAAATTTTTTTATTGCATTTTCGGATTCTGCATACCTTGAAACGGAAACCTTCAAATTTTGAGGGGGTTTAAAAAAAATTTTTTCATGCTCCATTCCAAAGGTTCATTATTGAAAATAATAAACCAAAATAATATATAACCCGTTAACGTTGATCCTCGTCCCCGCAGGAACGTTTTGTGTGTTATACAGATATTCGGCCCAATGGATACTATCTAGGGATCCCAATCTTGAATCCTGCAATTGCACGATCCTGCAGGATCCTGCCGCTTTTTGGGAGGTGCGGATCCTGCAGGATTTGTGCGTGGATCCTGCAATCCTGCATAAATGTGAATAACAGTTACCACTCTTGGCGGGAGTCAAAAATGGAGGGAACGCATTCCCCAGCGCTCCAGCCCACTTCTCTCCGATCTTCTGCGTAAATCACAATTTCCTTCTATGATTCACAGTTTTCCCCCATTTAGGCGCCAGCCCAGTCTTTTACCATTTTCATTTATTATATTTTTGCAACATGATGGTATTATTAACTTGTGAGCTGATTTAAAGCTATGGATTACACGGCCGTTTGGGATCATTTCTCGAAATCTAAAGATGGGGTGAGTGCTACATGTAATATTTGCAAAAAGACCTTGAAGTTAAGCAGTAGATCAATAAAAGGTCTTCGTGCCCATCTGAATGCCGTCCATCCATTCACGATTCCGCCTTCCTCTCCAGAAAAAGATTACTCTGAACCAGCGCCGAAGGAAGGCAAAATTACTACTTACTTCAGCAGTGGTTCTTCGTCGGATACCAGTCTGGAGGCCGTTCTCGCTCGTATGACTGCCAAGGATGGTATTTCTTTTCAAAGCTTTGTTACTTCTGATGACTTGAAATTGTTTTTTGTGAAATGTGGGTTTAAGCTTCCCTCTTCCGCAACTACCGTAAGGTCCATGGTAATGAAGTATGCAAATCACGTGGACTCAACAGTGACACTCTGAACGCATTGTGCATGCTTCGGTCGTTCTTACTAAGTAAAAACATCCAGTTTTCAATTCATACCGTTTGTAAAAATCATAATAATTATATTCTGTCATTATATACTCTTACTGACGACCTAAATCTTTTAATTTAACCTACCTACCTATTAGGTTATCATGACGCAGCATTATAAATTACCAGTTAATTAGGTAATTAAATAAATAATTAATTTGCGCTGTTGGGCAGATGCAGGATCCCGCGCAGGATCCTGCAGGATTGGCAAGTTCGAGGTGCGGATCCTGCAGGACTGAAAATCCGTGCGGATTGGGACCCCTAATACTATCCCGTGAAACGCATGAGTAATCGAGCTTGATCGACTTATTCTGTGTGATTGAATCAGTTATACCGATCTGTTAATTTAACGAGGGCCACCATAATCATAATTAGATACTGTTCAAATTAGGTTTCTGCAAACCAAAAAAAAACAAAACAAGTGGCAACCGAAAATGTAATTTATGTATTTAATGAAACTTAAACCAGTACAAAATTTGAATGTATCTTATGAACGAGAAACTATACCATAATCATGTATCTATCTGTAGCTGTCTGCTACAGCAGTTGCTTATAAATAAAATCACATTTTAAAAACGAAAAAAACTACAATACACCCTGATCACTAGTTGTCCTGGGAACCTTTTCAGGTGACGAACGATCATTCTGTAACTATGGAACTTTTTTTTTTTTTTTTAGATAGATATTTTATTTTCATGCTTTAGATACAATTAAGTACATAGCAATCGTTAGGTTATACACTGGAAGCTTAATTAATACAGTGGAAGATTAATAATAAACATTTACCTACCATAAAGTTTCCTCTGCGTAGCAGTTTACTAATACTATTGAATAATTTCTATTGAAGCACTTGTAGGTACATGTAAATAATTCCTCGGCATTCGAATTTCCTATAAATAAATTTCATCTGACTCACTTAACACACTAGTAAATTGAGCCGTTCTATTATTTACAATTTCAGTTGTTTAGTTCACATTTCAGCAGTCAGATTTTCAAAACTGAAATTCAGAAATTCTTCAATGGAATAAAATGCTTCTTTGTTCAAAATATTAGTGATGACGGTGATAAATTTTGTGGGAGACATTTCTTGGAATCTAGCTAATTGCCTTATAGATAATTACGGGTAAGGGATAGTACTTGCATCGCTTTAATACTATCTGTAATGTAAAGAATACGGATGGATTTCATCAGTACCATCACCACCACCACCTTCATCACTTGGCATTGATCCGTAAAACAAAACCCGATGCCAATACTTGTTGTATTTTGCTAATCATTATTCGAACGAGATGATTTGGCAGACGTGGCCACCGGTCAAGCTCCCGATTTTATGTAGCGTTGAATCCGTTGAACGTTTGGTGCCATTTTTGAGCGACAGATTAGTTTTAGGCCGCTCCCAGATGACCCTTCGAACTTTCCTTCCAGCAATGATTGTTATGTCTAGAACATGATCAACGTATTCTAAGAAAACATAGTAGGTTAATTAAAGTCTTCAGCCAAGGAGTGGAATATGTAATTGATCGCAATCACGTATTATTTGTCCGAGGACAATAATATTTTAGAATATCCGTCCTCATTGGTTATGCGGAATCCGACTTCATATGAGCCATGAGTTTCGCCTTACTTCTCTCATATTTCGTCCCCACTATGCCAAACCAGCGAATCTTTTGACACTCCCGAAAACGAGCGAAACCGCAATTTTCACGAATTTGAGTTTTAGTTACAATGAATATTGTCTCCACGAGGTCTACCAGTTGGCAAAATCTTGCGTCAATATCGTGCACCGTTTTCCGCCTACAGCTTGTTATTAATAAGCGTATCTGCATTTGGGCCATTTTCCACTCCAGTAAACTAGCGAATCCGATTATTTGTTAGTTTGGCGTAGTGTCTTTGTTGAATGTAGGTCTAAAACAACCGACGAATCAGCCGCTTTAGCTCATTTGCCCTAGTGACGCGCTATCAATACACTACAGTACCTATCCTTACAGAGGCATGATTGTCGAACCAGATCGCTCTTCTTTGCTCCCTCGAGGTTTGGCGTGCCTAGTATCGGTGGATTTTGTGTTATTTCCTGACCTCCTGTCGGGTTTCAAAAGTGAAAAAAAAGGAAGTGAAATCTCCTTCGTCGAATCGGTTGAAGACACCTTATTTTTCGGAGCATGTTTCCACTTTAAATCAAGTTGTAAAATATTTGATACCCTCAGCATTCAGTTTGTCAAAGGCCCCTCGCACTAAGGATTCAGCCTGAAATATTCAGAGTGCCGCGGAAATATTTACGGCATAAGTACTGTTACTAAGTACACTGTTCCTTGGTGAAATGATAAATTTTAGTATTTTATCTCCTATAAAGTTCCTTAGGCTGAGCTGAGCAGCTTTTTGATCTTTGACATGATGAATCTAGAACTGGTGTTGTTCTGTGATTTTTCCAAGGCTATGAAACTCACTGTAAATGCGTTGCCTTAAATCTTCAGTATCTCCTTCACGAATTCTACTCTAGTCTACCTTGTTCAAACGACGTCGCGGATGTCCTCCCGGAACTTGACATTAACGAAACAGAAGATAGTGAATGACGCAAAAGTTCTGAAAAGTTCCATTTTTCATCATTCAATTTTTCTCTTAATTGATATTTATTGTTTTCTCATCATGGCGCGACTTCGAATTTACTTTGTAAAATTAAGTTGTATTATACCTACTTCATAATTATTTTTAATAACGTTATTATTAATTCATTTCGCCATGACGCGCAAGGTGGGACGCTTGCCCTATATATGCTTCCAAATAAATTATTCCGTCCTGTTTTATTTCTACTTTAGCCCAATAATTTATAGGTATTTGCTTCAGGAGATACTTATTTTCAGTTGTTTTGTCTTGAAATGACCTAATAAGCGTCGGTATAAAAAATGAAGCGTTCCCGTTGTCATAACATTCGTTAAACATCTACTTTTCCTTTCCGTAAACCATCAACACTCTCTTCTTTTCGTGCTTTGAAGCACACAGTATTAGCAGAATTAGGAAAATTTAAGCTGCTTGTCAACAGAGCGTATGGACAGTAAGTTTAAAACAAAAAGAATTGAAAAACAGCAATAACTAGATTTTATGTTGTGATTTAAAGTTTGATTGCGCTCTCCTGAAAAGCTGCAAAATTGCGGTTTCGTTAGTTTTCGGGAGTGTAAAAAGATTCGATAGTTTGGCATAGTGGGGACGATTTAGTCTCTGAAAACTTCCAAAATCTCTGTTGAATAGTTCAAGAGTAAGAATGGTACGGATGTCACGTTTGCGCGTGCCCAGGCTAAACTTATCCTCGGTGGATTGATCAGTTAGCCCATTATTCAATAGTAAACACAATGTTTTGATCTGTTTTAATCATTAATATAAGCGTGAAGTGAGGTCTCAGACTTAGGAGACATAACCGTCAGAAGTCCCTTCTTTAGTAATAAGTAAATAAATAGGGCCCGCGTTAGGGCCGATGGTAGTTCGTAAACTTCAAGTTTTGATATTATGAAGTACTTGTACACTGGATGGTAGACGCCGCCGTAATGAATCGCAAATTCCGTTCTAAAGTTTATGAGTCTATTTGGCTTAATCTCTTCGGATTTCAGTGGCTATATTTAGACATGATAATTTATCTGTTATTTTTACTTATAACTTCTTGCGCATAAAACTCCCGTTGTATCTACGAACATTTTCTACCGATTCCCATAATAGGTACGTTTGGCCTTGTCAACAATCACTCATGAGATAAAACGTATTGACAGATATCGTTAATAATTAACGATATCATTTATAATTATTATAAATGAAAAGGTGATTTTTTATGAGACAATTGACTTCGTGAAAACAAATAGGTAATTTACAACCAATAAATCTAAATGCAAATTTAAATCTTCATTTACGTTTACCATAAGGATATTATTGTCGCCTTAATTTAAGTTTTTAAAGGTGTACAAAGAAGTAACTTTGAAATTGTTGATGGCAATACACGTGCAGCAGGTAGACGAATTTTTAAAATTCCCTTCCGCCGAACATCCCCTGCCCAAAACTCGTATCGCTACCATGCTATAAATCTATACATTCCACCGCCAGCAGAATATAAAGAGTGCTTACAACCGAAGCATTTTAAGAATAAGCTGAGAAGTCACTTCCTCGCTTCCTTATAACTAATGTGCATATTTTCGTATATACCTAATATGTATTATTTTGTAATATAAGATGTTTATATTCTTGGGTGTCCCTGTTTATCCTGAAACTAGGAAACTGTTTATCATTGCTTAGTCTACATACTAGGTGTGTGGACTCTACCCACCTCATTAGTGTTTTGGTTTATTATTTTCAATAATGAACCATTGGAATCGAGCGTGAAAAAAAAAACGCAGCAAATCCCTGCACAACGGTTTATTATTTTGTACAGAATACCCTTCTGTTACAGATCACAGCTCTCCTTATAGATAACCCGTCTATATAATATGTACTATTCTATACATATTATGTAGGTCGCAGACCCTCCGTAGGTTAGTACCTAACCCCGTACTCGTTACTAGGTACCGATCTAAATCACGAGTTAAATGTTGCTCAACAATTCTGTCGATGACGAGCAGTAACTATAACGGCAAAAAGAAACGCAAATAATGAAGTCCTGAAAGAAAATTGTTGATGTGGAGTGAAACAGATGCCCCTTATGCGTATATCACTGTTTTCTGCGGTCAATACCTACCTTCGTGGTCAAGTATAATGCACCGTTGTGTAATAACTTGCCCATCAATAATACTTCAACGGTTGTTCAAGTTGCAGAAGTACCGATCAACAAAATCCAGCTCCTTCACGGTTGATGAACCGTTGTGTAACAATTTACATTTTTGAAATAATTTACCGTTATGTAATAATTTACCGTTGTGTAATAATTTGCCGTTGTGTAATAATTTATCATTGTGTAATAATTTACCCATCCACAATACTTCAACGTTTGTTCAAGTTGCAAAAGTACCGATCAACAAAATCCAGCACCTTCTTGGTAGATGAACCGTTGTGTAATAATTTACCGTTATGAAATAATTTACCGTTGTTATAATTTGCCGTTGTGCAGTAATTTACCATTGTGTAATACATTTACCCATCAATAATACTTCAACGTTTGTTCAAGTTTCAGAAGTACCTACCTACCATCAAAATCCAATCCTTCACTCCCAAATGAAATAATATTGCAGAACAACCAACTCGACTTCATACAGCCGTCCTTGATTATAATCAGGTGCTCCCTAGTGATGATTACCTGGGCCGGATTTATACCGTTTGATTCACGATCGTGTTGACGAAGCTTTTTGGTGCACACGAACGGCTGGACCTACAATACTCTGGGTGGTCTCAAAAAATTGTTTAGCTCAAGACAAATTTCATAACGTAAAAAATACCTTTCCCTTCCATCGAAAGTTTTCGAGTTACGGCGTTCTGAAAATGTCAACCCCTATTTTGAACCCCTTAGAGATGAGTGACAGTAACGTCGAGCTTCGAGGACCAACTAGACCCCGAACGGAACCTATAACCCGAATTTCATCAATTTTCTTTCATGGTAACTGAACGGGCCCATACACGCTCAGTTTAACTGTGCAGTTTGACTGAGCAAAAAAGTGAGTAAAAAACTGTACAATTATCTGAACTGAAGGTGTGTGGGCAACCTTCAGTTTTCCCCCCAGTTCTCTCAGTTTTCCTCTCAGTTCTCTCAGTTTTTTTGAGTGAGTCGCAGTTCAGTTGTGAAGTAGTTGTAAACTTGTGGATAAGTGAACTTAATTTTTTTCACCACACTGTCACGAGTTGCGTCAGCCTCCATCGTTTTGGTTTATTATTTTCAATAATGAACCATTGGAATCGAGCATGAAAAAAAAATTCTTACCCCCCCTCAAAATTTGATGGTTTACGTTTCAAGGTATGTAGAATCCAAAACTGCAATAAAAATATTTCTGTCTGTCCGCCGTACGCCGTACGGGCCACTTTTCTTAGTTACCATGGAAAAAAATTGATGAAATTCGTGTTATAGGTTCCGTTCGGCGTCTAGTTGGTCCTCGAAGCTCGACGTTACTGTGAGTCATCTCTAAGGGGTTCAAAATAGGGGTTGAAATTTTCAAAACGCCTATACCATTTTTTTACGTAAATATTTTTACGGTTTTAAATAGTTCTTGAACTTGCGAGTTTTTTAAGACCATCCGGAGCATCGTACGTCCAGCCGTTCGTTTACAGTAAGGCCCCGAAGTTTGCACCGACAGGCATTTTCGACTCCAGTAGAGGTGTGCCGATACCGCCGGATCGGGAATGTGGAACCTAGTCTCACAATGGAACTGTTCCGGAACTGTTCCAGGCCGCTTCACTTACCGGTCCTACCGATCCGAAGACTGGCTGGTGAAGGGTGCCAGCTCCAGTGCTCCACCTTCTCGATCCAGTTCCACTTTCCCGATCCAGACTCGTTCAAATTGTTCTCGATCCTCTAACTAACCATACCGCCCTATCGGTCCTCGGAACTGGATCCCTTACCGATCTTCGACTCGACCGCTTTGGCGCTTTGTCGATCCTTAGCGATCATATTCCGAAAACATTTCCCTCGCCATTATTATTTAAATTAAATTCATTATTATTCCTCACATAATTTATTATATCCAACCTTTATTTTTTGAGAATGCATACGATATGTACCTAACCTTTAACGCAATTAAAAATTTTGGTATTAAAATTTTGGTACCAAAATTTTCAATGAAGTAAGTAATATAATGTACCTAGGTGCTTACCTTTAAAAAGTAAAAACGAAAACGGCCTTGTTTGGCATTTGGTACATATTTACACCCTTCTCTTAAATGGCTCCAGGGATTTTGATTGAATTTACCAGACTTCCCTTTGCTTCTTACTATGAAAGTGATGCCTAATACTCTTTTTCCCCTTAAGTATTTTAAGCAGGTTGAAATCCCTACATATTGGGTTCCTTCATTGGTCAAAACTAGTAAACAGATTCCATAAAATGTACAAGACATCAGAAATAATTAGAAATAAAACTGAGGAACTTAGAAAGCAAACTGAAAAAAAAGACAAGCTGCCTCCTCTTTCTCCCTCCGCCTTTGACCCGAGTCCGAATTTGAGCGTCTTTTCAGGATTTAGGGTTCATTCGACTTTGGGCTTCTCGGACTTCTTTATTTACGAATAATCCTGGAAATACCCAACTGGGTAAATACCCAATGAAAGAAGTCCGAAAAGTCCTAATTCGAATGAACCCTAGGCAGGAGCAGGAGAAGAGCGTTAGCAAGAGGAGATTGATGCGGTGGGGAGAGGGGTGGAATACCTTGTTCTAGTCCCCCCCCCCCGCCGGATCGGTAAGCGGAACAGGACCGGTAATTTGGAACTGTTCCAGTCGTGGAGCTGGAACAGCGGGGAACGGTTCCGATAAAGATCGGTATCGTCACACCTCTAGACTCCAGTGTGAATGAATTTGTATACAATTCAAACCAAATCTCGTAACCAGAGACGCGCCCACAATAGGAATTTGTGAATACGGCCAATCATTGGTAGGGATCACCTGATTATATTGGCGGAGTATGAAGTCGAGTTGGTTGTTCTGTGATATTATTTAATTTGAAAAATGATGGCTCTTTTGGAGTTTGTTGGTAGGTAGTGAAACTTGAACAAACGTTGAAGTATTATTGATGGGTAAATTATTACTACGGTAAATCATTACCCAACGGTAAATTATTACACAACGGTTCATTATACCATCTACGTAGAAGGGGCTGGAGTTTGTAGGTAGGTACTTTTGCAACTTTTTTCACTCCTCATCAACAATTTCTTTTCAGAACTTCATTATGTGTGTTTCTTTTTGTTAGGTACCTACTGTTTGTCATCGGCAGAATTATTTTAGCAACATTTAACTCGTGATTTAGGTAGGTACCTAGTAACGTGTACGGGGTTAGGTACTAACCTACGGAGGGTCTGCGATCTACATAATATGTATATAATAGAATAGTACATATCATATTATATAGACGGGTTATCTATACATAGAGCTGTGATCTGTAACAGAAGGGTATTCTATACAAAATAATAAACCGTTGTGCAGGGATTTGCAGCGTTTTAGTTTTGCTTCCGAGTCTGCGAAGCAGCGGAAGCCTTGTGTTCACTTTCGTGAGCCAAAAAATTTTTGTGTTCAGAAATCAAAATTTCCACTTGCATTTTGCGTTTCAAAGCCTACTGAACAAATTTGGTTCCGTGTCTGTCGGTCTGTGAGTCTGTCCGCATTTCCTTGTTACAGCCATAACTTCCACGATTTTGAATTGATTCAGCTCAAATTTTAAAGGGTGGTGCGGATAAGGCCCCTTGAGGTCCCATACAAATTTCAACATGATTGATCCAGCGGTACGCCCTGCGCATGCGCTAACGGTAAATTCAACAAACACGCATAACTTTCACAATTTTGATTCAATTTCGCTCAAATTTTCAAGGGTTGTTTGGACTAGGCCTAGTGAGTTCCAGTATGAATTTCAGTATGATCGGACCCTTGGTGCGCTCTGCGCATGCGCTGGCGTGAAATATATTCAATTTCCTTGTTACAGCCGTAGTAACCAAAGATTTCACCCAATTTCAATGTAATTCTCAGGGATTAAGCGGGTAGGGCCCATTGAGGTCCCATATAAATTTCAACATGATAGAGCCAGCGGTTCGCCCTGCGCATGCGCTCTGTCTGTCTGTCTGTCCTTCTATGCACGGCCAAACGGCTCGACGGATATCGACCAAATTTGGCACGAACATCCAGTAGGCTCCCAAGTTGTGCAACGTCGCATTTTCAATTCCCTGACCATAGCGGAACTATGGTCGACCATGGTCAACTCCTGAATGGCTTGACGGATATCGACCAAATTTGGCACGAATATCCAGTAGGCTCCCAAGTTGTGCAACGTCTCATTTTTGATTCCCTGACCATAGCGGAACTATGGTCGACCATGGTCAACTCCTGAATGGCTTGATGGATATCGACCAAATTTGGCACGAATATCCAGTAGGCTCCCAAGTTGTGCAACGTCGCATTTTCAATTCCCTGACCATAGCGGAACTATGGTCGACCATGGTCAACTTCGTTAATTGAAATGGTAACCCCTATTTTTTATCGCGTATTCGTAATCTACGTGAAATTCTATCTACGATCGACCCTTCGGACTACCCCCGCGGTCGACCATAGCGCATCCATGGGCCCCTCCATGGTCGAATCCCGAATTGCTCAACGGATATCGACCAAATTTGGCACGAATATCCAGTAGGCTCCCAAGTTGTGCAACGTCGCATTTTTAATTCCCTGACCATAGCGGAACTATGGTGGACCATGGTCAACTTCGTTAATTGAAATGGTAACCCCTATTTTTTATCGCGTATTCGTAATCTACGTGAAATTCTATCTACGATCGACCCTTCGGACTACCCCCGCGGTCGACCTTAGCGCATCCATGGGCCCCTCCATGGTCGAATCCCGAATTGCTCAACGGATATCGACCAAATTTGGCACGAATATCCAGTAGGCTCCCAAGTTGTGCAACGTCGCATTTTTAATTCCCTGACCATAGCGGAACTATGGTGGACCATGGTCAACTTCGTTAATTGAAATGGTAAGCCCTATTTTTTATCGCGTATTCGTAATCTACGTGAAATTCTATCTACGATCGACCCTTCGGACTACCCCCGCGGTCGACCTTAGCGCATCCATGGGCCCCTCCATGGTCGAATCCCGAATTGTTCAACGGATATCGACCAAATTTGGCACCAATATCCGGTAGCCTCCCAAGTTGAACGTAGGCGCATTTTTAATTCCCTGACCATAGCGGAAATATGGTCGACCATGGTCAACTCCTGAATGGCTTGACGGATTTTGATAAAATTGGGCACAAATACCCGGTAGGGTATGGGATTTTTCCGTCGTTTGTTGGTTCCACGATACTGCGTACAGCGAATCTCGGATAGCGAGCGAAGCGAGCGGTCAGGCTAGTTATGTATAATGGACGTAATGTATTATGGAAGTCATGTTATGTATAATACGTATATTTCATGTAATGTTATGTAATGTTATGTTATGTAATGTAATGTTATGTAATATGTATATTTAACGTTATGTAATGTTATGTAATGTAATGTAATGTAATGTTATGTTATTTTGCTTCCGAGCCTGTTCTATTTTATAATGGGTCACTCTGATTGTGACGAGGAAGCTCCTGTGCCATCACCTTGGCAGTATATTTCAATTAAAACGTCGTACGCCGCCGCTTTTTTTACCCGGTTTGAGTAAGCTGGACTTCGCTGATCCCACAATTCCGGCAAATCGCGGTAACCCTCAATGAAGGAGAGAAGGGCTTCATTCTTGCTCATTTTTGGTGGGAACAGGGGAAGGGATGAGAGTCAGTTGAGGCTCACGAACACCACGACAAGAACTGACCAAACTGTGCGATTAACTGAGGAAACTGCGCAGTTTATCGGTGAAAAGTAGAAACTTTTGCACAGGCCAACGGCCGGAGTAAAAAACTGCGTGAACTGCGCAGTTTCCTCAGTTAATCGCTCAGACATGACGTCACACGTGATAAACTGCGCAGTTAAACTGTTTCATGCTCGATTCCAATGGTTCATTATTGAAAATAACAAACCAAAATTCTAACCCCCCCTAAAAATTTGATGGTTTACGTTTCAAGGTATGTTGAATCCGAAAATGCAATAAAAATATTTCTGTCTGTCCGCCGTAAGCCGTACGAGCCACTTTTCTTAGTTACCATGAAACAAAATTGATGAAAGTCGGGTTATAGGTTCCGTTCGGGGTCTAGTTGGTCCTCGAAGCTCGACGTTACTGTCAGTCATCTCTAAGGGGTTCGAAATAGGGGTTGACATTTTCAGAACGCCTATACCTTTTTTTTACGTGTATCTTTTTACGGTTTTAAATAGTTCTTGAACTTGCGAGTTTTTTAAGACCACCCGGAGCATCGTACGTGCAGCCGTTCGTTCATAGTAAGGCGTAAGGCCCCGAAGTTTGCACCGACAGGCATTTTCAGAGAGATAAAATCATTGCTAGGGATCACCTGATTATAATCACAGAGTATGAAGTCGAGTTGGTTGTTCTGTGGTATTATTTCATTTGAAAAATGATGGCTCTTTTGGAGTTTGTTGATAGGTAGTGAAATTTGAACAAACGTTGAAGTATTATTTATGGGTAAATTATTACTACACGATGGTAAATCATCACTCAACGGTAAATTATTACACAACGGTCCATTATACAATCTACGTAGAAGGGGCTGGAGTTTGTTGGTAGGTACGTTTGCAACTTTTTTCACGCCTCATCAACAATTTCTCTTCAGAACTTCATTATGTGCGTTTCTTTTTGCCATTTTAGGTACTGCTTGTCATCGGCAGAATTATTTTAGCAACGTTCAACTCGTGATTTAGATCGGTACCTAGTAACGAGTACGGGTTTAGGTACTAACCTACGGAGGGTCTGCGATCTACATAATTATATTAATTATGTACCTATAGAATAGTTCATATATTATTATGAAGGGTTATCTATACGGAGAGCTGTGATCTGTAACAGAAGGGTATTCTGTACAGAATGATAAACCGTTGTGCAGGGATTTGCAACGTTTCTAATTACAGATTCGGATTCTGCGCAAAAATTGATGAATAATAGACCCCTTAGTCGATTTTTTACGCCACTTCCAAAACTGGCCAAAATCGTACACTTGTAGGCTGTTTTCACCACCTTCAAGTGTGGCACATGACTTTCGACTGTTATTCACGTTGAATTTGACGGTAACATTTATTTTCAAATTCGAGTGCATTGAGGTTTTAAATTCCAACATTTTGGTCAACATTTGCGTGTGGAGTAATTTTAACCATTTTAACGCTACACATTTTCCCGCTGGAATTTAAAACGTGAACCAGCCACACCTCGTCAGAACCTTAATTTTCATTCGTTGGTCAAAGAAGACTAACTAATATTCGGTCTCCTCGTCCTAAAAAACATGGAAAACGTTACCTCACAAACTCATGTTACGAAAACACCACACACAAAAAAAACCTATTTGCATCCATTTTTCACTCATAACACCCCTGTGTATATTCCGATCGGGCTGCAAAGTCTCAGGACACAACTAGGGCCCAAAAGGAGCACGTGTACGAAAGAACGTGTTAGACCTAAAATAAGGTAGATATGGATGATACGGCGGGTGGTGGTCTGCGGACGGACATCGCGCTTTTGGAATCTACACATCTTTTCAAACGTAAAAGAAAACATTTTGGTGGGTATGTGTGGGGGGGGGGGGGTATAATTTTTTATTTTTTTTTTCCTGAGCGAATACATGGGTGTATTATTCACAGAATGCAATGTCCGCCCGCCGTCCACCGTATTACGCACACCGGTTTCATTTTCGGCCTAGAAAATTTGTTCTTTCGCACACATGTTCCATTTTGGCCCTAGTTGTGTCCCTAAACTTTGCAGCCTGATCGGAATGTACCCAGGGGTGTTCTAGGTGTAAAAATAGGGGTTTTTGGTGTTTTAGTAACATGAGCTTGCGAGGTATCGTTTTTCATATTTTTTAGGGCAAGGAGACCGAATATGAAATTGATTTTGACCGTAGAGATAGAATTGAGGACCTAACAATGTTTCAGCCCTACATTTACATTAAATTTTGGTTTAAAATCGTCGTTCTTCCGCAAACGGGCTCCATTTGAGCCCTAGTTGTGCTCCGAAGCTCGGTAGCCCAATCGGAATACACTCAGGGGTGTTATGGGCGGAACATTTGTGCAAAATTAGGTATTTTTAAAGTCTTGGCTTGTGTGTTACCTTTTTTTCATGTTGGTTTATTATTTTCAATAATGAACCATTGGAATCGAGCATGAAAAAAAAAAATTCTTACCCCCCCTCAAAATTTGATGGTTTACGTTTCAAGGTATGTAGAATCCAAAACTGCAATAAAAATATTTCTGTCTGTCCGCCGTACGCCGTACGGGCCACTTTTCTTAGTTACCATGAATCAAAATTGATGAAATTCGGGTTATAGGTTCCGTTCGTGGTCTGGTTGGTCCTCGAAGCTAGACGTTACTGTCAGTAATCTCTAAGGGGTTCAAAATAGGGGTTGACATTTTCAGAACGCCTATACCTTTTTTTACGTGAATTTTTTTACGGTTTTAAATAGTTTTCGAACTTGGGAGTTTTTAAAGACCACCCGGAGCACCGTACGTCCAGCCGTTCGTTCACAGTAAGGCCCCGAAGTTTGCACCGACAGGCATTTTTGACACTAGGGTGAATGAAATTGTATACATCAGACCAAATCTCGTCACCTGGGACGCGCCGACAATAGGAAATTGGCCGGAGATAAAATCATTGCTAGGGGCCACCTGATTATATTGGCGGAGTATGAAGTCGAGTTGGTTGTTCTGTGATATTATTTCATTTGAAAAATGATGGCTCTTTTGGAGTTTGTTGATAGGTAGTGAAACTTGAACAAACGTTGAAGTAGAAGAAGAAGAAGAAGAAGAAGAAGAAAAAAGTTTATTGATCACTTCAAATCGACATAATGATATGTGGAAGTGGAAAAAAAAATAAACAATACGGCATTGTCAATCCGTCTGCCGGAAGTTAGGGCCGTTTAGAAACACCGAAATCAAACCTACATAATTATTATCAATATTAGCAAGAAGGTAAAATAAAAGAATGAAAATTATAAACACAACTATCGCCACTTTCCAGTTGAAACGTAGGAAGCTATAGCAAACATTACGCACAGCGTGAAAACTACTGACAAAATCATAAATTACATAGTCATATTATAGGTATCTACGTATACATGTCCCGAATCAGAAATTAAATTCGCCAACAAGGAAGGACCTATAGCGCCATGCCGACCTGCAGAACACCTCCAACCTCGACCAATCCGGGGCATCTAGTATACGGTTTGCTTCATCTCGTGTGAGGAAGTCCCGCTTGAATGCCACCCGCCGGAATCCCGAAAGTACAGGGCATTGGCAGAAGAAGTGGAATACGTCCTCTCGCACATGCAGGTTGCACAACGGACACTCCTCAGGCCGGTCACCCTCATAAGGCCTTGCATTCAGGTTCACGGCCTCAGCTCGAATCTTGAATGCCCAACATGCGATATGCAGAGGGATGCCAGCATCTTTGACCAAACTGGCGCACTTCACATCTGGATTGAGCACACGGTACAGCGTGAAGAACTCCGAGGCCTCGGCTCGACCCTGGAATAACGATCTCCTTTCCGCAAGGACTGCTGAGATGAGCCGTTCCATGCCCAATTTCAGGGCTTGGAGGTCAAACGATGGCAGGCTGTTTGGAACGTCATACCTGACACATAGGTAAGCGTAATGCTTCGCAAAACCCGTACAGCTCCTCACCATTTCAGCAGCTATTATTTTTGGGAGGCGAGACTCATGCATCTTCAGAACTTTCAGCAGGTAAGCGTAGTGCAGCTTGAGTGTGTATGTTGATAAGGTATTCAACTCAGTCTCCAAATAGATCAAGTACCCTGGAGTGAACTGGGGGAGATGGAAAGTTTTCTGATGAACAGCAACTGAACGCCCTCCACGGAGTCATACTCCATATTCCCCATACCTGGGCTGCATAGCATAAAATGGCTCTCACGATGGCATTGAAAATTTCCATTTTGGCTGACAAGGGTATGCTTGAATTGGAAAACGCCTTTCCCCAAATGCAGTTCATCACTGCCTTGCCTCCCAAGTAAGGGTACTCATTAACTATCTCGAGACTTTCATCGCCGATGTGCCATCTCTCAGTAGCTCGCCACCGACCACCCCTCTGGAAAACACCAATCTTCGACTTTTCCAAGTTAGCCTCAAGTCCCCACCGGTCACAGTAAGCTCGGAGAATGTCAATGTTCTTCTGCAGTTGCTCAGGATCATCAGCCAAGACCACCAAGTCGTCGGCATAATTATAGTAAAACCTTGATGTCTGCTGCTCCAATATGAATGCCGAATTCGAGCTCCTCTGGAAGGTCGTTGATGAACAGTGCGAACAGGAGGGGGCTAAGGGGGCAGCCCTGCCTCACACCACTCTCGACAGAAAACGACTCAGTGACGCCACTCTCTGTCCAAACTGACGGACAACAATTCCCACGAACTTGGAAGACACTCCAGAATTGTACAATTTGCAGAAGAGGAGCTCCCTATTGACACGGTCAAACGCGGCCCTCAGATCTACAAAAAATGCGTAGACCTTCCCACGGGGACGGTTGAGCGTTAGCTCAACCAAGCCAGACAGAACAAAGATGGAATCCAAACGTTGAAGTATTATTGATGGGTAAATTATTGCTACAAGATGGTAAATCATTACTCAACGGTAAATTATTACACAACGGTTCATTATACCATCCCCGTAGAAGGGGCTGGAGTTTGGTGGTAGGTACTTCGCAACTTTTTTCACTCCTCATCAACAATTTTTTTTCAGAACTTCGTTAGGTAGGTATGTGTGTTTCTTTTTGTTAGGTACTGTTTGTCATCGGCAGAATTATTTGAGCAACATTTAACTCGTGATTTAGGTAGGTACCTAGTAACGAGTACGGGGTTAGGTATTAACCTACGGAAGGTCTGCGATCTATATCATATGTATGGAATAGTACATATATTATATAAAGGGTTATCTATACGGAGAGCTGTGACATGTAACAATGGTAAATTATTACACAACGGCAAATTACTACACAGCGGTAAATTATTACACAGCAGCAAATTATTACACATCGGTAACAATTGAAGACTCCCCCCCCCCCCCCCGGCCACCGACAATATTGGATACAATATCCTTGATTATAATCGAATATTCTAATTTGGCGTGGTGCGCATTGGCATGGTCCGCATTAGTTCAGTCAATCGTTTTCTTTTGTTTTTTCAACAAATTCATTATGACTGGCCTAGGCCTTTCCAATCACGTGGGATTTCGCGTTTTGGCGCCGGCTTTTGTTTCTGTCCCAACCTCATCCGCCATTTCCAGTGTATTCACATCAACAGTTTCCCTTCATCACTCCATTATTTGCGTTTATTTTTGCCATTTTAGTTACTGTTTGTCATCGACAGAATTATTTTAGCATCATTCAACTCGTTATTTGGTAGGTACCTATTAACGAGTACGAGGTTAGGTACTAACCTACGGAGGGTCTACGATCTACATAATATGTATGTATAGAATAGTACATATATTATGTAAAGGGTTATCTATACGGAGAGCTGTGGTCTGTAACAGAAGGGTATTCTGTACAAAATAATAAACCGTTTTGGAGGTATCCAGCGTTTTTTTTAAAGGGCGAGGTGACCGAATATGAAGTTGATTTTGACCAGAGAGTGGAAAATTGAGGTCCTAACGAAGTTTAAGTTCCTAAAATTCATTTTTTGTGGGTCAAAAACCTGGAAAATTGTCTGAAACCACCAGAAATTCGTATAATAACACTATAAGTATATTAACAAGTGAATCAGGACAATTAAATGGCATTATCAAGGATCAAAGATAATTTGCCAAAAATAGGAGGCTAATTCGGGTGTTTGGGGGCCAAAATTGGGGGAAACCATCACAAATAGGCAATTTCAATATTCGCACATGAGAGAAACAATAAATGAACAGCCAGCGTTTCTGTAGGTGTGTCCAGTAGAATAATAAACCCATGTGACAAGGACTTTGCAGCGTTTTTATTGAGCCCTCGTGTTTATTCGAACTATTCAATACGTTGAAGTCTTGGTAATTCAAACTTCCTAGACCACCATCGATCCTAATTTAGGTTTACATTGTACACGATCAGTTATCCTGATGCAAATAATATAGTCTCTTAGGTTTAACAAATCATAGTGATTACCTCTAGTGAGAAGAAAAAAGGTGAATATTCCGATGTCAGCTAGGGATGTGAGCTCGTCCATCATTCCGCCGCTTGATGTGAAGCCGAATCGCAACTCCAGAAACGTAGCAATTATTCCCCCTGTTGATGCTCTTAAACTCGAATCATTGAACAAAGTCGGGCTCTCTCTCGGAAATTTTATCTGATTATAAGAATGTAGTAGCGGTGATTAGGATGAGAGTGTTTGGGTTTTGAATCACTTTGCTCGTCGTTTGACGCAAGTTCTTATCTTTGTGGGTTGTTGGAAGGTGGTCGGTTCAGGTTTCTATGATGGGAGACGGATAACGTTTTTTAGCCAAATTGTCAAAGAAAATATTAGAGAATTTTTGATGAAAATAAGCTGTTGCAATGGGTCAAAAATGTTCAGTACATGGATTTCTGCGATTCTTTTCTATTTCAAAGCATTCAGAATATATTTTGAATTCTAAATATTGAATAATTCAGTAAGTCCAGTTTAGAGAAAAAAAACTATTTTTCACCGGCTTCAGAAAAAGGAGGAGGTTCTCAATTCGACCTGTTTCTATGTTCCTTTTATTTTTTATTTTTTAAAATTATTTTTGGTTTTTATTTATTTATTTTTTTAAAGTAAATGTTTGTCCACCGAATAAATTCCGAAACCAGGACTGGGCTGATTTTGATGAATCTTTATTCAAATGAAAAAGTACCATCCCCCTATGGTCCCATACTAGTTTTTCAAGTAAAAAACGCTGCAATGCCCTTGTAACATGGGTTTATTATTACAGCAATTTTATAATTTTTATAATCTTATAATTTTTTATAATTTAATAAATTTTATAATTACAGAAAACTTTGGCTGTTCATTTATCAGGTGCAATGATTGAAATGGCTATTTTTGATGGTTCCGTCAGTTTTGGCCCCCAAAAACACGAATTAGGCTCGGCTTTTCCTCTTAACAGATTATTTTTGATCATTGATAGTGACATTTAATTGTCTTGATTCACCTTTTCATACAGCATCTAGTGTATTTATACAAATGAGTGGTGATTTCAGACAATTTCCCAAGTTTTTGACTCATAAAAAATGAATTTCGGGAGCTTAACATTCGTTGCAACCTCAATTCGTCACTCGTCGGTCAAAATCATCCAAATAGTGGGTCTTCTCGCCCTAAAAACATGGAAAACGATACCTCACAAGCTCATGTTCACTAATACCTCAAAATTCCTCGAAAACCCCTATTTTTATACTCATTTTTCTCCCATAACACCCCTGGGTGTATGCCGATCGGGCTGCTGTGTTTCGGAGAACTAGGAGCCAAATGTTTTCCCAAATGAGGACCCGAACTGTGTGCGGAAAAACGACGATTTTAGATCAAAATTTAACGTAAATTTAAGGCTGGAACTTCCTTAGAACCTCAATATTCCACTCTTTGGTCAAAATCGAATTCATATTCGTCTTCTCGTCCCAAAAACATGGAAAACGATACCTCAAAAGCTCATGTTACTATAAAAAAATAGTAACTTATAGCATGCTGCTAAAACGCAAAAAGTACCTATTTTTACACGCACTCATAACACCCCTGGGTATATTTCGATCGAGCTGAAAAGTTTCGGGACACAACAGCAACAAATGGAGCATGTGTGCGAAAGAACACATTTTTTAGAACGAAAATGAAGCCAGTACACGTGATACGGCGGACGGACATTGAATTTTTAGAATCTGCGCACCTTGGAACGGAAAAGAAAAAATTTTGAGGGGGTGTTATAAAAATTTTTTGCTGAGCGAATAGATAGGTGTATTATTCACAGAATAATAAACCAAAACCAGAGAATAGTTTTTATACTGAACAAATGTAATTTATTCAAAGCCGATAGAACACAATTTTTGAAGTCTGCGGCGAATTCTAAACAAAAACCCCACCACAGCCTTCCTGTTGTATCCCTTGGTTTTATACATTGTAGTTGAAATTTGGCGTCTACTTAAAAACGCTGCAAATCCCTGCACAACGGTTTATTATTTTGTATAGAATACCCTTCTGTTACAGATCACAGCTCTATGTATAGATAACCCGTCTATATAATATGATATGTACTATTCTATTATATGCATATTATGTAGATCGCAGACCCTCCGTAGGTTAGTACCTAACCCCGTACTCGTTACTAGGTACCTACCTAAATCACGAGTTAAATGTTGCTAAAATAATTCTGCCGATGACAAACAGTACCTAACAAAAAGAAACACACATAATGAAGTTCTGAAAAGAAATTGTTGATGAGGAGTGAAAAAGTTGCAAAAGTACCTACCAACAAACTCCAGCCCCTTCTACGTAGATGGTATAATGAACCGTTGTGTAATAATTTACCGTTGAGTAATGATTTACCGTAGTAATAATTTACCCATCAATAATACTTCAACGTTTGTTCAAGTTTCACTACCTACCAACAAACTCCAATAGAGCCATCATTTTTCAAATTAAATAATATCACAGAACAACCAACTCGACTTCATACTCCGCCAATATAATCAGGTGATACCTACCAATGATTGGCCGTATTCACAAATTCCTATTGTGGGCGCGTCTCTGGTTACGAGATTTGGTTTGGATTGTATACAATTTCATTCACACTGGAGTCGAAAATGCCTGTCGGTGCAAACTTCGGGGCCTTACTGTGAACGAACGGATGGACGTACGATGCTCCGGATGGACTTAAAAAACTCGCAAGTTCAAGAACTTTCGGAAATTAGGTAATCATTAGTGTCAGCAAAGCCCTTAATGACAAGGCGACTTTTGTATCTGAATGAGCCATCTACTTCTGATTTTCTTTTGTGTACCCATCTAGACTTGATGATTTTAGTACGGGGCGGGACACTAGATCTTAGGACAAGGTCCCAGGTTCCCATCTCTTGAAGAGATTCAAGTTCATCTCTAATTGCCTCCTCCCAAAAATCTCTATCGGGCGAGAACATGGCATCCTGATAGGAGGTGGGTTCGACATAATCTTCCCTATTCATGGCTATGACATCCTGACATTTATCAGCGGCCGGGTTGACTCTATCGCCCAAATCAAGTATTTCAGCTAACGGCTGGGGATAGTCTTTAATTCGATCCCCATAAACAATTGACTCAATGCACTTGAGATCTGCGGTGTTAACTAGAGTTTTATTCAATTCAGAAAACACTACATAACCAGTTTCACTGCACTCTAGCAAGTAACCCTTTTTAGCATTGGGGGCAAATTTTGTCTTGGTGTTGGTGTCCACATAGTGAACAAGGCATCCAAATCTTTTTAGAAATTTAAGACTAGGAGAATAACCCCTGACCTTTTCAAAGGGGCTGAGGAACATATTAGCTGCATGTGGTAGTCTATTATGAACAAACACCACATAATTCAATGCATGACCCCAAAATGAAAAAGGCATTTTAGCCGATAGCAAGTTCACCCTAATTTTATGTTTCAACTCTTGGTTTACTCTTTCCGCACATCCATTCTGTTGAGGAAGATGCGGTTGGCTCGGATCCCAAACTATACCCAAGTCTGTCAGCAGCTTTTTCATTTCTACAGTTTGAAACTCAAGTCCTCGATCAGAGCGCAACTTGAAGACATTTTTCTGCTGGGTTGTGATTGATTCTATTTCACGAATGCATCGCGTGAGAGCCAAGTGAACCTCTTTCTTGTTTTTCAGAGAATAAGCAAAAACATATCGTGAGAAGTCACAAACAAAAATTACAATATAGACATCCCCAGTTCGGAAGTTAGAAGGATTAATAGGGCCCATTAAGTCTGTGTATAATACTGCAAACGGTTTTTCAGCCCTATGCCTTACATGGGTGTGAGACTTTCTAATTGTGTTTGCCTGATGACATTCCTCACACTGCAAGATCTGAGCTGTAAATTTTACACGTCCTAATTCAGGAAGGAATTTCTTTGCAGCTTCCAGGTATTGCTTAGAGGCATGGTTCAGGCGAAGGTGCCACAGAACGTCTGAGTCATAGAGAGAGGGACAGGATTTTTCCAAAGAAGTTTTGTCATAATCTGCCAGTTTGAAATCTAAAACTTTTCTATCTTTATCCTCTCCAATCCTCCCTCCCAGACTAGTCAAGTCCACATTGACAGCTGGAACCCTCCCTCCCACTAATGCAACCCCTAACGTGGAATTTAACATTGCTGTGGAGTGACAAGGCTGCCCAACACTGGAAGGCGTCACTGCCCTGCATAAGGATGGCCCCAAGATTAGAGAATTCGTCTGATTATTCAATACAGTATCTAACTTAGGTCGTTTTGAGCAATCCTGAACCAAGGAAACACCAGGTGGAGTGGGAGAAGTAAGTGGTAGGTCAATCCACCACAAATTGTCTTTAAAGAACCCTGTTTTGACAACTGTTCCTGTGGAAGACTGTATGAATTCTACCTTATCCTTAGTAAAGAGGACATTCATTCCCGCCTGAGTTACTTTTCGTACAGAGAATAAATTTTGTGATAACCCTGGAGTGTACAAGACATCATGCAAAGTGGCCTGCTGCCCATTATTGATAAAATCAATGTTCCCTGAGAAATTTATGGACAAGTCAGCATTTTCACTATTGTTAGCGCACTTGAACACCCTAGTGGCAGGTAAGCGACGAAAATTCGTCAAAATATTTTTAGAGGAGGTCAAATGCGCTGTACATCCGGTATCAACAATTGCTGTAAAGGAGTGCGCACCTTCAGCCAAGGTGAAGGCCTGGCCACCCTGCTGCTCCGAGACGTAGTTCATCTGGGAGATGAACTGTTCCTCTTCTCCTCCCACCGAGATCCAGACATCTTCATTTGCATCCCCAGATGTGGGACCAACAATGGCAAAAATTGAGTCAGGATGCTTCTTAAATGCATTGGCCAACTGCTTTGCCTGGCCAAGGGAGACCTTATACATCTTGGGTTGATCACCCAAATGAGGTCCCTTGCCGCGGGATTTATTCTGGCCAAAAGAGGTACTTGGGGGAGTATTAGTGGAGGATGCTGAAGTGGGCGTCCTATTCTTGGGGCAATTCGCAGCTACATGGGAAGATGAGGTTCCACAAGAGAAGCATAGCCGCTTTGCCCTCAAGCACGACTCCAAGTTATGGTTCCGACGTTTGCAATATGCACAGAAAAGACGTTTCTTAGTGACTTTTGCTTTAGATGGAGGATTGAATGGCTTTGTAGGAGCAGTTTTCCCCGGGATGCGACCACCCCTCCCTCCCTTAGTTGAACTCCTACTGGGTCCAGGAATGGCAGGTCTGTAACCCCGGGAAGCGGCTTTTCCAGGACCCAAAAGACTGAAAACGGTGTCTCCTGTAGCGGACTGATCCGCGCGAAGTCGCTCCTCTAGGAGCATTTCACGCAGCTCAGCCATAGTGAACTTGAAGCTGTGGAGTTCAGCCTTCTGGTACGTGAGGGTCTGATTTATGGCAATTTCGAATATTTGCTTGACATAAAAGTCATCTACCATACCCCTATGGAGGCTGAAAAGCCGCTTCCTCAGGTCGTCAAATCTTGTGAGGAACTCCCCCACCTTTTCCCTCGCAGGATCGAAGTGGATGGAATTAAACTCACTGACCAGTCTCTTTACCTGAAATGCAGAGCTGGGGTCACAGGTTTTCTGTAGCTCTGCCATAATGGCACTAGGATCCATCAAATCCTGTACTAAGTCCTGATAGTACGATGAGAGAGATTCGATGAGGAAATATCTCACCTTCCTACGAACTACAGCGGTATCTTGGGGAGTGAACCATAAGGGAGTAGGCTCAGAGGGGTCGAGAAGGAACATACACTCATTTGAGTCCAGGAGCCCGAGAACGCTCCTCTTCCAATATTTAAATTGGGAGTCCTCAGCCAACTTGTTGTCTAGGGGACGGAACTTGAGTCCGTCAACTCTTCTGACCCTGTAGGGTTCGTCCAATGCATGGCGTTCAGAATGCCGGACGAACATGTTGGGATTTGTTTTCGTCACCACTGACCTAATGCTCTGGGGTTGAAGTTCAGAGCTCACGCCGCTGGATGTGGCTAACGCCCCAGGGCTAGAGTCTGGCTGGACAGTGCTGTTTAAGTCCACCTCCATCCTTTGCAAACGTGAAGGCACATTGGGATTAGGATGTTGCACCTGGATGCTGGTCTCAAGGCGTTGGGATAAGTCTTTATATTTGGTGTCCAATGCCGTAATTTTGGAGGTAAGGAGACCAAAGCTGGCATCCAGATGTGCCTTCATAGTCTCCATGTATCGAGACATGACCTCCTCAGATGACAGTAATGCTTTAGATCGCAGAACAGTCAAGTCTTCATCCATGGACTGGGACTCAGGGACTTCCCTTGAACTCTGTGGACGAGGCGGGGTACACAAGGCATTTCTCTCTAAGTCCCCCACACCGTTGGTCCCACCCTGGGGCTGTTCTTCAAACATCTCCCTCGCAAAATCTCCTTCGAGGGAAACATCATCTGAGTAGTCAAGCAGCTCCTCATGGGAGCTAAGTCGTGCTGACTGACTCATTGGTACGATGGATAGGGCAAGTCAAAAAGACCTTGCTCAGGTCTGAAACAATCCCAAAAGTAAAACACCCAACTAATCAATCTGTTCACCAAGTCATTTACATAAAGCTATTCATTACCCCTGTACCTAATGCCAAAATGATCCCAATACTGAGACTGGTAAAAGTCTGTATTTTCAAAGTTAACCAGAATGAGTCTTGAATGTATGTCTGCAGCATCCTAAGTGTATTCAGTTTTCATCTTGGAAGTATACAAAACATTTGTGTATGCTACATAATTATCAAAAAACATTCAATGCAAAAAAAAAAAAGGAAGGCACAGGGACTCTGGCTATAAGTAAATAAAATGAGACATATATTTTGGTACTTATTACTTATTATAAGCATGCCATAGAAAATGCTTCATTCTTGCACGATTTCACTCTACAATTTATATTGAATATTAATCTGTTTTGTCATTTCTAAGACTTTCTAGAAAAATTTATTAAATTTTAACGGCAATTCTGTATGACAGGGTGTGCACTACCTGTGTTCTGACACTTGGATTGACGTTGCGGTCCCAGCAAAATGTATTTGATCTCCATATATATTTTTACTTTACTTTAAGATCGGCAACCCCCTATGGGGTAGGCCTTGATCTTTGAGAAACCACACCTTCCTACAACATTGCGTATATGGCTGGGCACCTTCAGTCTATTACGTGTTAGTTCCCGTGTCTCTGACTAGGTTCATCAGTACTTGACAGGCACGTCGGTCGACTTCCAAGCCCCATCCAACGCAGAAAGGTGGGAAAACACAAAATATATTGGGCCCATAACGGTCCAATTTCAAAACTTGGGAGACGCCCCTTGATTCAACTCAACACCTAGCAGTTGTGAACAAAAATATATAAATAAAAATCCGTTTTGCCTTGAACCTGCGGTGGTATCGTACGATTAGTCTTCCACTCATTAACTCCAAAGGGACCTGTGGCCCGAATCAATGGCCCTTCATATTATTGAGGTATGGCCCTATAATGTGCAACCAATAAATGCTCAGTACAAGTCTTGGGGCACTGCACAGGTATGCACAGGGTACTCTACACGCCACTAGTAATTCATTTTTGTGCACATCGGATCATGGCTTACC
The DNA here is from genome assembly GCA_954871275.1 of Leptopterna dolabrata. Lineage (NCBI taxonomy): Eukaryota > Metazoa > Arthropoda > Insecta > Hemiptera > Miridae > Leptopterna > Leptopterna dolabrata. Next base: position 50,721,598 of record OX940981.1, read on the forward strand.
AAATATAAATCCTAATTGTGCACTCCTAAGATCCGATCTTTAGTGACTCGAGCTGACTAAAACTCATGTAGCCATCTCATACCTCGATCGCTCAAAACAGCCGAGGGGCATGACTGTAATGAACTTCGCATTCCGCGCAGGAGACAGGTGGCGAGGGACTGAGCTCGTAAAAAAAAATTTGACTACGACTCATCGCATAAAACGAAGTCACTTTGTAAACAAAAACAAACGGAAGGTTTCGAGTTTACAAGGCGCAGGTTATCTACGCATGACGCATAATATCGGCGCAGAACCCGAGAGTGACGTCTGGAACAACTGCAAGTCATTTTCATCAAACCTATAAAAAGGCGAATTTCTGAAGCGAACAACCCAAGAAAGAGCATAGAAATATCCGACGAAGTTCTGCACTGGTTTCATGACCAAATCTAGACCAGGGAGGCTCAAAAACGAATTTTGAAGTTCGATGCGATATTCCCAAACCGGAAGACGCCGCCATGTTGAAGCAGTACAACAGGAACAAGTTGGGGGGAACAAAAAGACGCCATCTAAAGCCGAGTTGAATCAAGGACTATTCCCGAAATTGACATTATTTTATCAGATCAAATTCACATTCTTGGGGCATTACTACTGGACTTGCCGGTAGAACAATATTCATAAACCTTAAAGCTAGTACTAGCTACGATATCGTGCCAAAATCAAGGTATTATGAGCCGTGAAGCGGCGAGAAATCACAATCGAAAGCATTTACGATTGACTCACCGTTGAAACAACGATCTCCAGAGAGCGGGGATTTCTTGAGTAAAACACAAGACTGGATGGAATGCTTATATTCTCACTGTAGGACTTGGGACAGTAAGGCTTGAGAATAATTTAGAAATATAATATCGTTAAGACGTGATAAAATGGTATAAAATGGTATAAAGAGCGCAAAATCGTATATCACAACCGTGTTGGGCGAAAACAGAAAAGCAAGTGAAGATGAAGAGCGGGGAGGGCTGATTGATCAGCCATCCTGCGACAAGTGAGCATCGATAGCGATCGATACTCAAGAACAAGCAAATCAACATATGTAACTGACAACTAATAAGGTTCTCGAGAAGACCCACATTTCAGCAACGTAAAAAAATGGTGTAGGCGTTTTAAAAATTTCAACCCCTATTTTGAACCCCTTAGAGATGACTCACAGTAACGTCGAGCTTCGAGGACCAACTAGACGCCGAACGGAACCTATAACCCGAATTTCATCAATTTTTTTTCATGGTAACGGTTTTAAATAATTCTTGAACTTGCGAGTTTTTTTATTGCAGTTTTGGATTCTACATACCTTGAAACGTAAACCATCAAATTTTGAGGGGGGTAAGAATTTTTTTTTCATGCTCGATTCCAATGGTTCATTATTGAAAATAATAAACCAAAATTGTTGTTGTAAATCGGCTTTGAATAAATTCCTTTTTTTTCGGCATAAAATTTTTATTCTACTCCTTTGTCTTATATAGCTTTTTCCCCCTTCTTTTTAACTGATCTGGTAGTTCCCAAGGGTTGTATGAATGATACAACACTCAAAGAAGGGCGGCTCAAAACTGTCCGTACAATCTGTCTAGGGTCCACAGTGTACCGTAATAATTTATGAGCAATTTTTTCAACGAATTAGCAATTTACAGAGTTGTTGTTCCAGTGCACGGTCTTGCAGTGCAAATGCCATCAATTTATCCCCTCATACAAACAGAACACTCTGACCGACGGGTTTTGACATGAGCGTAAGGGCAAAGTTTATTTAAAATCCCCTGGCATGTTTGAGTGAACAATGCGGACATTGATGGAGGTTGGCGCGTGACCCCCCCATTTAGCCAGGAACAATTTCTTTCATTTTCGTAAATAAATTTATCGTCCAGGCGGCCTCTAAACTGTGATGAAATTGAACCAGTTGGCCGAATATTATCAGGTTTAGCAAGCGCGGCATAACCGTATTTTCCTACTCCCACCCTTCTGACATTGGTGTTAGTGCAGCAGGCCCTACTCTGAGAATCTCATGCCTTTCAGACCTTTTTATTCGTTTCTCTCTCGTCCGGGTTCCCTTTCTTCTTAAAAGCTTCGCGGTGAAATATGGAAGAAGCGTCTCAGCCTTCCGGATTTAACGTGTAAAGGCTCCTGAATACGGATCAGAGTATACATTTTATCTGTGGGCGGATTATAACGAAAATTCTTCCGGAGAGGTGGAATCCTTTCTGTGCGATCTTTAAAAGGATGCGATTCGGTTTGGTGGCTTTCCGGAGGGCAAGCTCTCAGACAAGCTTTTTTATCCCCGATCACGTCCCAACAAGCGTGGGGAAGTATATTATCCAGTAGAACACCCTGTTCTGAAGTAGGGAAATGTCCCTCAACACAACGGAAAAGACTGTGGTCTTCGATGGGGTCCGAGAAGCAGGAAAATCAGTACCCTAAGATCAGGTCAAGGTAGGTTTCACGTGGAATGTCCATCCAAATTGCTGTATACGAAAGAACAAAATGTAGTACAGTGAAACCAGGCTATAAGGAACCTGGATGTAAGGAAAAACGCTGCAAAGTCCTTGTCACATGGGTTTATTATTCTATTGGACATGTCTACGGAAATGCTGGCTGTTCATTTATTGTTACTTTTATGTAAAATAATTGAAATAGCTATTTCCGGTGGTTTCCACCAATTTTGGGCCCCAAAACTTGAATTAGGTACGCTCTTTTTAATTTTTTTCTCTTTTTGTTCAAATTATCTCTGATCATTGGTAGTGTCATTTAATCGTCTTGATTCACATGTTGACGCTTTTTCTAGTGTAATTATACAAATTGAAGGTGATTTCAGACGATTTTCCAGGTTATTTGGCTCATAAAAAAATAAAATTTGGGAGCTGAACATTTGGTAGAACCTCAATTTCCTACTCTGGTCAAAATCGACTTCATATTCGGTCTTCTCGTCCCCAAAAACATGGAAAACGATACCTCAAAAGCTCATGTTACTAACATGCTACTAAACACAAAAAGTACCTTTTTTTATACACATTTTCACTCATAACACCCCTGTGTATGTTCCGATCGGGCTGCAAATTTTCGGGACACAACTAGGGCCCAAGTGGTTCATGTGTGCAAAAGAACGAATTTTTTAGACCGAAAATGAAGCCGGGATGCGTGATACGGCGTACGGTGGACGGACATCGCATTTTTGGAATCTACGCACCTTGAAACGGAAAAGAAAAAATTTTGAGGGGGTGTTATTTTAAACATTGTTTACTGAGCTAATACATAGGTGTATTATTCACAGAATAATAAACCAATGAGTAGTGAATGATGAATTATGAGATGCTTGGTAGCAGGCAGTGGGGTGTTGGCGTCCAGTGTGTCCTGAGAACACAGCACCCCAGAGTGGAATATTGTCCTCCCTCACCAGAATTGTATTTGGCTCGCTGTGGGGCGACTGACGAACCTGTCACCCCCCCCCCCCCCCCCCCCGCCCCCAAACTGACGGGTTAAACTTGCGGGCAGCCGTGGAAGCCGCGAAGTGGACTTAACCGTAGTCTTCCTGCGGGGGTTTCAAAGTCCGGCGCTTAATTCGATAAGTCGCCTCAGCGTGGGCGAGGGTCACGCGAGGGAGTTGAACTCACTAACTCGTCGCCCACTCTCACCCGGCCACTCTCCGCCACAACAGGGCCGCGCTTAAGGGCCCAAAGGGCAATAAAGGGCCTCGAACGGCCCGGACCCTCGTTAACCGTGTTAGGCCCGGGACGCCGCCCTCGAGAGGATCATATTCGTTACGCTCCACTTCGATATCGTCAAGTGTGACTCCATTGATCAAAACTTCGTTAAGGGTGGTATTCATAGTCGTGACTCAAGTAAAACTAATACTTTTCTTCTAAAAGTGAAATAATTTTTTAAGGAAATGCTTCATCTGATTTCGCTTTTACAGACATTACTCCGCGAAGTGTCCCCAAACTTTGCAGCCCGATCGGAATATACCCAGGGGTGTTATGAGTAAAAATGTGTATAAAACTAGGTACTTTTTGTGATTTAGCAAAATGTTAGTAACATGAGCTTCTCAGATATCGTTTTCCATGTTTTGGGGGACGAGAAGACCGAATATGAAGTCGATTTTGACCTGAGTGGAAAACTGAGGTTCTACCAAAGGTTCAGCTACCAAAATTAATTTTTTGTGAGGCAAAAACCTGGAAAATCGTCTGAAATCACCATAAATTTGTATAATAATACTAGAAAAACGCTGCAGAGCCCTTGTCACATGGGTTTATTGTTCTATTGGACATACCTACAGAGATGTTTGCCGTTTATTTATTGTTTCTTTCATATATTATAAAATAATTGAAATAGCTATCTCTGGTGGTTTCCACCAATTTTGGCCCCACAACACGAATTAGGTAGGTACGCTCCATTTTTAATTTTTTTTTTTTTTTAATAAATTATCTCTGATCATTGTAAGTAGGTACCATTTAATCGTCTTGATCCACCTGTTGACACTTTTTCCAGTGTTATTCTACAAATTGATGGTGATTTCAGACGACTTCCCAGGTTTTGACTCATAAAAAATCAATTTCGGGAGCTGAACATCTGGTAGAACCTCAATTTTCTATTCTTTGGTCAAAAGCGACTTCATATTCGGTCTTCTCGTCCCCAAAACATGAAAAACGATACCTTAAAAGCTCATGTTACCAACATGTTGCTAAAACGCAAAAAGTACTTATTTTTACACACATTTTCACTCATAACACCCCTGGGTATATTCCGATCGGGCTGAAAAGTTTCGGGACACAACTAGGGCCCAAATGGAGCATGTGTGCGAAAGAACGATTTTTTTAGACAGAAAATGAAGCCGGTACACGTGATACGGCGGACGGCGTACGGCGGACGGCGGACGGACATTGCATTTGGTTTATTATTCTGTGAATAATACACCTATGTAATCGCTCAGCAAAAAATTTTTATAACACCCCCTCAAACTTTTTTCTTTTCCGTTTCAAGGTGTGTAGATTCAAAAAATGCAATGTCCGTCCGCCGTGCGCCGTACGCCGTACGCCGTACGCCGTCCGCCGTATCACGTGTACAGGCTTCATTTTCGATCTAAAAAAGTCTTTCTTTCGCACACATGCTCCATTTGGGCCCTAGTTGTGTCCCGAAACTTTTCAGCCCGATCGGAATATACCCAGGGGTGTTATGAGTGAAAATGTGTGTGAAAATAGGTACTTGTGATGAATTTAAAATTCTCATCACGGTGGCGTGGAAGGTGAGTGAGTGAATTTTAGGTAAAGGAGAGAGAAGGAGGGAAAGTCGCAGGCGGCTGTAGTCAACCGAACATCTACGACTTTTGGAGGAGAGAGAGGTGGTGTGGAAGGAAGGTGAGGAAAAGTCGCAGGCGGCTGTAGTCAACCGAACATCTACGACTTTGGAGGAGAGAGAGGTGGATGAGGGAATTTCACCTAGGCGGCTGTAGTCAACCGTTCATCTAGGTGAAGGAGAGGAAAGGAGAGGTCCCTTGTCTAGGCGGCTGTATTCAACCGATCATCTAGACAAGGAGGAGGAGAGAGGAGAGAGGAGGTGAAATTCCCAGGCGGCTGTATTCAACCGATCATCTGGGAGGTAAGGTAAGAGAGAGAAGAGAGAGCTGGTTAGAGGAAGTGTCGAATGAAGCTTGAGCGCCAGGATCCGGGGTTTTATAGTACTTGGGGGCCTCTCCCTCCAGCTCCTTGCTGGGAGCTGGTAGTGGGGCCCCAGGTTGAGTAACCCTGGGTTCTGTCGCCTGTCCCCACTCATATCTTTATTTACGGAGCTTTAGTTTGGCGTTTGGATATTGGTGAGAACTTAATATGATAGGAGTGTTCCCGGGAGGGACTCACGACAGAGGTCCCCCCAGTTTGAACCAATATTGGTGCTGAAGGCGCAAGATGACAGGAGCTGAGGGCTACGGCAAACAAGAGGTGGTCGCTGAAGGCGCAAAATGACAGGAGCTGAGGGCTACGGCAAACAAGAGGAGGAGCTGAAGGCGCAAAGTGACAGGGGCTGAGGGCCGATGCAAACAGAGGTTGAGCTGAAGGCGGTCCTTAAAAACTAGTAGTAACATGGTAGATTATAAGTAAGTAGGTTGAACATGAGGTAGGTAACATAAGGTAGAATATAAGGTAGATGATAAGGTAGGCAATATAAGGTAGAATAAGTAGGATGAGATGGCGAGAGTATGTACAGTGCAGTGGTCAGGATCCCTAAACATGTGGCATTTAGGGAAGTGATCGGCAAGGGCGAGATGAGGAAGATGAACAATATTTACAATGAGATGGAGTATGTACAGAGGATGGATGAGTATTTACAGTTGGCGGATGAGTATTTACAGATGACGGGTGAGTATGTACAAAAGATGAAGTAGTATATACAGAAAATACAGAGGTATGTACAAACATTTGGTCACGCTGTGGGAGGCGGTTGCGAGGATCCGCCGGTTCCTGGGTGCGGTGTGGCGAGTGGTTGTGTGTGTGTGTGTGTGAGTATAGTGTGTTGGGGGCAGTCGCCGGCGGCCGACGTGTTGAGGCGGCCACGGAGGGGCCTCGAGTTCCGGTACAGTGCGAGTGGTTTGATGAGACACCAGCACTGTCCCGGAATCTCAAGGCCCCGCCGTGATTGCTCATAGCGGGGCGGGGGGCTTGGCCGCCGGGACGAGGGGGGTGTGGGGACGCTCCCTCCGTCCGTTCCGTCGCCCGGGCCGTTTCGTCCCGGCGGGAACTATTGGGGATATCCCCGACGATGGAGGGGTGGGAGGGGGATCGAAGATGGAAAATTGGGGGGGAATTAAAACGGGGGGCTCCGAAATTGGCGGTTGGGCGGGGGGAGTAGGGTTTTTGGATGGTATGGGGGGGTTTCGAAGTTGAATGGTGGAAATTTGAACGGGGGGGGCTGAAATTTGGACAGGGGGGGCTGAAATTTGAACGGGAGGCGGGGGAGGCATGAGTTCCGCAAGGCGGAACTCGTGACGGATGGAATCCATCAGGGGGTCGGTTGGGGTGTAGGGGGGGTATACCCCCGTGGCTTGTGCTACGCGAAATTCGCGTAGAATTCGCCACTGGGGGTACTTCCATCGTCGGGGCCGGGGAGGTAACCCGGAGATCCGTGGCGGAACAAAATAAAGCGGTGTGGTAGGCCCGGGCGAAGGGGGTAGGGGGGGAAAGCGGTTCCGGGACAAAAACGTCCCGGAGAATCGCCGCCATTTCCGGATCCGAGTCGAAATCCGGAAACGACGGAGGTGACGGGTGTTGCGGGAAGAGTTGATGGTGCATCGTGAACGGACGGTGGGAGACTGATAGTGTTAGGTGTTGGGGTTAGCACAGGTGCGGGTTTGCACCTGGCTAACGGGACTGTATGTGGTTTGCCGTCAATTAACAGGGTTGCGGTTGTATGGGTTGTGCGAATGACTTGAAAGGGCCTGGCGTAAAGTGGTTGGAAAGTTTTATGGATGCCGGGCTCTTTCAGGTACATGTGTGTTGTGGTGAAAAATCGTTTGGGATAAGTGGTGTCGTTTGTCGGTGTTGTTGAGTGTAGTGGTTCCCTGTTAATTGACGGTGTGTGGTGTGGAGTGAAAATATCGGCGGGTAAACGTAGCGGGTCTTTAAAGGCGTTTTGTGCGGGGCTAGTTTGGTCTGAAGGACGGGCGGATGTTCGAAGGCTGAGCAATATGTAGGGGAGAGATTTTGTCCAGGAAGGGGAATTTGTCGATGTAGAAATGGCTTGTTTCAGGACCGAGTGCCACCGCTCTATTTTCCCGTTGGATTGGGGATGGTATGGGGTAGTGTGAATTTTGTGGATGCCGAGGGAACGTAGTAAATCGGAAAAGTGGGCGGACTCGAACTGCCTCCCTTGATCGACCGTGACTGTCCGCGGACAACCGTAACGGCTAACCCATTGAGAAAGGAAAGCCGTTGCGACGGTGTCCGCGGTGATGTTTGAGAGTGGGATGCATTCCACCCAGTTGGTGGCACGGTCGATCATCGTGAGGCAGTATTTCTTCCCCTCGGACGGGGGAAGGGGGCCCACTAAATCCAGATGAACGTGTTCCCACGGCAGGGAGTCGGGAATGGTTTGAGGTGGGACATGGGGGTAGGCCGAGACCTTAAATCGCTGGCACTTCTGGCACCCCAGAACCCAGTTACGAATATCTGTGTTCATGTGGGGCCAGAAGTACCGCGTTTTGATAAGGTCCCGGCTAGCCCGAATGCCAGGATGGTGAAGGGAGTGATAGTGGAGGAACAACTGCCGCCTCAGCTCCGGTGGGACGTAAGGGCGCGGTGTATCGGCCGTCACGTCGCACCAGAGGTCGAGGGGCGGCAGCTGTTCCAATTTGGAGGCGGAAATGAGATTGGAGAGGGCAGGGTCGGAATGTGGAGTTTGCTTTGACTTGATGGATTGAGGGGAAGGGAATGGCAGTAACTCCGCCACCGGCGCCGGGATAGGGGTGGGTCGGGAGAGTGCGTCCGCCACGCAGTTGTCGGCCCCCGGCAGATATCGTATATCGGACGTGAACTGTCCGATAAACTCGAGCTGCCGGAGGCGACGCGGGGAGGCGGACTTGCGATTTTGAAGGAGGGCGTGGGTCAGGGGCTTGTGGTCTGTAATGACAGAGAACTGCCTGCCCTCCACGAAGTCACGAAAGTGCTTTATGGCTTCGTGGATGGCGAGGAGTTCCCTGTCGAAGGTAGAGTAGTTTTTCTGGGTGGGGGATAAGGTTTTAGAAAAGAAGCCAATGGGTTGGGGGGTGGCGCCGGTGTGCTGTTGGAGCACTGCCCCGATGGCCCAATCGGACGCATCGGTAGTGATGGAAAGGGGAGCGTGAGGGTCGGGGTGGGCTAATAGAGCGGCGTCTACTAGGTCCTGTTTACAAATTTTGAAGGAGGCGGAGAGTTGGGGGGTCCAGGTGATGGGGCGGTTATCATTTTTTTTGGAGGGTTGGGGGATGGCGTGTATGAGTGGTTGTTGATGTTGAGCGGCGTGTTTTATGTGTCTACGGTAAAAATTGAGCATACCCAGGAAGCGGCGGAGCTCGGTGACCGTGCGGGGTTGCGGGAAGTCAATAATCGCGTGGACCTTGTCCGGGAGGGGTGTGATGCCGTCCGAGGATACTTGGTGGCCGAGGCAGCGGACGGAGGGTTGGCCGAGGACACATTTGTCTGTGTTGACGAGGAGGCCTTCGGTGGAAAAGATGTTGAGGACTTGCTGTAGGTGGGCGAGGTGTTCTTCCTGGGTCTTGGAGGCGATCAGTATATCGTCGAGAAAACAAAATACGAAAGGCAGGCCTCGCAAGATACTGTCCATATACCGCTGCCAAGTTTGCGCCGCGTTCCTTAATCCGAAGCCCATCTTCACATATTCAAATAACCCGAACGGGGTAATTATAGCGGTTTTCGGGACGTCGGGGGGGTGGATGTTGATGTGATGGAACGCTCGCGAAATATCAAGGGTGGAAAAGATAGTGGCGCCATGGAGATTTGTGACGAAAAGTCACGCAGGTGGGGGACATTATAGAGGTCTGGTGTGGTTTTCGAGTTGAGCCGCCGGTAGTCCCCGCAGGGGCGGATATCCCCATTGGGCTTCTGGACGATGTGGAGCGGAGAAGCCCAAGGGGATTTTGAGGGGCGTATGATACCGTCGGCGATGAGTTTGTCGAAGTGTTGGCGGGTCTTCGACAACTGAAGGGGATGTAGGCGGCGGGCTTTGGCGGTGATGGGTGGTCCTGTGGTCTCAATATGGTGCTGGACAGTGGAGATGTGTGCAGAGGGGCGGCGCTGGGGACGGTAGTTGAGGAGGAGGCGTTCAAACTGTGTTGGGGGGTGGTTGATGGCGTGAATGAATCCGGGGATGGGTGTTTTGGTGGCGGGGTCGATCAGGCGCGCGTTCCGGACGTCGACCTGGAGACCGAAATAGGCAAGAAAATCGGCCCCCAGGATCGCCTTCTCCACGTCCGCCACGGTAAACTCCCACTCGTACGCGAGCCCGCTCATATGAACTGAGGAGCGGTACGTCCCGTACGAGGGGATGGTGGTACCGTTGGCGGCGTAGAGAAGCTGCCGGTAGCAGCGCGCCTGAAGACGGAGGATGTTGTTGGGGAAGATCGACAGCGCCGCCCCCGTGTCCACCAGGAAAGGAACATTAGTTTTCCTGCAGCGCAGGAAAAGTCGCTGGTGGGTCGGTAGGGCGTTGTGTTTGATGGCGGAGGTAGGGACGTGTGGTGGTGGTGGCAGGTCCTCCGCGAAGGAGACGCGGGGCGGTTTGTTGCTGTTCCGGAGGGGGGGAACGGTGGGGTCTGTAGGGGGTTTGGCTGGTTTGGTAGGAGGAGGCTTCGCCTTGTTCCGGGGATGAGTGGTGGCCGGAGGGGGTTGTGCCCTGGAGGCGGGCGGGGAGGTTCCGCTCCGTGGTGGGGAAACGGACGCGGCGGCGTGAGTGGCGGCCGGGAGGTTGTCTGCCCTGTTGGCGGGCGTGGAGGAGCCGTTCCGGGGTGGGGGAACGGTAGCGGCGGCGTGAGTGGCGGCCGGAAGGTTGGTTGCCCTGGTGGCGGGCGTGGAGGGGCCGTCCCGGGGTGGGGGAACGGTAGCGGCGGCGTGAGTGGCGGCCGGAAGGTTGGTTGTCCTGGTGGCGGGCGGGGAGGGGTTGTTCCGTTTGTGGTGGGGTGAGGGGTTTGGCGGCGCTGCAGGCGCGGCCGGGAGGTTGGCAGCCGTGGCGGCGGCGTAGGAGGGGTAGCGTGGCTTGGCGGTGGTGGCTGTGTGAATGCGGGCGGGGGGGGTATGTGCATGGTCCCCCCCGTGTCGGCGAGGAGGGGGGCCCGCCGGATTTACCGGCGGGCGGCTGCGTTTCCCTGCTTAGGGGCGAAGGAGCAGGGGGGTTGGCATTTGCGGGCCTCCCCACCGAAGTTTACATGATAGAAACAACGGTGGGGGGGGGTCCGCAGGGAGGTAGTCGGTCGTGGTGGGGCGGGCCGAGTTGGATGCGCGTGTAGCTGCTGGGGACCGTCCTCTGCGCTGGCGGGGAGGGGATGCGTTGCGGCGCTCGGGTGAGCGCCGGCGGCGGCGGTCGGCGGACGAGTCGCGTCGGCGATCCGCCGAAAGGGGTCGACGTCCGTCGAGGGAGGGTGCCCGGCCGCGGTCCCGGGATTGTGTGCGGTCCCGGAAAGGCGGGGGGTGGCGCGGCGTACGCACCTCACCGACGGCGGCCGCAGCGGCCAAGTCGTGCACGGTGTCCGCGAGCCGTAGGAGGGGCTCGTCGGGGCCGTCGAGATGGCTGGCTAGGGCCATCTGGACGGGGTGGGGAAGGGCACGTAACCAGAACGTGCGTGCGATGTCGGCGGTCATAATCCCCTGCAGCTGGTGTCGCAGCCGTCGGTAGAGGTGGGAGGGCTTCTGGTCGCCGAGGTGTTGAGGTTGGGAGAGGGCGGCGACTCGGGCGATTTTCGACGGCTGGTAGGTGTTGATGAGGCGGCTGCGGAGGTCGTCGTACGCAGCGGCGGCGTCGGGGGAGATATCAGAGGTCTGCAGCAGGATCTCGTAGGGCAGTAGCGAAATGATCCGGGAATATCGGGTTTTCTGGCTGCGGATGTTGGCGGCCGAAAACGCTGCGTCCACTTGGAAAAACCAAAGTGCCGGGTCGTGCGTGTAGAAGGGGGGCAGCGACAGGGGGAACGCAGCGGACGCCGTCATGACGTTGGCGGCGGCTGCGGCCGTAGCGGCGGCGGCGGCGGCGGTGTCCGATGTCGCAGAGGTCGGCGGGGAGAGCGTGGAGAAAGGGTTGTCGGCCAATGCGTCGGATGTCGCAGCGGCGGGCGGCTGCAGTGTAGCTGGTCGCAGGAGCGGCGGCGTCGGTGAGTTCGGGTCCATTTCTGTAACGAAAATTCAAAAATTTGACGTGGTTTTGAATTTCGAAATTCGCAATCGGCGGGAGCGGTGGTGCGTTGAGTTGAGAGGTGAGTGTTGAGGGTTGGGCCAAGAATTGCGAATTTAAACTGACTGGTTAAAATTTTGAATTTAAAATTTGGGACACCGAACTACTTGACTGGGGCGACACATGAGGTGGGAAGGTGGGAAGGAAGAAGGTTGAGTGAACGTCGGGTTCACCACTGTGATGAATTTAAAATTCTCATCACGGTGGCGTGGAAGGTGAGTGAGTGAATTTTAGGTAAAGGAGAGAGAAGGAGGGAAAGTCGCAGGCGGCTGTAGTCAACCGAACATCTACGACTTTTGGAGGAGAGAGAGGTGGTGTGGAAGGAAGGTGAGGAAAAGTCGCAGGCGGCTGTAGTCAACCGAACATCTACGACTTTGGAGGAGAGAGAGGTGGATGAGGGAATTTCACCTAGGCGGCTGTAGTCAACCGTTCATCTAGGTGAAGGAGAGGAAAGGAGAGGTCCCTTGTCTAGGCGGCTGTATTCAACCGATCATCTAGACAAGGAGGAGGAGAGAGGAGAGAGGAGGTGAAATTCCCAGGCGGCTGTATTCAACCGATCATCTGGGAGGTAAGGTAAGAGAGAGAAGAGAGAGCTGGTTAGAGGAAGTGTCGAATGAAGCTTGAGCGCCAGGATCCGGGGTTTTATAGTACTTGGGGGCCTCTCCCTCCAGCTCCTTGCTGGGAGCTGGTAGTGGGGCCCCAGGTTGAGTAACCCTGGGTTCTGTCGCCTGTCCCCACTCATATCTTTATTTACGGAGCTTTAGTTTGGCGTTTGGATATTGGTGAGAACTTAATATGATAGGAGTGTTCCCGGGAGGGACTCACGACAGTACTTTTTGCGTTTTAGCAACATTTTGGTAACATGAGCTTTTGAGGTATCGTTTTCCATGTTTTTGGGGACGAGAAGATCGAATATGAAGTCGATTTTGGCCAAGGAAGGAAAATTGAGGTTGTACCAGATGTTCAGCTCCCAAAATTGATTTTTTATGAGTCAAATACCTGCGAAATCACCATCAATTTGTAGAATAACACTAGAAATAGTGTCAACACGTGGATCAAGACGATTAAATGATGGCGCTACCAATGATCAAAGATAATTTGAAAAAAAAAAAAAAAGATCGTACCTACCTAATTTGTGTTTTGGGGGCCAAAATTGGTGGAAACCATCAGAAATAGCTATTTCAATTATTTCACATGAAACAAACAATAAATGTACAGCCAACATTTCTGTAGAATAATAAACCCCATGTGACAAGGACTTTGCAGCGTTTTTGGAATCTACGCACCTTGAAACGGAAAAGAAAAAATTTTGAGGGGGTGTTATAAAAATTTTTTGCTGAGCGAATACATAGGTGTATTATTCACAGAATAATAAACCAAAAGTGTCAACACGTCAACACGTGAATCAAGACGATTGAATGGCACTACCAATGATCAGAGATAATTTGAAAAAAAAAAAAACGCTGCAAATCCCTGCACAACGGTTTATTATTTACAGAATACCCTTCCTTTACAGATCACAGCTCTCTGTATAGATAACCCGTCTATAATAATATGTACTAGTCTATACATATTATGTAGATCGCAGACCCTCCGTAGGTTAGTACCTAATCCCGTACTCGTTACTAAATAGGTACCTACCTAAATCACGAGTTAGGTATTATGTTGCTAAAATAATTCTGTCGATGACAAACGGTAACTTAAATGGCGAAAAGAAACGCAAATAATGCAGTTCTGAAGGAAAATTGTTGATGGGGAGTGAAATAGATGCCCCTTCTGCGTAGATCACTGTTTTCTGTGGTCAATACCCACCCTCCTGGTCAAGTATAGTGAACCGTTGTGCAATAACTTGCCCATCAATAATACTTGAACGGTTGGTCAAGTAGCAAAAGCAACATGATGATGATTGATCGTTTGGTGAATGGAATGTCGGTATCATTCAAGAACGCACTTCATGATACAAATAATAATGCGGCACCTCAAAAAATGACTGTTCCGAGATTTGATGGAAATAATGAAGACCCCGGGATATGGATTGCACTGTATGAGAGAGGTTAACAAGTGGTTGTCAGATGACCTGAAAATATTCAACCTAGTATCTTGCTTCACCCCAGGCAGCATAGCGGAGAAGTGGTACTACTCTCTTGCAGCAGAAGAGAGCGTTCTCAGCTGGAGCGTCTGGAAAACCCGTCTTACATCAGCGTTCGGACAAAATATGCTACAACTAGCGACGGCAGCGAACAGATGGCAGTATAGGGGTGGCTCTATAATGGAGTACTACTATGAAAAGAAGAGACTGGTGACCCTGGCCTATGGGAAGTTGTCGGACAGAGCTTTAAACATTATGATAATGATGGGACTCCCTGGAAGCATGCAAGACCAACTGATGATGATGAATGTGATATGTCAACATCAGTAGTTATGATTACCATTTCACATGCGACGTTTATTTGTGTTCATAATTATCAACTTAGCAATTTGAAATTATTCTGTTAACTTTTGCTGAATAAAACCTTAATTCGGGGTTTGCATGTTTACAACAATTTATTCAGCAAAAGTTTGAGGAGTAAAAATGAAGAAGTTCCTCAAACCGGATCGTCTCGAAGTGGATCCATCGGATACAGGGGCAGAGGCCAACTGGACGCACTGGAGGCATACCTTTGACAATTTCCTTGGATCGACGACAGAGGTCCTTTCTGATGAGGTAAAGCGTCAACTCCTAGCCAATTTAGTCGCTCCTAAACTTTTCACATCTGTATCAGAATGTACCACTTATGATGCAGCTTTAACAACTTTGGAGGGATTATTCGTAAAACCTAAAAACGAAATTTACGCACGACACTGTTTAGCCACCAGGCGGCAACAAGTTGGAGAAACACTCGACCAGTACTTGCTGGCTTTAAAGGCCATTGGCAAACAGTGCAATTACAGAGCTGTAACAGCAGATCAAAATAGGGATGACAGCATAAGAGAGGCCTTTATATCAGTCCTTCAATCAACAGCAATACGCCAGAGGCTCTTAGAGAACCCAATACTCTCGCTGGAGGATGCATTCAACCAAGCTAGGGCTTTGGATCTAGCACAGATGCACTCATTGTCGTACGAGTCGACACACACTGTTCCGATAGGTGCTATGAAACAACCATGGGAAGACACCAGTAAAGAACAACATAATATTATCCAATGACCACAGATACCACACATGACCACACCGTAGGGGCTATTTCAAAGCGCACCTCTTGCTATTTTTGCGGAGGTCCACGACATTCCCGACAATCATGCCCAGCCGTCAACGAAAAATGTAAAATATGCAACAAGAAAGGGCACTTTGCAAAGGTTTGCCTTTCCAAGAAACATGACTCAAAAGGAACAGTAGCTTCATTAGCAACTGTTGAAGCTACTTCATCCCCTACACTGGCAAAGCAACGGTACCTATAAAGATTAATAACGAAATCTTAGCGGAGGCCTTGGTCGATACAGGGAGCTCTCTTAGCTTCATCAGTTCGGCACAGGCTCAAAAGGCCAACTTGCGGACCTTTCCATTCTTTGGTCGTATTTCCATGGCTTCGATCTCTCTTGCTACAGAAATTAAATCGTATTGTAAAGTCACAATAGAAGTAAAAGGGAATCTGTATGAGGATGTTAAGCTTTACTTGATGAAAGATCTTTGTTCGGATGTTATTCTTGGGCATGACGTGTTACAAGTACACAAATCGGTAGAGATATCCTTCGGGGGTGAACGTCCCGCACTGAAGGTCTGTGGCGGAGTCGAAGCAGCCTTTGTTGAACCCATTCACATATTCTCACATCTCACCCCCAACTGTAAGCCTATAGCGACTCGATCACGAAGACACGCCAAAACTGACTTGGAATTCATGGAAGCGGAAGTTAGGAAACTCCTTGACAATAAGATTATCGAATTGAGCGATTCCCCTTGGAGAGCTCAAGCTTTTGTTGTATCTGGTGCCAGGAAAAGGAGGATGGTCAGTAGAGTCAATATGCGGGTCCTGGAACATCCTGTTTCAACATGCTCGTCAGTCTAACCAGCTGCTGGGGGCCTTAGCGGGTGGCACCACCCCCTCACCCGCCCCTTACCAACCCCCTCACCCACCCCTTAAACCCTCCCCCCTCACCCCCTCAACCCCCCCCTTCAACCTCAACACTTCACCCCCCCCCCTACCCCCTCGCCATTACCCTCATCCACCCCCCCCCCCCCCCCACCCCGGACATTACCCTATCGCCCCCTGCCGCCTCCAGACCTCCACCCACTCCAACCCATTAACCCCCCCCCCCCCCCCCCCGGACGTCGCCCTATCGACCCCTGCCGCCTCCAGACCTCCACCCACTCCACCCCCTGCCGCCTCCAGACCTCCACCCACTCCACCCCTGCCGCCTCCAGACCTCCACCCACCCCCGCCCACTGAACCTCCAGACCTCCACCCACCCCGCCCCCTGCCGCCTCCACCACAGCCCTCAGACCCTCCTCCTACCCCTCCGCCCACAAACCTTCACCCATCACCCCCCACCCATCATCCATCATCACCCATCAACCTCCTACCACCCTCACCACCTCCTACCACCCCCGCCTCATCCCCTCACCCTCACCACCTCTCACACCCCTCACCACCCCCTCACCCATCACCTTCAACCATTATTATGAATACCTACCAACTTAATTGTACCTATCAAATAATCATAATGATGTCACCCCACCCCACCCCTCCCCTACCACCATCTTGGAATTTCTGGAATACCGTTTTGACTATGAATATCTACCTAATTAATTGTATCAAGTAATCATTATGACGTCACCCACCCCCTCCCATCATCTTGGAATTTCTGAAATACCGTTTTGACTATGAATACCTACCTAATTAATTGTATCAGGTAATCATAATGACGTCACCCACCCCCTCCCACCATCTTGGAATTTCGGGAATACCGTTTTGACTATGAATACCTACCTAATTAATTGTATCAGGTAATCATAATGACGTCACCCACCCCCTCCCGCCATCTTGGAATTTCTGGAATTCCGTTTTAATTATGAATACCTACCTACTTAATTCCATCAGATAACCATAATGAAGACCCCCTTCCACCATCTTGAAATTCCTGGAATTCCGTTTTGATTATGAATACCTACCTACTTAATTCTATCAGGTAAGCATAATAAAGTCCCTCGGAATTACTGGAAATCCTGTTTGACCATGAATACCTACCCACCTACCAAACAGTGGACTTATTATTAATACCCGCCTACTTATGCAAATAATATTAAGGTGAATGTTCGAAATGTTGATTCTCACCCAAGCATAATGGGGAGATATTAATCTACCTATGAAAATATTTCATTATGATTGTAATTAAAATGATCATCTCCAACCAGACAGGAGCCAGCGTGTCTCGTTATTATATTTGTCTTGAGCTAAACAATTTTTTTGAGGCCACCCGGAGCATTAGTATGTCCAGCCGTTCCTGTGCACCAAAAAGCTTCGTCAACACGATCGTGAATCAAACGGTATAAATCCGGCCGGGATATCATCACAAGGGAGCACCTGATTATAATCAAGGATGGCTGTATGAAGTCGAGTTGGTTGTTCTGCGATATGAGTGACGGACTATACTGGATTTTGTTGGTAGGTACTTGTGAAACTTGAACAAACGTTGAAGTATTATTGATGGGTAAATTATTACACAATGGTAAATTATTAAAGAACGGTAAATTATACATAACGGCAATTATTACACAAGGGTAAATTATTACACAACGGTTCATCTACCAAGAAGGGTCTGGATTTTGTTGATCGGTACTTTTGCAACTTGAACAACCGTTGAAGTATTATTGATGGGCAAGTTATTACACAACGGTTCATTACAGGTATTGACCACAGAAAACAGTGATCAACGCAGAAGGGGCATCTATTTCACTCCACATAAACAATTTTCCTTTAGGCTGTATTATTTTAGCAACATTCGACTCGTGATTTAGGTAGGTACCTAGTAACGAGTACGGGGTTAGGTACTAACCTACGTAGGGTCTGCGATTCACATAATATATTATATAGACGGGTTATCTATACAGAGAGCTCTGATCTGTAACAGAAGGGTATTCTGTACAAAATAATAAACCGTTGTGCAGGGATTTGCAGCGTTTTCTTTTTCATTTTATTCAAACCAAAATACTTCAAACATACATAAATTCAAAATGTTTGACCGCCCTATAAGGATACCGTCAAATGAGGCCATGATTCGGTCATGAACGGAACTCTTGATCCATGCTCAGCAGCTCTTAATCTTGAGATTATTCTTTTAGGATCATTATTCAATCGAGCGGGACACTGTTCTAGGATCATCGAGCTGATTGGGTGTGCAATTTGAACTGATCTTAAGAGTGAGAAAATATAGGAATGAACGGGGCAATCTCGTGCCTGGGTAGGCAGCACTGGGCCCGGGGTGAGTTCTAATATTGTGATTCATTGTGTGAATATTATTAAGACGCCACTACACACATGTGAATAGACTTTCTGACTCTGTGAAATTTTTTATGTTGAATAGTCCGAACTTGTACCTAAAAAGATCTGTATTTTGTCGAATATAAAGTTGTGTTCATGATCGATCCAGAGCTTGTGTTTATCCCAAGAACTTTTCATTGGTGCCGAAACCCGGGAAGTTCTGCCCCATGGCTGAGTGACTATCCAGCGTGTGAGTTTAAGCTCAACTGCGGTCATTCGCCAAACTTGTAGTTTTTAATCAGTAGTCAGGTTGTCATTGGACGTCATAATGAGCCCAAGATCTTCACCGTCCTTGAAAATTATCCTCGACGTGGCCATTTTACCTCTGCTGAACACGGATCAGAAGAGGATCTACAAGGCCTTACAAACCTGGAGCCTTCAGGTGGGCCCAGCTCTAACTGCAAATCAATGGACAGAGGATCTAGTACAGCAGTTTGTAGTTCAGGATCGATCTCTTACAAACGATGTGGCTCAGGCGGGTTTTGAGGATACCATGGAGGAGATCCTCATTGTTAAGGTAAGCAAACTGATTGTACGCTTGACTTTGGTCCCGAAATCCGTTCCGTCCTATCTCCTTTGGAACCTAAGGGCAGCTCTGGGTCCATGGCCTGATGAAATAAAGTACCAAGCACTTCTCATTCAACTTAGCCCTGAAGTGCAATCATCATTCCGTCGATCTGGTTACAGGTATCCCGAACTGTATGAAGCACTGTGCGCTGAAAATTTGGGCAAGTATTAGCTTAGCACACCAACCGTAGACTCATTCCAAGGTTGCAGCAGCTGGATGCCATACAGATTGACGGATTTTTCTCATCTGCCTGGAGCTGGGTGAGTTCAATGGAGGGACTTCCACTAATGAACTGGCATCCTTCCTTCTGTTCGAAGATCTTCTAAGTAATTGGATCCGGCTATTAAGGACAAGTTCAACCAGGGGGGAGTTGGAAGACGAGATCTTCTCATACAAGCATCTCCTCGAAATAGCTCAAATTTGCCCAGATGATTCCCCAGGGGTCACGACCTAGATCAAGTTCTGAGGAAAGGGGTTCCAGTAAGCAGCGAAAACCCAGGCCCCCTCCCACTCCTCGCACAACAGATCGACCACCCTCGCTCGGTCAGTCACGAGGGAGCGGTTCAAATGTCATCACTGCTCAGGACCTCACTTCCTCTGCGAAGAGTTCCGGTAGTTCAGTGTCGAGAGTTCATCAGATCAACTGGACTCCGCATTCATTGCTTTTTGTGGAAGCACAACTCCGCTCAGCACTGCACTTCACTCCAACAGTGCCATTGCGGAGGATCACACCACTTCCTACTCCATGTCGACGAGGAATCCGGACGATCTGCCGTAAAAACAGTTAAGGGTATACGGGGAAACCAAAACCTTAGGCTCCCAGGCCCCGGCCCCCAAGTTTCCAGTTCAGGGGTACCCACTGTGCTAGTAGTCCTCCGCGACCGTCTTGATGTCCGGTCAGCGGGGTCTGAAATCCAATTTATCTACCACAAATTAATTGACTCTTGTGGCCAGTTTACTGGTGACGCCGATCAATCATGTAGTGTTGGGCGTGGGAGCCCAGCTGCAGACAGCATGTCATCACTATTTTGGCATACTTGAACTGGGCACAGAATGCCCTTTTTAGCCTGTGATGTAGGTCAGATCACAGCTCCCTTGACCTCCTCTAGTTTCTCGTTAAATGGTTGGCTCAGGAACTAACTCAAAGTTCAAGCTCAGTTCCTGGCAGGGACTGAAATGTGGTGGGGTAGACTCTAAGGCTCCTGTTAGTTCTAATTTCCGCTTCCCTTTCAACTCTCATGACGCTTCCAATCCCCTAGGCAGGATGTTTAGTACCACGCATCAAAGCAGTAGCTCAGCTGCAAGTAGCTCTAAGATGTTAGTACCAAGGACCTCTGAGGAAGATGACCCTTCTCTGCTGAAACCTAACGGTGCCATACACAGGAGAAGTGGGATTCATTGCATTACTCATTTGGTTAGTAATAGAGTAGAAGAGAATAGGGTAGAGCCTATTGGACCCGTTGTGCCACCAACCGCCCTAGGTCATAGGCCTGGCCCACGTTATCCGCGAACGTCTAGCGAGCCCCACCGATCGATCATAGCGAGTAACTTCGGTTCTCATACGTCCACTAGTAGGAATGTTTATGGGGTCATTCTAAGTCTAGTTCAGTTCTCTCAAAGAATAGGTCTTCCTTTCATTTCCCATGGTCAAAGGGACTACTTCCCACTGCTACAGTTCGGGTGTCCTCAGACGTTACCTCTCCCCGTGTAGTCTGCAGGGCTTTGCTTGACACTTTGCTTGAAATTTGCAAAATTTCCTTGACATGACTAGAAAGTACAATCTTACACTCAATAAGGACAAATTAATGTACATTCAACGCCAAAACAATAAGTTTACTTGGGTATGTGGTTTCGGATGGGCAAATAAAGCCTGATTCAGAAAGGCTCCGTTCACTACTAGAAATCCAACCGCCTAAGAACTCTTCCTCATTACAGAAGGTTTTAGGAATGTTTTCACACTATGCAAAATGGGTACCCAAATTTTCAGAGAAAGTTTATCCTCTTGTCCATTATGGATCCTTTCCATTGAATAATGAAGCTTTGGGTGCGTTTGACACCATTAAAAGGGACATTGCGAAAGCAGTAGTGAATGTAGTGGATTTGAATGCTCCCCTTACGGTAGAGACAGATGCATCCGACTACGCAATTTCTGCCACTCTTAGCCAACATGGAAAACCAGTTGCCTTCTTCACCCGCACTCTCAATTCTTCAGAAAAGAATCATTCAATCATTGAGAAGGAAGCATATGCTATTGTTGAGTCCATCCGTAAATGGCGCCATTTTTTGTTAGGGCGACATTTCCACCTCATCACAGACCAGCAGAGCGTAGCTTTCATGCTGGATACCAAACATGCTGGCAAGGTGAAAAATGAAAAAATTGCAAGGTGGAAACTTGAATTATCTGCCTATTCATATGACATAGTTTATCGTCCGGGAAAAGAAAATACAGTTGCTGATACGTTATCCCGAGTCTGCGGATCAATGACTTTCCTTGACTTACAGAATCTCCATAAATCACTGTGCCATCCCGGAGTGACAAGGATGTACCATTGGGTCCGTAGTAAGAACCTACCATTTTCAATGGATGATATTCGCAAAATGACCTCTTCATGCTCAGTCTGCAATGAACTAAAACCTCGATTTTTCAAGGGGGAGAAAGCTCATCTGATAAAGGCAACGAAGCCATTTGAGAGACTAAACCTCGACTTCAAGGGGCCTTTACCATCATCATCTGGACGTCCTTATATACTGATGGTGGTGGACGAATTTTCTCGTTTCCCATTTGCAAGGAAAATACTACGGAAGATACTACGGTTACTACCTCACGCAATCCCATATTACCTCAAAAGGAAGAAACTGTAACTCCATCGGCCAACGAAAAGGAAGAGATACCTGAGCTTCATGAGGAACCACCAATCAGAAGGAGTGAACGAACGAGGAGACCGCCTAGCTATTTAGAAGACTATGTGACACATTGAAGTGGGGGTAAATGTGATATGTCAACATCAGTAGTTATGATTACCATTTCACATGCGACGTTTATTTGTGTTCATAATTATCAACTTAGCAATTTGAAATTATTCTGTTAACTTTTGCTGAATAAAACCTTAATTCGGGGTTTGCATGTTTACAACAATGAATATCTCGGAAAAGGAGGAGCTTCGCTTGGCGATGGAGAAACTCAGACCGCTGGCGTACAACTCTTCAGCAGCCAACAGTCATCTCCCTTCCAGTAAGCCTAATTATAAAAAGAAAAACAACCCAGTTAATAACACCTTTGATATGGACAATGACAAGACTAGCTTTACTGATTGTGTTTCCTTTTCTGATTGTGTTGTTTCTGAAGGAATAAAAGAAAAGAATGATGTGTTTTCATCTTATAGCGAGTTTCCTTCACGCCTATTAACCATACCGTGTACAATTGTGTCCAAGTCACAGCTTTGTTGGACACTGGTGCGTCAGTTGACTTGGTTAGTCGGACCTAGCTGAGGAAAATGGATGGCCAGTGTGTAGAAAGGAAGGCGCTTTACGAAGTTTCGATGGGGCGCGACGGATGATTTCACAGTCAGTTCACATCAGAATAGTTCTCAGTAAGGTTAGTGTTGAGCTTGAAGCTTATCTTGTACCAACAATACCATACGACATGATTGTAGGATTGCCCACCCTCAATAGGCTGGGCTATAAATTAGTTCAAGATCCGATAAATCCGTTAGATGAATACAGCACTAACCCATTGAACTCTTTTCCAACAACTGCGGTCGTCCATCGGGTATGTACTGTTATCCCGAAAATCGATTTCGAATTGAAACCTAATTCGTCAGTTGTGAAGAAGAAGCCATATCGCCTATCTCGGGACAGATACCAATGGGCATTGGGCAAGGTGAATGATTTGTTGGAAAGAGGCATTGTCCGTCGCTCGCACTCAGACTATGCCTCACCCTGTGTCATAGTGCCAAAAGCTGACGGTAATCTGAGGCTCTGCCAAGATTATCGTGGTATCAATGAATTTACAGAGTTGGATCCGTTTCCTTTCCTGTGTACAGATGACATCATCTCCAACATGGGAGGTTGCAAGTTTTTCTCAAGAATTGGCCTGAAGGACGGCTTTTACCAGCTTGGATTGTCTGAAGAGACAAAGAAATTCACATCATTCGTTCTTCCATTCGGCCAGTATGAATTTAACGTCCTTCCCTTCGGATGGAAAAATTCGCCGTCAAAATTTCAGAGGGCTGTGACATACGTTCTGGGCGATTTGTTGGAGGATCCGCATATTTGGGTTTACATCGATGACATTTTGGTGGGGGGACGCACTTTGGAAGAAAATTGTAACAAGACAGAGAAGGTATTGAACAGCTTGAAAAGCGCAAGTTTGCTCGTCAATGAGAGCAAGAGTATCTTCGGTAAGCCTCGAGTTAGTTTCTTGGGGAGGATGATAGATGGAATGTCTAAAACTACGAATCAGGAGTCAGTGGAAAAGGTGAAAAACATGAAAAGACCCACTGACCTCCACTCTCTCAGGGTTTTACTGGTTTAACAGGACATTTTCGATCTTTCATTAAAAATTATGCCTAAATTATGAGACCTTTAGACCAACTCAAATCGAAAAATCAAGACTTCATTTGGACAGACGAAACCGAACATGCATTCCAAACCTTGAAAACAGCCATATCAACCAACCCGGTATTAAGACTACCAGATTGGGAGTTACCTTTTGAATTATGTACGGATGCCTCAAATTATGGATGTGGGAGTATTTTGTATCAAAGGGATGTGTCACAACCGATTGGTAAACAGTTGCGAGTTATTGGTTATTACTCCCATACATTTTCCAAAGCGGAGCAAAATTATTCCGTAACTGACAAAGAAGGCTTAGCCGTGGTAAAGTCCATTAACTACTTTCGCACATACTTGGAATGTCGTCATTTTGTGGTCCACACAGATCATCAGGCTCTTAGCTTCATTCTCAACATCAAAGAACCAAAAGGGCGCCTTGGCCGTTGGCAGGTCTTTCTGATGGGGTTTAACGTCACTATAAACCATCGAAGTGGTAGAGAGCTGGAGGACGCTGACGCCATCTCCCGATTATGCATAGATAAAGAAGTCCAGCCAATCAATAGCGCTATTCAAGTGAAGGGGAAAATTAGTGTCAACCACGATTCAGTTCCAGAAATCCTTCGAACATACCACGACGACCCAGCATCAGGTGGACACGATGGATTCCTACGAACCTATATGAAAATTAGGTCTAGATTCTTCTGGCCAAAAATGAAACGAAATATCCAGGATTACATAAAAAGTTGCCATGTCTGTCAAATTTCTAAATTCAAGTTTCGACCCAAACCAGATACGATGGTGATTCCACAAACGGCTAAACACGCTTTCGAGCACCTACACATGGACTTCGGAGAACTTTCAAAGAAGAAAGAAGGTCAGCAGTCTACAAAATCCTTCCTCATACTGGTTGACGAAAACTCCCGATACACCAGCGGAAAGGCAATGAAAGAGAGCGCCAGAGCAGTGACTCAATACCTTGAGAAGCTTCCTTACCTCAATAATATTAAAAGAATCACATCCGATAATGGTGCCCAGTTTACGTCCAGGGAGCTGAAAGATTTTGCAGACAAAAGAGGTATCAAACTCATAACTTGTTCACCTTACCACCCTGCTGGCAATGGATTGGCCGAACGCAAGATAAGGGATATTAAACAATTTATTTCACTCTATCCTTCATTCAGGGGAGGGTGGAAAGCTGCATTGGAAGCTGCCATCAACCATCAAAATCGATCCCACAACAAAAGCATAGGGTGCACCCCCCATTTCAAGGCATTTGGCAAGACACAACTGTTTCCAGCAGATCAAAATTACGGAATAACCACTGCTATGATTCATGAGTCACCGCTTAACCCGGAAGACCAACGGAAATACTATGAATCCATGAAGAAAAGTTTCGATCGACAACACTCTAAAAGAATACCTAATCTAAATGAGGGAGACTCTGTTTTGGTTCAGACCAACTTCCATGGGAAGCAACCGAACGTCAAGGGGCCTTTCGTGCTGAAGAAAATCAGCTACTTTGAGGGCTTTCCGAAAACGGTTCATTATGAAGAAGACGGGAATATCAGAGTAGCCGCCATAAAGAACGTTTTGCCTTACTACCACCGGAACACCGTAAACTCTTTAAGTGCCGGGAGGTGTAGTGATCCCAACTATTGATGTTATGGCTCCCTAATAAATTTATCTAATGTTAATAATGTGATTGGGGATAGCAACCAAGATTCTATTAAAAACCATTTTATTCTGATTTCTACCACCGAACCCGCGTTCTACCTTCTTTATAACACCCATTATTATTATTTCTATTAATCAATCCTATAATTAAACAACGGTTTATTGCACAGTGGTTTATTATATACGTTATGCTTCATGAATGACAACAAATGATTGATGATGGAATGATGGAATGCCGCGCATTTTTATGAAACTGTAATTCCTGGGCCGGCTCCAGTACTCGATTTAGGGCTTTCCTGTGGGGAGCTCGAGAGTAGGTATCGACGACAGAAAAATCAATGCAGAAGGGGCATCTATACAGGTAAATAATAAACCATTGTGTAATAATTCACAGCGTTTTGGTTTGTTATTCTGTGAATAATACACCCATGTATTCGCTCAGCAAAAATTTTATAACACCCCCTCAAAATGTTTTCTTTTCCGTTTCAAGGTGCGTAGATTCCAAACATGCAATGTCCGTGCGCCGTACTTTTTGTGTTTTAGTAACATATTAGTAAAATGAGCTTTTTGGGTATCGTTTTCCATGTTTTTGGGACGAGAAGGCCGATTATGAAGTCGATTTTGACCAAGGAGTGGAACATTTAGGTTGTACCTACCAGATGTTCAGCTCTCAAAATTGATTTTTTATGAGTCAAAAACCTGCGAAATCGTCTGAAATCACCATCAGTTTGTAGAATAACACTAGGAAAAATGTCAACACGTGGATCAAGACGATTTATTGGCACTACCAATGATCAAAGATAATTTGAAAAAAATAAATAAAATAAAAAAAGCTGCCAAGTTCTTGTCACATGGGTTTATTATTCTATTGGACGTACCTACCTACAGAATTTTTTTTTTCCAAAATTATCTTTGATTATTGGTAGTGCCATTTAATAGTCTTGATCCAGGGTTGATACTACTTCTAGTGTTATTATACAAATTGATGGTGATTTCAGACGATTTTTCAGGTTTTTGCCTAAAAAAAATCAATTTTGGTAGCTGAACCTTTGGTAGAACCTCAGTTTTCCACTCTGGTCAAAATCGACTTCATATTCGGTCTTCTCGTCCCCAAAAACTTGAAAACGATGTCCCAAAAGCTAAAACACAAAAAGTACCTGTTTTTATACACATTTTCATTCATAACACCCCTGGATATATTCCGATCGGGCTGCAAAGTTTCGGGACACAACTAGGTCCCAAATGGAGCATGTGTGCGAAAGAACGATTTTTTTAGACCGAAAATGAAGCCTGTACACGTGATACGGCGGACGGCGTACGGCGGACGGCGTACGGCGGACGGACATTGCATTTTTGGAATCTACGCACCTTGAAACGGAAAACAAAAAATTTTGAGGGGGTGTTATAAAAATTGTTTGCTGCTTGCTTTTTTGCTTACATAGGAGTACTATTCACAGGATAATAAACCAAAAAGAGCGTACCTAATACAAGTTTTGGGGGCCAAAATTGGTGGAAACCACCGGAAATAGCTATTTCAATTATTTCACATGAAAGAAACAATAAATGAACAGCCAACATTTCTGTAGGTATGTCCAGTAGAATAATAAACCCATGTGACAAGGACTTTGCACCTCCCCTACCTTTGGTACTTTTGGTCTATGGACGCAATTTATGAGATTTCCTTGGTTATGAAAACCATTTAAAACACAAGGGGAAGGTTAATTTAATTACTGTGCGAAACGAGAGCAGGGATCCGTTTTACACAATCAAAGGGCGCTTATCTCGTTCCAGAAGGAGTTTAATGTCCTCTCGCATTAGGGTGATCTGAATTTATTTCCAAGGGTTAGAAAAACTTCGTTATCCCAAACACCAAGGATCTCATGCAAAAACGAGTTCAAGAAGGAACAGGAAGAATCGCCGGGGCACGAGGAATAGCCACGGATCTGATAACCTGTCTGCGTTCAGTTATACGCGGCTAAATGGCTTATACCCAGCGTACCTAATTTGTGTTTAGGGGGCCAAAATTGGTGGAAACCATCAGAAATAGTTATTTCAATTATTTTATATGAAAGAAACATTAAATGAACAGCCAACATTTCTGTACGTATGTCCAGTAGAATAATAAACCCATTTGACAAGGACTTTGCAGCGTTTTTGGAATCTACGCACCTTGAAACGTAATAGAAAAAATTTTGAGGGGGTGTTATAAAAATGTTTGGCTGAGCGAATTCATAGGTGTATTATTCACGGAATAATAAACCAAAAGATGAATCGTCCACAACACACCCCAACCCACCTCCCCTACTTGCTCGTAAAATATTCACGAAGGCCATGACTGCTCGTTTGTAATAACATTATCGTAATATTATTTAACTGTTAATTGATTTACCGATTTATCTGGTATTGTTTATTTGATTCTGTTACTTTTGTGATTGTTATCATTCATGAACATTCAATTTTGTGAATTGAATTTAAGTTTTAGAGTTCAGATTGTGGAAAGCCACTGCTTATACCACTCGTTGTCCTGTGCAGAATGATATCACATTGTTCCTCGATAACTATTTTCAGAAGTGAATTTACCGATTCCAAAAATGTGGCCAAAACAGGAGAGTTTGAAAATTTATACTGTGATCTTTCTGAGACATCCTATAAATTCCCTAACTAATAATATGCATAGATTTGAATAAATATTGATTTTGGTTTATTATTCTGTCAAACTTTTTTCTTGTCCGTTTCAAGGTGCGTAGATTCCAAAAATGCAATGTCCGTCCGCCGTACGCCGTCCGCCGTATCACGTCTACAGGCTTCATTTTCGGTCTAAAATATTCGTTCTTTCGCACACATGCTCCATTTGGGCCCTAGTTGTGTCCCGAAACTTTTCAGCCCGATCGGAATATACCCAGGGGTGTTATGAGTGAAAATGTTTGTAAAAATAGGTACTTTTTGCGTTTCAACAACATGTTAGTAACATGAGCTTCTGAGATATCGTTTTCCATGTTTATGGGGACGAGAAGACGATTTTCAAGTCGATTTTGACCAAAGAGTGGAAAATTGAGGTTTTACCAGATGTTCAGCTCCCAAATTAGATTTTTTATGAGTCAAAAACCTGCGAAATCGTCTGAAATCACCAGCAATTTGTAGAATAGCACTAGCAAAAGTTTCAACACGTAGATCAAGGCGATTAAATGGCACTACCAATGATCAAAGATAATTTGAAAGAAAAAAAAAACGTACCTAATTCAAGTTTTGGGGGCCAAAATTGGTGGAAACCACCGGAAATAGATAGCTATTTCAATTATTTTACATTCATGAAAGCAACAATAAATGAACAGCCAGCATTTCTGCAGGTGTGTCCAGTAGAATAATAAACCCATGTGACAAGGACTTTGCAGCGTTTTTTAACCGCCAATGCGTTGAAGTGCTAGTTACGTTAACGTGGAGTTACAGAAGAAATGAATGCGTTTTGCATGCCTAGTTTTCTGTAACTCCAAGTTTAATTTACGTCGCACTGATATGTAGGTGCTATTCAAGACTCCTCCAGCTCTGATTTTGTTTGATTTTTGTTTCAGGTAGGTACTAGGTAGTGAGACAGAGATAAGAAGAACTTAAAATTACATCAGCTCGTTGTGAGTAGTACGGCATTGTAATCAGGGGAACGGAAAATATTGTTATTAATATGTCCGTGGTCTGTGATATAGGTAAGTACTTTTGAAATCGAATGTGTAAAATGGCATATGTTACAGTTATAGTTAATCAGGAGGGCCATAATAGTATCCCTAATTAGGGGCCTGCAGACCCTGTGTTGAAAACTATTTACAAGTTTTCTCAGGCTGTGATTTACTTACAGTTGTGGAAAAAACTTGTAAATTCACTATATTAGTTGGGAATTACCTACCCCTACGTCAACCGATCACAAAAATTCATCAAATTTGAACAAAAATAAAATTTTAAATTTGGCCAAATTTAAAAAAAATAGAAATGCGTTAAGTAGGGGGATTTCCGGAAGGCTAGTAAATCATGAAATTCAATAAATGCTGTTATAACTTGTGAAATGAGCGAGCAAAATTGTTAATAAATTTGCAGCACTCCCAAAACAAATTGGCAACGCTGTAATGACGGGCTGGGAAGCTTTCCTTCAGAATATTAGTTGTGAGCTGTTGCTCACCCTCCCCTCCTCACCCGTCCAAGCCAACCTCCTGTAATGCTTGGAAGTCAGCTTTGTTTTTTTTGCTTCCGAGTCTGCGAAGCAGCGGAAGCCTTGTGTTCACTTTCGTGAGCCAAAAAATTTTTGTCTTCAGAAATCAAAATTTCCACTTGCATTTTGCGTTTCAAAGCCTACTGAACAAATTTGGTTCCGTGTCTGTCGGTCTGTGAGTCTGTCTGTCCGCATTTCCTTGTTACAGCCATAACTCCCATGATTTTGAATTGATTCAGCTCAAATTTTGAGGGATGGTGCGGATAAGGCCCCTTGAGGTCCCATACAAATTTCAACATGATTGATCCAGCGGTAAGCCCTGCGCATGCGCTAACGTTAAATTCAACAAACACGCATAACTTTCACAATTTTGATTCAATTTCGCTCAAATTTTCAAGGGTTGTTTGGAGAAGGCCTAGTGAGTTCCAGTATGAATTTCAGTATGATCGGACCCTCGGTGCGCTCTGCGCGTGCGCTGGCGTGAAATAGATTCAATTTCCTTGTTACAGCCGTAGTAACCAAAGATTTCACCCAATTTCAATGTAATTCTCAGGGATTAAGCGGGTAGGGCCCATTGAGGTCCCATATAAATTTCAACATGATAGTGCCAGCGGTTCGCCCTGCGCATGTGCTGACGTGAAATTCTTCAAACACGCATAACATTCGCAATTATGTATAATGGACGTAATGTATTATGGACGTAATGTTATGTAATATGTATATTTCATGTAATGTAATGTTATGTAATATGTATATTTCACGTTATGTAATGTTATGTAATGTTATGTAATGTTCTGTTATTTTGCTTCAGAGTCTGTTCTATTTTATAATGGGTCACTCTGATTGTGACGAGGAAGCTCCTGTGCCATCACCTTGGCAGTATATTTTCTTTGTTATACTCATTCACCATCCTAGTTTTCACAACGGTGGGCGACAATGGTTTGAGACAATAAATACGTAGGTATCTTTACAGTATTTGGAGAATGTGGGGAAGGGAGCCAAAAATACATCACATTGAGGTAGCGTGGATTGAGGTTGGATTTTCCCAGTGTTATTTTGAGTACCTACCTAATTGCCTAATTAAAGCAACACTCAACCATAAAAGTTGTTGATTCTTCATAGCTGCCTACCTTATCAGTTAAGTTACTTATATCAATTAAATGTTTCATAATTATTGGACTAAATTCAGCAAAAAACGCTGAATCCCTGCACAACGGTTTATTATTTTGTACATAATACTCTTCTGTAACAGATCACCGCTCTCTGTATAGATAACCCGTCTATATAATATAGTATGTACTATTCTATACATATTATGTAGATCGCAGATCCTCCGTAGGTTAGTACCTAACCCCATATTCCTTACTAGGTACCTATCTAAATCACGAGTTAAATGTTGCTAAAATAATTCTATCGATGACAAGTAACTAAAACGGCAAAAAGAAACGCAAATAATGAAGTTCTGAAGGAAAATTGTTGATGTGGATTGAAATAGATGCCTCTTCTGCGTAGATCACTGTTTTCTGTAGTCAGTACCTACCCTCGGGGTCAAGTATAATGAACCGTTGTGTAATAACTTGCCCATCAATAATACTTCAACGGTTGTTCAAGTTGCAAAAGTACCGATCAACAAAATCCAATAGTCCATCACTTATCAAATGAAATAATATCGCAGAACAACCCACTCGACTTCATACAGCCATCCTTGATTATAATCAGGTGCTCCCTAGTGATGATTATATGGGCCGGATTTATACCGTTTGATTCACGATCGTGTTGACGAAGCTGCACACGAACGGCTGGACGTACAATGCTCCGGGTGGTCTCAAAAAATTGTATAGCTCAAGAAAAATTTAATTTATAACGTAAAAAAAACGCTGCAAATCCCTGCACAACGGTTTATTATTTTGTATAGAATACCCTTCTGTTACAGATCACAGCTCTATGTATAGATACCCGTCTATATAATATGATATGTACTATTCTATACATATTATGTAGATCGCAGACCCTCCGTAGGTTAGTACCTAACCCAGTACTCGTTACTAGGTACCTACCTAAATCACGAGTTAAATGTTGCTAAAATAATTCTGCCGATGACAAACAGTACCTAACAAAAAGAAACACACATAATGAAGTTCTGAAAAGAAATTGTTGATGAGGAGTGAAAAAAGTTGCAAAAGTACCTACCAACAAACTCCAGCCCCTTCTACGTAGATGGTATAATAAACCGTTGTGTAATAATTTACCGTTGAGTAATGATTTACCGTAGTAATAATTTACCCATCAATAATACTTCAACGTTTGTTCAAGTTTCACTACCTACCAACAAACTCCAAAAGAGCCATCATTTTTCAAATGAAATAATATCACAGAACAACCAACTCGACTTCATACTCCGCCAATATAATCAGGTGATCCCTACCAATGATTGGCCGTATTCACAAATTCCTATTGTGGGCGCGTCTCTGGTTACGAGATTTGGTTTGAATTGTATACAATTTCATTCACACTGGAATCGAAAATGCCTGTCGGTGCAAACTTCGGGGCCTTACTGTGAACGAACGGCTGGACGTACGACGCTCCGGATGGTCTTAATAAACTCGCAAGTTCAAGAACTATTTAAAACCGTAAAAATATTCACGTGAAAAAATGGTATAGGCGTTTTGAAAATTTCAACCCCTATTTTGAACCCCTTAGAGATGACTCACAGTAACGTCGAGCTTCGAGGACCAACTAGACGCCGAACAGAACCTATAACCCGAATTTCATCAATTTTCTTTCATCGTAACTAAGAAAAGTACGGCGTACAGACAGAAATATTTTTATTGCAGTTTTGGATTCTACATACCTTGAAACGTAAACCATCAAATTTTGAGGGGGGGTAAGAATTTTTTTTTTCATGCTCGATTCCAATGGTTCATTATTGAAAATAATAAACCAAAACCATACCCTTCTATCGAAAGTTTTCGAGCTACGGCGTTCTTAACATTGCAACCCCTATTTTGTGGACATTCAGAATTTTTTTATTGCATTTTCGGATTCTGCATACCTTGAAACGTAAACCATCAAATTTTGTGGTCGTGGCGGGGGGGGGGGGGGGTTAGAATTTGTTTTTCATGCTCGATTCCAATGGTTCATTATTGAAAATAAACCAAAATTCGTACCTAATTCGGTTTTGGGGGCCAAAATTTGTGGAAACCATCAGAAATAGCTATTCCATTATATATGACATGAAAGAAACAAAAATGAACAGCCATAATTTCTGTAGATATGTCCAATAGAATAATAAACCCTGTGACTTTGCAGCGTTTTTTTAAACTGATTATTTTTGATCGTTGATAGTACCATTTAATTGCCTTGATTCACCTGTTGATACTACTCTTGTGTTATTATACAAATGTATGGTGATTTCAGACAATTTTCCATTTTTTTGACTAATAAAAAAATGAATTTCGGGAGCTTAACGTTCGCTACAACCTCAATTCTTCACTCTTCGGTCAAAATCAACACAACATTAGGTCTCCTCCCCCTAAAAAATATGGAAAACGATACCTCACAAGCTCATGTTCACTAAAACTTCAAAATCCCTCGAAAACCCCTATTTTTATGCCCGTTTTTCTCCCATAACACTCCTGGGTGTATTCCGATCGGGCTGCCGTGTTTCGGAGCACAACTAGGACCCAATGGATTAACACAATTTTAGACCAAAATGTAACGTAAATTTAAGGGACTCAACTAGGGCCCACGTGGAGCCTCTGTGCGAAATATGAATTTTTAGACCGAAAATGAAGTAGTTATGCGTGATACGGCGGACGGCGGACGGACATAGCATATTTGGAATCTACGTACCTTGAAACGTAAAAGAAAAGATGTTGAGGGGGTGTTATAACATTTTTTGCTGAGCGAATCCATAGGTGTATTATTCACAGAATAATAAACCAAAATGGGTGTAAAATAGGTATTTTTTGTGTTTTAGTAACATGAGCTTTTGAAGTATATTTTTCCATCTTTTTCAGGACGAGAAGGCCGAATATGAAGTCGATTTTGACCAACGAGTGGAAAATCGAGGTTCTGACTAAGTTTCAGCCTTAAAAATGAACGTTAAATTTTGGTCTAAAGTCTTGGTTCTTCTGCACACAGTTTGGGTCCCCATTTGGGTCCTAGGTTTGCTCCAAAGCGCGACAGCCCGATTGGAATACACCCAGGGGTGTTGTGGGAGAAAAATGTGGGTAGAAAATGGGTGTGAAAATATGGGTTTTCGAGGTTTTAATGAACACGAGCTTGTGAGGTTATCGTTTTCCATCTTTTTTAGGGCGAAAGGACCGAATGTGAAATTGATTTTTACCAAAGCTCCCAAATTTCTTTTTTTATAACGACTACTCCTGGGAAATTGTCTGAAATCACCATAAATCTGTATAATAACACTAGAAGTAGTATCAGCAGTTGAATCAAGACAGTTAAATGGCAGCATCACAGATCAAAGATAATTTGAAAAAAGTAGAAGCCTAATTCGTTGTTGGTGGCGGTGGGGGGAGGAAAATTTGTTTAAATACCTAATCAAAAGTAGCCATGTCAAATATTGCAGAAATAATAAATGAATAGAAATAATAAATGAACAGGAATAATAAATGAAAATGCATAATATTGCATATTGCAGAATAATAAACGTACAGAAATGAACAACATTTCTGTACGTATGTCCAGTAGAATAATAAACCCAAGTAATCTGCGGATCTTGTGACAGAGTATAACAGTGGGGGTGGACCCTCGAGAGTCCCCCTCCTAGACCAGCGAGATTATCAACGGTTAAGAAGGGATATCGATTAGGCTTCCCCAAACCGATCCCGTTTCCACCGGAAGAAAAAATGTATCGAGAACAGCCCACACTGTTACACTCCTCCCCACATGACATACTTCTGGTTAGCAGAATTATGAGAGGGAAAAGGAGGGAAGAAAAGTAGTAGGTATGAAGTTTTGGTTCAGGAAAAGACATCTGAACAACTTCAAGGTGACTAACCTCTATCGTAATGGTACTACCTCTACAATATTTTACTGGTGGAGAACAA
This sequence comes from Leptopterna dolabrata, assembly GCA_954871275.1. NCBI lineage: Eukaryota > Metazoa > Arthropoda > Insecta > Hemiptera > Miridae > Leptopterna > Leptopterna dolabrata. The sequence continues at coordinate 50,756,116 of OX940981.1, forward strand.
GGATCCTACATACGAGTATTGGCGGATAATGTTGTCAGAGGTTGTTGTCCAGTGAATTGTGCTCATCTGGGCAACCTCTAGGTGATCAACCTCCATCGTTGGGATGGAACAAGTTAGTATTGGGACTTGACAATTGGAACATGGCATCAATCGCCTTCTAATGAGCTCAGTATATTTTAATTATACTGACACTCTAAAGGAGCGAAAGGGGGTGGGGAAGCCAACAGATATGTATGCATTATCAAAGGGAAAGGTTGTTAGTAAAGGAATCCTTCTGGGAAACCTTTGGGCATATCCTTCTGGTAAGCCCACAAAAAGTGGACGGAGTATGGTGAAGTGCTCAGCTCATAATACCAAACCACGCTCTGCCACCATGTGATAGAGTGTAACAGTGGGGGTAGACCCTCGAGAGTCCCCCTCCTAGACCAGTGAGATTATCAACGGTTAAGAAGGGATATCGATTATGCTTCCCCAAACTGATCCCGACTCCACCGGAAGAAAAAATGTATCGAGAACAGCCCACACTGTTACAACCTTGAAACGTAAAAGGAAAAATTTTGATGGGGCGTTATACATACAATTGTTTGATAAACCATAAGGGGAAACAAAAAAGAACACAAGAATGGTCCAAAATAACTTTTATAAGAACTCGAGAAATAATAAAGAGGCATCATGAAGCATCGTTCTAACACGTTTATAATCTTATCAGGATATTCAAGGGCCCGTCAAATCTGTAACCTGTTTTGTATTTTGGTTAAATTTATTTGATTCGATAAACGCTGAAGAGTTTGTAATGACGTTGATACGCCGGATGTTACTCACAGTGGGTGCTATTGAATACCTTTCGTTGAGTAATATTAATATGGAAATAGGAATTGATTCTGTTTCCAATAATTACATTCCGGTGTATGTGTGTTACATTTGGCTGGGAGAGGTTGGAAGTATTCATTTCCAATTAAGTTTAATCCAGTTAAATCAGAGATATATCACCAACGGAAGCGTACCGTTCATCAACCGTTCGAACCCAATTCTCTTCCATTCCTTCCCACAAAGCTCTAAAGCGCTCAGTTTACACCTCCGTCTCTTTTATACGGAGAAAAAAGCCATTGCGATTCCCGGCGATGACCCCGAGCTGTCTGGACGGGGGTCAGACGTAAAATTCAGATTGTTTTAATTCCAATTATTTGTCTTTCTCTGCGTTGCGAGTTTTCACTCACCCCCGCGGGGCACTTCATGAAATCCAAAGCTATGAATATTCAGAGAAACGGCAGGTTGATGGTGTGCGGCGTTGATTCGTTTCGACCATTCTTTTGGGATATTGGCCAACTCCTAATCCGACCCCTGTCACTTTCTTCCGAAAAAAATTTTGTTTTCAAGTTTCTCATTTTAATTATTATTTATTTTTCTTCATTGCATGCCCTTCAAGGATCGTGTTTACGAAGCTACCGTATGGTAGGGACTTCAGATTCCTTCGACCAATTTTGATGGGGGGGGGGGGGGGATATGCCATACCTATTTTTAAAACGCTGCAAATCCCTGCGCAACGGTTTATTATTTTGTACAGAATACCCTTCTTTTACAGATCACAGCTCTCTGTATAGATAACCCGTCTATATAATATAATATGTACTATTCTGTACAACATATTATGTAGATCGCAGACCCTCCGTAGGTTAGTACCTAACCCCGTACTCGTTACTAGGTACCTACCTAAATCACAAGTTAAATGTTGCTAAAATGATTCTGTCGATGGGAAACAGTAACTAAAATGGCGAAAAGAAACGCAAATAATGAAGTTCTGAAGGAAAATTGTTGATGTGGAGTGAAATAGATACCCCTTCTGCGTAGATCACTGTTTTCTGTGGTCAGTACCTACCCTCTGGTCAAGTATAATAAACCGTTGTGTAATATCTTGCCCATCAATAATACTTCAACGTTTGGTCAAGTAAGAAAATCCAGCCCCTTCTTGGTAGATGAACCGTTGTGTAATAATTTACCGTTGTGTAATAATTTGCCGTTGTGTAATAATTTATCGTTGTGTAATAATTTACCCATCAATAATACTTCAAAGTTTGCTCAGGTTTCAGTAGTACCTGCCAACAAAATCCAATAGAAATAAAATCCAAATCCTAATGAAATAATATCGCACAACAACCAACTCGACTTCATACAGCCGTCCTTGATTATAGTCAGGTGTTCCTTAGTGATGAAATCCCGGCCGGATTTATACCGTTTGATTCACGATCGTGTTGACGAAGCTTTTTGGTGCACACGAACGGCTGGACGTACAATGCTCCGGGTGGTCTCGAAAAATTGTTTAGCTCAAGACAAATTTAATATCGTAAAAAAAACCATACCCTTCAATCAAAAGTTTTTGAGATACGGCGTTCTGAAAATCTCAACCCCTATTTTGAACTCCTGAGAGATGACTGACAGTAACACCGAGCTTCGAGGACCAACTTAACCCCGAACGGAACCTATAACCGGAATTTCATCAATTTTTATTCATGGTAACGGCGGACAGACAGAAATATTTTGGTTCATTATTTTCAATAATGAACCATTGGAATCGAGCATGAAAAAAAAAATTCTTACCCCCCCTCAAAATTTGATGGTTTGCGTTTCAAGGTATGTAGAATCCAAAACAGCAATAAAAATATTTCTGTCTGTCCGCCGTACGCCATACGGGCCACTTTTCTTAGTTGCCATGAACCGAAATTGATGAAATTCGGGTTATAGGTTCCGTTCGGGGTCTAGTTGGTCCTCGAAGCTCGAGGTTACTATCAGTCATCTAAGGGGTTCAAAATAGGGGTTGAAATTTTCAGATCGCCTATACCTTTTTTTTACGTGAATTTTTTTACGGTTTTAAATAGTTCTCGAACTTGGGAGTTTTTTAAGACCACCCGGAGCACCGTACGTCCAGCCGTTCTTTCACAGTAAGGCCCCGAAGTTTGCACCGACAGGCATTTTCGACACCAGGGTGAATGAAATTGTATACATCAGACGAAATCTCGTCACCAGGGACGCGCCGATTCAATTGTTGGGGTACCTAAGAGGTCGAGTTGGTTGTTCTGTGATCTGTGATATTATTTCATTCGAAAAATGATGGGTATTTTTTATTTTTTTTTATCTGTGTCCTGCTGTTCACTCATGGGATATGAACTCAACTTGGCACACCCAAAAAACTAACTAATTCACGTTGGACGTGTATTTTTACACAAATACGAGGTGTGCCGGTTTTTTTTCTGTCTAGTTTATTATATAGACAGGCATACAGAGAGCTGTGATCTGTAAAAGAAGGGTATTCTGTACAAAATAATAAACCGTTGTGCAGGGATTTGCAGCGTTTTTTATGTTCTTCTTTGTACCCCTTGCTAGACCTAATCAGATCATCCTGATGATCAGTTTCAAGTAGGTAGTTCGGCATCTCCTCTAGCTCTGCAGCTCCCCTGTTATTAACGCTACAGATACACCGGCATTCCCTTCGTCCTTGAGTTTAATAACTCGTACCTAAGCGGAAACTCAGAAAATGTATCGAAGGCGCGGATCTGTGGAGGAGAGGATCAGTGAACCTTGGGATTACACACTATAACATTAGGGCTCTGGCCGACCATCCTTGAAGGGCCAATGTTGGTAGGTTAGGCTTGCGGATCCCCTGGCAGCGGGCCTGATACTAATAACATTAGGAGGGACGTGTTTGAGGCAACTTGGCTTCCTCAGCTCTGATTCGACGCAGCCCGACCGGCGGATTCATTGACTTTCCACCTCTTTTACCTTGGCCGCTTTTCTTGATTCTATCTCAACCTCGGTAGATCCCTCAGGTTATTCGTGGAGAGAATCAAGAAAGAATGGTGCAGGAGTTCTGTTTGCTCAGCGAGCAACAAAGTTAAGTTCACTGGTTAGTGTGCCAACACTAACAGGAAATAATTTAGTACCTATAATGTACCTCATAGACGTAGAGCTGTGACCTCTCAAACTGGTGTCGACCATCAGAACCATCAGAAATTAGGTATAGATATCACATTGCTACGGGCAATAACCCAGTGGCTCTGAAGATACCAATTTATATTTCGTCATCGATCGTGTTCACTGTTCTAGTTGAAATACCGAGTACAGTTTCTCATCCAAAACTTACGCATGGAAAGACGAAAATGTTCAAGTATGGGAGAAGTATGGGAACGTAGATTGATAAGGCCGTTCAAAGACGCGGCTAAGACCGCCATTGTGCCCATGTCGATGATCAGCTATTATCGATATTGCAATTGATACCCTCGTATCGATGTATTGAATCGTAACGATGTTTTGATATCCGCTTTTCTTTTTCTAACGAGCGGGTATTTCAACCACTGGTACCCACTTCACCGCTTTCTTTATATTTTCAATTTATCCCCCCCCCCTCCTAATTTTTTAAATTCATTTACTTAATTTTATTACTTATTTATCCCTCCCCCCTTCTTTCTCATTCTACCTTCTATATATAACTTTTCTTTTCTACTGCGTTCGGTTTTTTGTTTCTTTCTAATTATATATATATATATATATATATATATATATATATATATATATATATATATATATATAATTATATTATATAAATTTTGTGTCTTTTTAGTCAAGTTTTGTGAGTATTTCGTACCATCATTTAGGTAACTAGGTATGTTTCTCTTCTACCCACCACTCGATATTGTAAATAACTGTACAATTAAGGGCCTCAAGGCCTGGTGTGCAAATAAATATTCTTCTTCTTCTTCTTCTTCTTCTTCTTCTTAAGGCTAAAGGGGACGACAAGTGTGCGAGAGAGACAGATACGTCAAGAAAAGAGAGAGACAGAAACAGCATCAGTTTTCCAAAATTATCTCAGCAACCAGTCGGGTGATTTTCAATCTTTAAAATTATTTGGTATTATTTTAGTGTATCTCAGGTAACTACCATGGCAGTTTTGTCATATGCTGTTTATTTTTACATAAAACATAAAATACATAATTGGGATGAATTTCAAATAGACAAACTACCAGCTGATTTGAATATTTTTAGGCTAAAACGGATACAAGGCATATTTTACCAGATGTCCTATAAATGTGGAATCCATCAGAATTCAGAAATAATGAGAAGCAGCGACGGAAACAGACAAATGAAATGGGGAATAACGCGCGCGTGAATTTGGGGCGCAAGGCCACGCTAGACGAGTGACAGTCACTGAAGGTGAATGACCTTCAGGCGTAACCATAGAAACCCCCTCGTGAGTCCCCCCCCCCCCCCCTTTGCTTATAATTGTTTGGTATTATAATCCTAATAAAGTTGTGAAGGAATGCGGATTATTCGTACACAAAACCTTCGGCTTTCTTGGGGCGTCGCCTGATTCACTTGTTGATGATGATGGCATCCTCGAAGTCAAATGCCAATCTTCCGCGCAAAACTACACGTTTGAAGAGGCGGTAGAGAAATGCAAAAAATTTTGTTTGGACAAAGAGGGCAACTTGTCAAGAAAAAACGATTACTTCTTCCAAATTCAGGGCCAGCTCGAAATCGCAGATCGCGAATACTGTGATTTCATTGTGTGGGGACCCAAATTCAAAAAAGTTTTGACTATTAGAAGGGACCGACATTTTTGGGCTGAAACCATGCTGCCAAAGCTGCGCGTGTTCTTTGATGCATTTGTATTGCCAGAACTTGTCGATCCAAGGAAATGCCGATCTATGCCGTTGAGGGATAGCCGAGAAGAAAAGGAGAAAAGTACCTAGATGGTCTGTAAATAAACCTGATTCATTCATCATCATTCACTTCTTACAATTTCATTCCTTATCGCTCAACTGGCCAAATGAGAGTGGCAATCTGGTTTATTTATTTATTAATTTATTAAACGGGCAAGCCCAATTACATTTTCAAACATTATGTCATGTGTTTGTCCTATGACTATGAAGGTATGAAGTATGAAGGTCAAAAGTATGGAGATCAAAAAAGTAATTGCATTAATTTTTTTTAAATAATACCAAAATTATTGAGCAATTTACAATAACATAATCTATGCATAATTACATTTTGTTCACTACGTATAAATGAAGGGAGAAGTTCGGTAAGTAAACCGTTGCGTAAAAACGCTGCAAATCCCTGCACAACGGTTTATTATTTTGTACAGCATACCCTCCTGTTACGGATCACAGGTCTCCGTATACCCTTCTATATAATGTACTATTCTACACATATTATGTACATCGCGGACCCTCCGTATGTTAGTACCTAACCCCGTACTCGTTACTAGGTACCTACCTAAACCGTTGTGTAATAATTTACCTGTATAGGTTCCACTTCTACGGAGATAGAATAATGAACCGTTGTGTAATAATTGCCCATCAATAATACTTCAACGGTTGTTCAAGTTGCAAAAGTACCTATCAACAAAACCCAGCTCCTTCTTGGTAGATGAGCCGTTGTGTAATAATTTACCGTTGTGTAATAATTTACCGTTGTGTAATAATTTGCCGGTGTGTAATAATTTTCCGTTGTGTAATAATTTGTCATTCTGTACCTAATAATTTATCCATCAATAGGTAATACTTCAACGGTTGTTCAAGTTGCAAAAGTACATATCAACAAAATCCAGCCCCTTCTGGGTAGATGAGTTGTTGTGTAATAATTTACCGTTGTGTAATAATTTGCCATTGTGTAATAATTTACCCATCAATAATACTTCAACGGTTGTTCAAGTTGCAAAAGTAACTATCAACAAAATCCAGCCCCTTCTGGGTAGATGAGCCGTTGTGTAATATTTTGCCATTGTGTAATAATTTACCCATCAATAATACTTCAACGTTTGTTCAAGATTCAGAAGTACCTACCAACAAAATCCAATAGTCCATCACTTGTCAAATGAAATAATATCGAAAAGCAAACAACTCGACTTCATACAGCCGTCCTTGATTATAATGAGATGCTCCGTAGTTATGATATCCAGGCCGGATTTATACCGTTTGATTCACGATCGCGTTGACGAAGCTTTTTGGTGCTGACGAACGGCTGGACGTACGATGCTCCGGGTGGTCTCAAAAAATTGTTTAGCTCAACACAAATCTAATAACGTAAAAAAAACCATACCCTTCTATCGGGAGTTTTCGAGCTACGGCGTTCTGAAAATTTCAACCCCTATTTTGAACCCCTTAGAGATGACTGACAGTAACGTCGAGCTTCGAGGACCAACTAGACCCCGAACGGAACCTATAACCCGAATTTCATCAATTTTCTTTCATGGTAACTGTAGTGAATAAGGATGGAACAGACGAGGCCGAAAGTTAGCTTGAGAATGGTTATGTATTTTTTGGCCCCTCGGCTCTTTATAGGCCCCTGACATGATCAGAGGGGGGTCGGGGGGTCCCCACTCTGAGGTACAACATGTATGTACATTACATTGGTTGTGGAGGAGCAGGCGATCACAACACTGCTCCCCCCAGAATTTAAGTAACGCATTTAGTTAAATTTTGTTCTGTTGCGGTGGTGGTTGTCGGGCGTGGGAGGTGCGTGTGCTGGTTGTGGTGGTTGCGGTGGTCCGCTGTGGCTGTCCGGGTCGGTGTCGTGGGGGCGGTACGTTTGCGATGTATGAAGAGCCGGGGTGTTGGTTGAGTGTGTGGGTACGGCCGTGGCGGCTGTTGTTGCGGGCGCCAGGTGCATGGGGTGCGGCGTTTTTGTGCTCGGGGGTCCCATGTGCGGCGGTAGAAACACGAACCGTTCGTCGCGCTGCGTGTGGTCGGTCGTGGCTGCGTCGGCGGTCGCTGTTGTCGTCTGTTCAAATCACACGACCCTCTTCGGTGACGGTAGCCACTCGAGGAGGGGGAGCGAAGGGTTTGAGGCGATCGGCGAGAGCAGCGAGTTTCGTGACGTCGGGTTCGTCGCGCGCCGCTATGTGAAGGCGAATGCTGTCTGGAAGGGCGCGTGTGAAAAGCTGCCGAACGAGCGGGGTCGGTGTGTCGGCCGGGAGTGCTCGAGTGAGTCGGGGGGCGAGGACTGACGGTAGTTCGTCGTCGGAAGTCGTTTGAGTAAGGCGGAGAGCCGGGAGCCGTCGGACGGTGCGTGCGTGGCGAAAAGGTGAGTTGTCAACGTCTGGTAGCTGTTGGCGTTCGATGGTGCCAGCCGCTAGTAATTCGCCGAAATGGGCCGACGCTTTCGCGTTGAGGTCCGGTAATATTCGGCGATGTTTCGCGTGGCATGGAGGTCCCTTCGTGACGATTTGATGTTCTATGCGTTGCGGTGTGTCGGCCGGGAGGGCTCTACGGAGTCGGCGGGCGTGGACTGACGGATTCTCGTGCTCGGAAGTCGGTTGGGGTCGTCGTAGAGGTCCGCTTGTCGGGGCTCGAAGGCGCGGGCGAATTTAGCATGCGGCGTCGTGAGGCCTTCGTGAGTCAATGTGATCTCGAGTTGGGCGAATCAGACGTGCGGGAATGCGGGGTCGTACGGCCGGAGCTGGAGCGTTGATGTCGGTGGAGTCGTTTCTGCGGGTGTCGGTGGTTTCGGGTCCGTGATCTCGTTGTAGGCGCCAGTCCCGCCAACTGGAATTGAGTTCGTTCACAGTAAGGCCCCGAAGTTTGCACCGACAGGCATTTTCGACTCCAGTGTGAATGAAATTGTATACATCAGACGAAATCTCGTCACCAGGGACGCGCCGATTTAATTGTTGGGGTACCTATGAGGTCGAGTTGGTTGTTCTGTGATCTGTGTGTGATATTATTTCATTTGAAAAATGATGGCTCTATTGGAGTTTGTTGATAGGTAGTGAAACCGATTTTATTGGTGGGGTACCTATGAAGTCGAGTTGGTTGTTCTGATATTATTTCATTTGAAAAATGATGTGCGTTTCTTTTTGTTAGGTACTGTTTGCAATCGACAGAATTATTTTAGCAACATTTAACTCGTGATTTAGGTAGGTACCTAGTAACGAGTACGGGGTTAGGTATTAACCTACGGAGGGTGTGCGATCCGGCTGGATTTTGTTGATAGGTACTTTTGCAACTTGAACAACCGATGAAGTATTATTGATGGGTAAATTATTACATAATGGCAAATTATTACACAACGACAAATTATTGCACAACGGTATAAATTATTACACCACGGTAAATTATTACACAACGGCTAATCTACCAAGAAGGGGCTGGATTTTGTTGATAGGTACTTTAGCAACTTGAACAAACGTTGAAGTATTATTGATGGGCAAATTATTACACAACGGTTCATTATTCTATCTCCGTAGAAGTGGAACCTATACAGGTAAATTATTACACAACGGTTTAGGGAGGAACCTAGTAACGAGTACGGGGTTAGGTACTAACCCGCGGAGGTCCGCGATCTACATGATATGTGTAGAATAGTACATTATGTTATATAGAAGGGTTATCTATACGGAGACCTGTGATCTGTAACAGGAGGGTATTCTGTACAAAATAATAAACCGTTGTGCAGGGATTTGCAGCGTTTTTTATTGCAGTTTTGGATTCTACATACCTTGAAACGTAAACCATCAAATTTTGAGTGGGGGTTAGCATTTTTTTTTTCAGTCTCGATTCCAATGGTTCACTATTGAAAATAATAAACCAAAATTTGAAGCATCTACTTACCGTAACAAGTCGCCATAGCGGATTTTCTTGGTTATCCATGAAAAATTATAGCCAAAAAGCTACTCTAATGTTGTTGCTTGGATGTCTAGTTTATAAATGGGTACCTACATCCCAACTGTAATCAGCAAGTGTGTGAAAATCCACAGGTGTTGGCGCACTTTCCTAATTCACCTGCTATTTTCATATTCAATATATACATTATATAGGCATAAAACAGAAAAATGAATGAATACAACGTTTTTAAACTTCCAGTGACGCAGTTTAACTTAATGGGCGAATTTTCCAAGAACCAATTCAACTATTTTTCAATTTTTGTTTATTATTTTCAATAATAAACCATTGGAATCGAGCATGAAAAAAAAAAAAATCTTCCCCCCCCCCCCCCCCTCAAAATTTGGTGGTTTACGTTTCAAGGTATGTAGAATCCAAAACTGCAATAAAAATATTTCTGTCTGTCCGCCGTACGCCGTACGGACCACTTTACTTAGTTACCATGAAAGAAAATTGATGAAATTCGGGTTATAGGTTCCGTTCGGGGACTAGTCGGCCCTCGAAGCTCGACGTTACTGTCAGTCATCTCTAAGGGGTTCAAAATAGGGGTTGAAATTTTCAGAACGCCTATACCTTTTTTTTACATGAATTTTTTACGGTTTTAAATAGTTCTCGAACTTGGGAGTTTTTTAAGACCACCCGGAGCACCGTACGTCCAGCCGTTCCAGACCAAATCTCGTCACCAGGGACGCGCCGACGATAGGAACTTGGCCGGAGATAAAATCATTGCTAGGGATCACCTGATTTTATAGGCGGAGTATGAAGGCGAGTTGGTTGTTCTGTGATATTATTTCATTTGAAAAATGATGGCTCTTTTGGAGTTTGTTGATAGGTAGTGAAATTTGAACAAACGTTGAAGTATTATTGATGGGTAAATTATTACTACACGATGGTAAACTAACATACAACGGATTGTATTGGTGGGTAAATTATTACACAATGGCAAATTATTACACAACGGCAAATTATTACACAACGGCTCATCTACCCAGAAGGGGCTGGATTTTGTTGATAGGTACTTTTGCAACTTGAACAACCGTTGAAGTATTATTAATGAGTAAATTATTACACAATGGCAAATTATTACACACCGGCAAATTATTACACAACGGTAAATTATTACACCACAGTTATGTGTTAAACAATGGTAATTTATTACACAACGGTTCATTATACCATCTACGTAGAAGGGGCTGGAGTTTGGTGGTTGGTACTTTCGCAACTTTTTGGTTTATTATTTTCAATAATGAACCATTGGAATCGAGCATGAAAAAAAAAATTCTTACCCCCCCTCAAAATTTGATGGTTTACGTTTCAAGGTATGTAGAATCCAAAACTGCAATAAAAATATTTCTGTCTGTCCGCCGTACGCCGTACGCCGTACGCCGTACGGGCCACTTTTCTTAGTTACCATGAAAAAAAATTGATGAAATTCGGGTTATAGGTTCCGTTCGGCGTCTAGTTGGTCCTCGAAGCTCGACGTTACTGTGAGTCATCTCTAAGGAGTTCAAAATAGGGGTTGAAAATTTCAAAACGCCTATACCATTTTTTTACGTAAATATTTTTACGGTTTTAAATAGTTCTTGAACTTGCGAGTTTTTTAAGACCATCCGGAGCATCGTACGTCCAGCCGTTCGTTCACAGTAAGGCCCCGAAGTTTGCACCGACAGGCATTTTCGACTCCAGTGTGAATGAAATTGTATACAATTCAAACCAAATCTCGTAACCAGAGACGCGCCCACAATAGGAATTTGTGAATACGGCCAATCATTGGTAGGGATCACCTGATTATATTGGCGGAGTATGAAGTCGAGTTGGTTGTTCTGTGATATTATTTAATTTGAAAAATGATGGCTCTTTTGGAGTTTGTTGGTAGGTAGTGAAACTTGAACAAACGTTGAAGTATTATTGATGGGTAAATTATTACTACGGTAAATCATTACTCAACGGTAAATTATTACACAACGGTTCATTATACCATCTACGTAGAAGGGGCTGGAGTTTGTTGGTAGGTACTTTTGCAACTTTTTTCACTCCTCATCAACAATTTCTTTTCAGAACTTCATTATGTGTGTTTCTTTTTGTTAGGTACTGTTTGTCATCGGCAGAATTATTTTAGCAGCATTTAACTCGTGATTTAGGTAGGTACCTAGTAACGAGTACGGGGTTAGGTACTAACCTACGGAGGGTCTGCGATCTACATAATATGCATAGAATAGTACATATTATATTATATAGACGGGTTCTCTATACATAGAGCTGTGATCTGTAACAGAAGGGTATTCTATACAAAATAATAAACCGTTGTGCAGGGATTTGCAGCGTTTTTCACTCCTCATCAACAATTTCTTTTCAGAACTTCGTTATTGTGTTTCTTTTTGTTAGGTACTGTTGGTCATCGGCAGAATTATTTTAGCAACATTTAACTCGTGATTCAGGTAGGTACCTAGTATTTTCACTCCACATCAAAAATTTCCTTTCAGAACTTCATTATTTGCGTTTCTTTTTGCCATTTTAGTTACCTTTGTCATCGATAGAATTATTATAGCAACATTTAACTCGTGATTGAGGTAGGTACCTAGTAACGAGTACGGGGTTAGGTACTAACCTACGGTGGGTCTGCGATCTACATAATATGTATAGACTAGTACATAAATTATATAGACGGGTTATCTATACAGAGAGCTGTGATCTGTAACAGAAGGGTATTATGTACAAAATAATAAACCGTTGTGCAGGGATTTGCAGCGTTTTTTAAACCTTTTAGAGATTTTTGAACTACAAATTTTTCAGTTATTCTGTGAGTCATTACTATCCGCGCTGTTCCGAGTATACGGTTTTCATATACAGTAATTATTGTTATTCATTACAAATACTCCTGAAATATTGGAAAAATGATCAGATCACGTTTATAATGAGAATGTCTCATTACTAGTAGTACTCTTTTGAACTAAATTTCACAAATTTTGAGATTCAGTGCAATCCATGGAAGTAGGAAGAAAATCTTGATACGCGAACATTTAGGTAGTACCTAGGTACCTAAGTTGTTCATTGCCAACGTTTGGATAATTTGCCGCCCACTTTGCTTCCCCTGTCACTTTCTTCAGGAAGCTGGTTTTCTCTTTGAAGGGTTGACTACTACCTAGAGGGTTCAGAAGAGCGGGAGGGAAAGGTTGCATACCAAACAACAGTAATGAGCTGGTTTTATTCGTTGACACTTTCTGTTGCTAATTATGCATTTATCAAAATTCTGCTTATTGATTTGTCAATTGTTATACATACTGATCATGCAAGCTTGCCGTTTTTTCCCCAACACCATAAATAATTCAAAATTCCATGGTTCCAAAATTTAAAAAAAATTGAAACTCAAAACTCAATGTTGGTTCCCTTCATCTATCTATTCTGAGTAAATCCCCGTTTTCAGATTGAAACAATCTTTTTTGGAAGCTGAAAAAAGTTAGGAAAACTTTTGACGCGACGACAACGCCATCACTTATCACAGAATCACACTAGAGGCCCGTCCCCTTTAGCCTTAAATTTGGAATGAGATTGAGAAAGCATTTACGTTACTGAGTAGTCAAGTTATACGTATAGATAGTTTAATCCAGAGTTATACCCTATGATGGCTGTAACATTTGTACACGCTAGCGGTACTCCGTACAGCATATTCGTATTCAATCATGTATTAGCGTTATTGACCCTAGCATTTTTGTTATTGTGCGAAGCGGCTGTTAGGAGAAGTACACTGAACATAAAGAAAACTAGAAAACTGCAAAGTCCTTGTCACATGGGTTTATTATTCTACTGGACATACCTACAGAAATGCTGGCTGTTCTTTTATTGTTGCTTTTTTCATTTGAAATAATTGAAATAGATATTTCTGGTGGTTTCCACCAATTTCGGGCCCCAAAACTTGGATTAGGTACGCTCCTTTTTTTCCCAAATCATCTTTGATCGTTGGTAGTGCCATTTAACCGTCTTGATCCACGAGTTGACACTTTTGGTTTATTATTCTGTGAATAATACACCTATGTATTCGCTCAGCAAGAAAATTTTATAACACCCCCTCAAAATTTTTTCTTTTCCGTTTCAAGGTGCGTAGATTCAAAAAATGCAATGTCCGTCCGCCGTCCGCCGTACGCCGTATCACGTCTACAGGCTTCATTTTCGGTCTAAAAAAATCGTTCTTTCGCACACATGCTCCATTTGGGCCCTAGTTGTGTCCCGAAACTTTTCAGCCCGATCAGAATAAAAATAAACTAGCTAAATGAAAATAAACTTAGCCTAAACGCTAAAAAAAAAACTGCATAACCTTTTCCAGTAATGCTGTGGGGCAACCACTATATGAAGTATCAGTAGTGTTACACAAACCCCATTGTATGAGGCAAGCCTGTAGCGAAGAATGTCAACAAATTAAAAGAGTGGCTGAAGTTAAATACTTGGGAGTGGTGTTCGACTCACTATTGAAGTGGGAAAAACAAATACAGAGAGTAAGTAAACTGGTAAGGAAAGGTATATATATTTTTGCGAGATTGAGTAGCATATTAGGCAGAGATCTACTCAGAAAAGTCTACTTCGCTCTGATTCAATCTGTACTGGTCTACTGTCTACCGGCGTGGGGGAGTGCCTATGAGACAGGATTGCAACCAGTAAAGCGAGCGCAAAAAGCAATTCTACGAACTATATTTAGAAAACAGCACCAAGAGCATACTCGTCCTCTATTTAAAAATATTAAGCTACTTCCCTTTGAGGATTTAATAAAACTAAATTCCGTAAAACAAGTGCTCAGGGACAAAAACTATGCTTTCCCATCACATAGCAGACAAACTCGATTTAGATTAGAAAAAAATATTCAGCTAACTAAAGCTCGTACAACTTTAGCGCAAAATCATTACTCTCATGTAGGAATAACAATCTACAATAGCTATGCCACAAATTTTAAAAACACCTTGCAATCTGCACTAACAGCAAATAGAAATATAAGCAAGTACCTAAACCACTACTATTTAGAAGAGCTTATCAATACTTAAATTTTAAAAAATATTACAAATAAAAATAACATTCCACTTAATAAAAATACTAGAGCGATAGAATTTTAAGATATTATAATTAGACATGTTAAAACTAAACGCCGGTAGCGAATTGTAACCTCGAGAAACACTTATGAACTAAATTATATATGTAATTATGATTCAATGTCGTTGTGTGGTATCTGAGCTTTGTTTATTTAGGACATATATAAAAATTATGTTATCGGATACAGAACTCATCCTCTAACACGGGCTTTAGCCCATATTGAGGATTAATTTCCATGTAAATTAAAAGATTAAGCCTACACAGATTTGTCCTGTTGTAAAGCAGAAGAAGTAAATTGTACCCATTGTAAATAAATATTGGAAATAAATATTTAAAAAAAAAAAAAATATATATACCCAGGGGTGTTATGAGTGAAAATGTGTGTAAACGCTTGCATACGAGTCTGCAACGCATTGGGACATTTTCATGTCTTTACCTATTGCTTTTGACATTATTAATATTAAGAGGTAGGTACCTAATTTCAATAAAATAGACGATTCCGGATTAATTATCTTCTACACTCACGATCATTAGTTTGTAAACAAAATATGAGAACAGTTATGCCCATAGCTCCGCTATTCGTATTATGTTATGGAGAACATGAAAATGTTCGTTAAATCGAGAGCTTTCCAACGAGTGGTGAACGATTTTTGTGGGTTGAAAAGTGTAGAAAATGAACAAACCTAACAACGGGGTCGTTGTAAGCGGAAATCATTATAAAGGCACTGTAACACAATTTCGTTACGCAATTTCGTGACAGTTTTTTGTGCTATGTGCCAGGGCAAAGACATGAAAATGTCAAAAATCGAATATTATATTTTATTTTATTGTCTTATAACAATTAGAATGTAAAACGCTGCAAAGTCCTTGTCACATGGGTTTATTATTCTATTATTTTATTGGTCTACAGAAATGCCGGCTGTTTATTTATTGTTTCTTTCATGTAAATTAATTGAAATGGCTATTTCTGGTGGTTTCCACAAATCTTGGCCCCCAGAACTTGAATTAGGTACTACGCTCCTTTTTGGTTTATTATTTTCAATAATGAACCATTGGAATCGAGCATGAAAAAAAAAATTCTTACCCCCCTCAAAATTTGATGGTTTACGTTTCAAGGTATGTAGAATCCAAAACTGCAATAAAAATATTTCTGTCTGTCCGCCGTACGCCGTAACGGGCCACTTTTCTTAGTTACCATCAAAGAAAATTGATGAAATTCGGGTTATAGGTTCTGTTCGGCGTCTAGTTGGTCCTCGAAGCTCGACGTTACTGTGAGTCATCTCTAAGGGGTTCAAAATAGGGGTTGAAATTTTCAAAACGCCTATACCATTTTTTTTACGTGAATATTTTTACGGTTTTAAATAGTTCTTGAACTTGCGAGTTTTTTAAGACCATCCGGAGCGTCGTACGTCCAGCCGTTCGTTCACAGTAAGGCCCCGAAGTTTGCACCGACTGGCATTTT